>JALDNG010000015.1:7910000-8235000 GCA_024349245.1 Neodontobutis hainanensis
TGGGACGTCCTTGGACGTTCCAACATGACAACAATCTATTGTCAGAAACACAACTTTTCAGGAACAGCAGAAGGACTCTCGATGCAGACCCCACAAAGAGAGAAGTTTCAAAGGGTTTATTGAACACAGGCAGCAGTACCAAGTCCGAAATCCAAGAGAGGAGGTCAAAACACAAGGCTATGGTTATAAACACTAGAAGACAGCTACACGAACCCCGCGAGCGCTCACAGGACTGCACACACATGCATAAGGCTTGAAGCTACAATCCACCCAGGACAGGGGAAAACACACAGATTATAAAGGGAACACAATGAGACACAGGTGGAGCACATTAGGGGCGGAGCAGGCAATCACAAAGGAGGGAAAGACACAAGGGCAGGAAGTAAATCTGAAATAAGACAGGGGCAAGACACTACACAATAAGACACCGGAAGTTAAAGCCTATACAACAGACACGAGGTTGGGACATGACAGTACCAGTTCCGAGCGCCCCGTCCAGCCGACCAGTTTCAGAGGGCCGGACCCGATGCCTCTGTTTCGTTCCTAGCGCCCCGTCCGGCCGACCAGTTTCCACGCATCTGTTCTCCCCTAGCCCTTTCCCAAGTGTGTCCCTGTGCCAATGTCCAAGTGACTTGTTTCCCTCTGTCCTGACCCCCTCCGCCCACCCAGGAGACGTCTAAGGATGTTTTTGTTTTGGGTTATAGGAGTTTTAGACTGCCCAGTGGTCAGCCTTTAAGGGGAAGGTACTGTCAGGTTTCATGTCTGTTATTGTCTGTTTTATTTGGTTGAGTATTTGTCATAGTTTTGTACTGATTTGTTCTTTGTAAGTGTATCTGATATTGTTTCAAGTCTGTATTTTAGTTCATTGTTTTATTTTGATATGTCTTGCCCTTGTCTGTGTCTTAGATTGACTTCCTGCCTTGTGTCTTTCCCTCCTGTGGTATTACCTGCTCCGCCCTAATATGTTTCACCTGTCCCTTGTTGTCTCTGTCTATTTATACCTGTTTGTCCTTCCCCTCAGTGCCAGGTCATTGTCTCTGTACCTGTAAGTCTTGTCTGAGGGCCTTACAAGTTTTGGTAGAATTCCTAGTCTGTGTTTGTATATGTTACCTTGAGATTCTTTACCTGTGTTTTCAGTGTAATTTTGTTTTTTTGTTTTTGGGTTTGTGTATGCTTGGACCTTTGCCTTGGTTATTTTGAATTCCTGGAGGTTCTTTTGGTTATTTTATCCTTAAATAAATTTTAGTTAACCTTTATACCTGACTCTGTGGGTTTGCATTGGAGTCTTCCTGCTCCTAGGCCATTGGCCGTGACATCTATAGCACAAGGCCAAGTCAACTTGTCTTTGGCTGCAGCAGCATAAAGTGAAGGTTCTGGACTGGCCTTTTCCACATCTACCACAAAACACTTCAAGCTGTCATTGATGTTAAAGGTGGTATTAAGAACTGGGTTATGTAAACTTCTTATCAGGGTCATTTGAGTAGTTTTTTGTCATGATTTAAAAAGAGTAAACATAGTTGGTTGACAATAAATAGCTGATCCATTTAACATATTATCAGAAAAGTTGTTCAAAAGAGCATGACTTGAAACCATAAGTCTCTCTCCCACTTTTTTCTTCCTGTCTCTCTGGTGCCACATGATAAATTGTATGTTCAGTTTAGTCTAACAAAGTATTCTAATAAAAACATCTCACAATTGTCTCAGTTTGAGTCATGTCTGTAATTTTCCTGGTAGTATCGTCGAGAGCACAGAGCAAATAAAACAAAGGGATTCCCTATGATTCATTTATAGAGGTACATGATTCACTAACAGCAGAATTAGCTCCGGGGTGTGAAGGAATGCAAAAGGGGTGTGGCAGGTTGAGACATATTGGAGCAGTGATCCAAACACAGGGAGGCTAGAGACAATAATAGAGCAGAGGAAATGGTGTGAAGCAGACAGTATTGCAGAGCAGGGAGAGGCTATAGGCATTACAACTCCTGGTGCAGTTGCCCTTGCATTGACCCGTAGAAAAGCCCACTGCTATATTTATCAAGCAGCTGAATGATGCCGGAGAGATCCAAACAGCCATAGTACTGTCCCAGGGCCAGCTTAGCAGTGAGACAACAACACTGGAGGACTGGGGTGTCAATTTGTTTACTTTCCAGCCACACTCAGAATGGATAATAGTGATAATAGCATAACTACTCTGTTTGTAGCATTTCAAGTTGGATTAAAGAGCTTTTTTTTTTTAGTAAGGGACTTTAACCCATCATGTAATGCAGGCAATAATATCAAATGCAAACGCTGCAACTTTGAAAATGCAAATTTCAGTAGCTCCTCTTTAAGTTTATGTGTAGCAGCAGTCACAGTACCCCAAAGGAAAAAGAGCAGATTGAGCATCAGTGAAGACAGTTAAGTCTCTTTTATACATACACTCACCGCCAGACTCTGTAGTGTCCTGAGGCGCTACTTTAAAGCATCTACAACCTGGAATATAACCTTTAGAGGGGCGTCATGTTGCGCACACATAACAGTGGATGAGCACGGCCACAGTAGTTAAGCATCATACCCTCCTCATACAAGCTCTGCACCCAACACCCAAAGTACCCCTATACATATTCAACTTTTGCCATGTGGACAAAATACAACAAAATATCTAAACTGTTATTTCTGGCCATGTGTTGCTGTTCCTTTTAGCCACTAGGTTACACAGGTGCCATTCCACAAAAAAAGTCCAATAATCTACATTTACATCTGCAATAAACATTAACCTTAACGCAATGTAACTACGTGATTTTGGTTATTACATCTCATTTGATCACTGATGCAATGCAAACCTTTGTTAGTATTTCTTTTGTGCTTCGTTTTCTGTGTAAGGTTGACATTTGGTACAGCAGTGGTTTTCAGAAGCTTTGCATTAAGTCACTGAAAGTTTGCAAAGCGGTGTGGTTGCTGAGCCTGGAAGAAAGCTGAAAGAAGTTCAAACATAAATATCAGGAGGATATTCAGGCATAATTCACTTGACATCCTCTAAAGGTATAAAAGAGGCACTTTTAAGTAAGGTGATGAAGTAAGGTGAATAACAAAAAATAGGCTTCAATCAAATGTAGGTTGTTTAGGTTATTTCTGAGTCTGACGAAAAATAACATTCTTTGGTGCAAGGCAGTAAATAGTTTCCTTGGTATGAATGAACTAAATGGGGTTGAGCTGCAAAACTTTCAGATTTTACTCCAGGATCATGCTTTTCACAATGTTCTTTCAACTTCAATCTTTTGAAAATGTCTTTGAAGTGAGAGATAATATTTGGTATCTGTTTAACAAAAGCAGTGTGCGGTACTAAATCATCAATAAACTATGCTTATATATGAAGTGCTACAGTATAAACATTTGAAAAAAAACTGCCTACTGTGGCTTTATTACAGACTCTTGTTTTTGTTTTCATTGCACCAGTTACACTTAAGATAACCGCAGTGAGAGGCAGCAAGCCGCGGCACAGGAAATGAAAGCAGCCATAAAGAAGTATCATCTGTGCTTCTTCTCATTAGAAATGTGTTAAATTAATAAACATGTAACATATATCTACCATCTTGATGTGAAACTAAATTAAAAGTGTCACACAATGAGGCCGAGGCTGGTTTTCATTGACTGTCTTTTCTGTGTCACTGACAGTGAATGGGAGCAGACGTCCAGAAGGCTCGATTAGTATTTCCTCTTGCGTGCCAGACAGAGACAGAAAGGACTCTGAATAAACAGTAAATAAAGTCAGGGGTGAGAAAGAATGAGGAAACGGAAAGCATGACAAAGACTTGGTTTGAACGGGAATGGCTCTGACACTTTAGACACTTTGATTTGAGGGAAACAGAAGAGCGACACTGTGGCATAAACATCTGTTGTGCTGGAGAGTTAATGGAAAGATTAAGCTAAAATTCAAATATATTGCTTTCAGTAAATAAGTTGTATTTTACTCATTAACATCTATGTAGTGTACACAGAGGTCTTCATCAGGTAAATGCATACTTTGGTATATAGCCCTGGTACATGCCATTTGTGTTGCTGGTTTATATCATTCACACTTTGTGGCTTTAATTCAGTGGTTGATGTACTTGATGATGCTGAACTTTTCACTTTCTTAGCAAAATGAAGTGGTTCTGGAACCCCTCCCATTAAAGCTGCCTTCCACTGAGCTCAATTCTACCTGACCAATCATAAACGTTTTGCTAGAATTGGGCGGGCTTTGTGCAATGCGCCGCTTTTCTGGATAGTTGTATTTTTATTTTATTTGTCAAAACAAAGATGCAGTGTATTTTGCAAATGTTGGTACTGCCTTCTGAATTCTGAATAGTTTTGTTTGTTTATTTGTTCCACTCCTGGAAATCAAACTCAAGTCACGAGAAAACAAATTATTTGTTTAGAATAGAAAAATAATTAAGATGGCTGGCCAGGCTACCATTTACCAATTTTAATCTTAGAGTGATATGCGCAAGACAGAAATCAAGACAGAAAGGGACTGGGCAAAAGACACAATGAAGGATCAGAGGATTGTTGGATCAAGGATTGAGGATGAAGGGGGCTGTCTGCCACCAATGATGCTGTCCTAAAGAAGTCGTACAACAAAATCCATAAAAAAAATCCATTAGGAACTAGGGAGGAATGCAGTTTATCTTTGTGTTCCAGGTTTTAGTGAGTCCATATTTACTTGTCATGCATTAAATGATTAATAGACTATGTTCACATCTCATTAAAAGGCATTATATTAGCTTTGAAAATACTGGCCATAAAAGCATTGTTATTACTAATTACCTAGCGTATAAAAAAGTACAAAAAGAAGTTTTTCAAAAACTTATCTCATAATGCTGCAAGGTAAACCTTTTCTTTATTCACAACCTTTAAGTTGAATGTGACATCTGGCAAAGCAGATTTAATTTACCAGTGCCCTGCAGAGATCACCGATTGATGCAAAGTTGATGTGCTTTGTAATGTTTTTGACAGCGTTCTCAGCACAACAGCCTCACACAGCCACTTACAGGAGTTTCCTGTACAGGAGGAGCTGTGCTTCTCTGCATAAAACTACTATACACCTTCTTTTTAAGCTGCCAGTTGGGATGTGGGCTGATTTTGGAAAAAAGAACAGAAAATGGCATAAACAAGATGTCAACAGCTGTACTAATCTAAAGGAAACACACGCTGGAATAATATCCCCAAATGAAGGAAGCATGTGTTTCTCTTTGAAGGAAAAAAGAATCAATCAAACGGTTGATGTTTAATCTGTCAAACACTTCAGTAAATGTTGTAATAATAAGTGACAAAATGAGTGGCTCATGTCTGAAAACACTCTGGTAACACTTGACTTGTAAATGGGCTTATTCCGTGGCAGGAGACGAGTGTGTGTCAAAGGACAGACAGAAGTAATGTGTTGCTAGAAAAGTATTGCGCGCCAGAATATGAATCACACACACTGTATTTATGGAAATAAGTCTTAATGATTGTGTTGGTGGGGCCTGGCAAAGATGTAGTCAACATACATGGCTACAATAACTCCATTGTGACCAAAAGGTTTTTGTAAATATAAAAGATACTTTATTGATCCTGAAAAAAATATGGTGGAGATACTGTGCAGTCACAGTCGGCCTCATGCCCCTATTTATGCTTCATGAGAGCCAATGGTGAAAAAGTGACGTCACTGTCCCCATTTATGCTGCGTCCTGTTGTTATATAAAAGAGCAGCCATCTTCTAGTGTGACATATAATTTTAATGGCACACAAGCTTATTTCACACTGAGGAAAAAGTCAATTTTAAACCAAAAAGTACATGGCTTCTTTGCATAAATAAACACAAATTCAATGTATTTTACACATGCTGGTTTTTTTGTGCCTTTACTCGTCTGGGCACATCTACTACGTCACCTGCTACAACTTATTCATTTCCTGTAACACTTAGCTGTCCTATTCCTGCTGGAGCTGTCTTGACCCATTTTACATCTGTGTTTCCTTTACTGCCTCCCAATGCAGCATAAAGATGTTACCTTATGGTTCCGGGTAAAGCTTTCAGTGATGACCTTTAGTCAGCTGATGCCCATCTCCATGCCTTTTGACCCTCACATACATTTAATTCTTAAACCTAATAAAGAATAAAAGCATTATGACTCAAATGTAAATGTGCTAACCTTAATATATATATTTGTATTAGCTTTGGACTAAAGTTTGATGTGACAGAGTAATCCAGAGAGATGAAAGCCGTGTGTTTGTGTTCGATCGGTGTTCACTGAGGCGTGTGAGACTTCTGTTGTTTGTGTGACATTTTGACAGCTTACTGGATTGTGTTTTTGGCCACATCATTGTGTGCTCTGATTGTAACCCAGAATATCTAATGCAAACAGTTTCTTTTCCCCCTTTCTTCCTTAAGCCCTGTGCCTTCCTGTTAAGTGCTGAACTCATGCAGTGTGGACTAGGTTGAAGTAGGGCAAAGAGTTAGAAAAACACAGCCAAGATGGAAGTTAAGGTGCACATTTGTTGCCAAGATGAGAAACAATGTTTGGTCCAAGTTTCTGTCAATGCTTGCTCTGATCACATTTTAACAAAATGCTTGCAGGTGATACCTTTGGCTGAACAGGGCTCTGGGCATCGACTTCTGTCAACAGATTGAAGCTCTCTCGACTCACCATTAAAGAGAAGCTAGTCTTTCTTGAAGTTCTATTGTAAAAAGTTGTATGATAAATGTAGAGGAAGCATTAGGGTTCACTTGATACTGGAGTAAATATTTCCCCGACCTCCTCATTTCAAAAAGAAAACCTCATAAAAAGGGTTGTATCAGCATGTCACTGAGATCTAGACAGTGAAGACTCGTGTTTTAAGACCCACTTGTGTTCCAGGCAAACATTATTTACCCCTAATGCACATGACAGGATAGGGAGGTCACAAAAAGCAAAATGGCTGACCCAAGTCTCCTTGCTCAATCTCTGAAGTGCATCATTAAATGCCCGGGAGAGATGGTCAAATAAATGTACACACATTTTCACCAACAAAAGTGGTTCTTGCTTTAATAATAATACACAGTACATAAATACAGAAACAGTTATTCATAAGTTACAAGGGAGTAATGAAAATAGATACATTCACATTGCCACAGGCAGTGAAACCATTGAGCTTTACACTTGTGCAATGTTGTAAATCTCCTATATTATACTTACAGTAAACACATGGTGAGATATTATTACTGTCTTATTATGACATTATTTGATCGTTGCTTGCTCCAACAACAGACTAACCATTTTCTACACAAATATTTGTCTCTGCTATGTTTTCTTTTTTAAATGGAGGGCAATGTCAATTCATATTATACAATTGGACAAATACAGAAGCAGGATTATGAGATAAATCTGGTCTGAGGTGTCTGATTTTGGTGAATATGTAAGGATCCTGGCTTAGATTAGAGCTTAGATTGTGTTCAGCTTGGTTCCCGGTGGGTGCTCCTGAATTTTCCCAACACCCTTGAATAACATGCACAAATGGGTAAACCCCCATGTCCAAGGCATTGGTTATTAAGCATTGTAAAAATATATATTTTAATATGGCTGTAATATACTGTTAAAGAGTGAAAATATTAAATCTGTTAAGTTCTTGAGTGAACCTCAGAAAAAGGATGAGGAAAAGCACAACACAAAATCACTTTTCCACAATCTTTTTTCAGAATACTTGAATGGTACTGATGCGTGTTGACCTGACCAGAAACAGAGATGATTTTCCCATTGTGTGACATGCATCCGATAATCTCATAAGATTGCAAAAAAATCACATTGTGACAGGGTTTAATCCTAATAAACAGGATTCCGCTCTGGCTACATTTCAATAATTGAAAATTCTCTAGTGTCAAGTAAACGTCATGGCTGAAGGCTTTGGTGAAAAGAGGATCATGATCTTCCAATACCAAATCTCCTCTCTATTAAATCATACTGCTGGTCATTCACACAAGAACAAGTAATCAAAAACTGACGCTTTTCTGTTCATGAAAAAAAAAAGATGTAGAGAAGAAAATGTTCATTCACACTTCCTTCATGACAGATAACAAAAATACAATTGATCTGTATTAGACAAACAGACATTTAAGTTCTCAGAGAGAGGCATTGTGATGTGACGACGAGAGTTAATTAGCTCAAGAAATGGTTGTAAGCTAAGAACATATGCTCCCAGCGTTTTGCCTGTAAGAATGTAATATGCTGTTAAAGGATATGCCGGTTTCTTACTTTATTTCCATTTCCATTTGCCCGTCAAGATTGTCTTTTTACCTCCTGTCTTCTATCAAGCCACTCCTCGTCTTTTTCATTCCTTTATCATTGGCTCAGTGCCCCTCCTCTCCCTCGTGCCCCCCTCCTTAACCCCCCTCAGTCCTCCTCAAACTAATGGAGCACATTACAGGCTTTCTAAAAATAGCCCCAGCGCATAGTCAATCCCCCCCCTTCATTCTGTCTCTTTCTCTGGATGTAACGATGCTATTTTTTTCTATTCTGTACCTCCCTCAGGACGGAAATGAGGAACGAGGAAAGGGTTTGTCAGCTCAGTTATCAGCTGGCAGCTTTCTATACTATCAGGGCGAGGCTGTGGGACCATGGGTCTCGGACCGTTCCCCCGTCTGTCCGTCTGTCAATGGCCACAGAGCTTTGGGGACAGGCTGAAAATGAATGAGTGGGCAGTGTTTATAGGGAACAGTAAGCACTATGGTCGGGCCAGAGGTCTTAGGTGTTAAATCCCCGGACCGAGCAGGAAGCAGGCACAGTGTTACAGGAATATATCATGGAGTGAGAAAGGATAAGACGCACTGGGAGAGAAAAGCCTCAGGCTGATGCTGCAGTGAGGACAGATAACATAGAATTCAACCAAACCTCAGGCATTGGAGGCTACGCCGTTTAAACAGTCTGTAATATTATCAAATAGCAACAGCTAAAGAAGAAAATTACTTTCGTATGTACGATAAGTTACATTAAATCAAAAAACACTTTATAACTTTGCTTTTTATGAATAGAATATCAACTATTATGCTTTTTAGTATATGTTCCACATGGAATAATGCAAACGAATGGTGCAGAACACTTTTTGAACCTTTGCTGAACAGAAACAAAACTAAATGGAAGTTTTAGGACAAATTCATTATGAACATATTGAAATGAAAGATTGCTGTATCTGCCAACAATTGACTTGACAGATGGGAGAGCCCATTTTCTTTCAACATGTAAACCACAGAGGAACAATGGAATAGACTGCGTTTATAGACAGTCTCAAGGTAATAGGAAAATGCAAACTGTGTGCTTTGTCTCAAATGAGCATCTGCAGTAATTATTCACGTTCATCTTAATTTTATTTCAAAGAAATTGTGTACAGCCTTTCAGGTCAGAGGAAAAGTATGAGAACACCAGAAAAAGAAACAAAATCCACAATACAAAGTTAAATTACTTGGAAGTGAAATAGAGACAAACTGTAACCCTAACCATGTGTTGTCTGCATCCAACTTCCAAAGACTGTCCACGTAGCAGTTCATACCAAATGACTTCCAAATGCTTTGTGTGTCCTGTATATTATTTATATGGTTTAATGTACAAGGTCACAACATAAAGATAGAAAATCATTTTTCCTCAATGTACAAAATTGGAAATTCCCCAAAAGCCTGGAGAAGCAGCAGCAGGAAAGGTTAATAGAGCTAATTGCGGAGTGATGGCTGACTCATTACAACCCTCATCTAAGCGTAATGATGCTGCAAGTATCCTTTATCCTCAAACAGAGCCGAGTAAACAGACAAGCCTCCGAGCACACAAATATCCAAACATAAATTCAAATGCAAATCCCAGATGGAAGTCTTTTTTTTGTGCGTCTTGAGTTGAAGGGAAAGAAAGTTTCAGAGAATAAGAGAACACAGCACAGGCACTAAACAAGAGATAAATAGTTTTAATATGTTACTCTATGAGGGGGCAGAAAGACACTTTTGACTATAGGAGAATAATGACACTCACATAAGCACACGTGTTCTATGTGCATTAGGCATTGACGTATAAGACTACACATGTAGATTCATTCTTTAAAAAGTAAAAAGCTCTTTAGGCTTTTTTGATTCACAACAGTTGTTAAAAATAATGTCCCTTTGTGAATATAAAAAACCCCCACAACTCTTCATTTGCCAAATGAATCAGTGTGCTGAATGTGAAATGACTTATGTTATCCGCCAATTAAAAAAGGAATCCATTTTTTTGTATTCCAGTGTGATTCAGTTTATTATTCTGCCATCTTTTCTGGTTAAGGATAACGATACACAAAACATCTTCATTCGTTCACCATGTGTTCTGTCAGATGTTAATGGCATTCCCAGATGAAGCGACTGCAGCGCTGACGCTCACTTTTCGACGACGCTGTGAAATGACGATGTGAGGCCGCCATTCTGCCAAACAGACACCAGCGTCACAGCAAATGAGCTACTGTCGTCCTCCACTTATTCCTGTCTGATGGATTTGTTCATCCAGGCAAGAGTAATCAGAAGAGCAGTCATGGACGCACAGGCAAAATATGTCTGTGTGAATGTGGCGTGCGCGAGCGTGTGGGTTAGTCAGAGCGTGAGGGGAGAGCATCTGCAGTAGCCTAACTGTGCCTGTGGGCAGACGGTGGCTGAGTCTTGTGAAACCATGCATCAACACGAAGATGACACAATGAACATTAGGTTCACTACTGCTGGGCCTCCCGAGCCACCTGCTGTCGCTTTACTCAGCCACAGACTGTGCACCGGCAAAGCTCTTCCTTCAGATGTTTGTGTGTTTATATGCACTTAAATACTTATAGCACATGTGACAGAAATGTATGGAGAAACTTTAGACTTATAAGAGTATATGTTACTGTTTATATAATTGACTGGCATACAAGTACTTACACATATTTACACATACACCTAAAGTCTGTAATTTGGCAAAATTTGAGCCATTCATTTTTTTTAGCTTAACTAGCAGCAGTCTAAGCAGAGATGCTCAGACTTCCCCCTCTCCAGACACTTCCTCCAGCTCAGGAGTACCATGGGGTTCCCAAGCAGAGAGACATTTTCCCCTTCAGCATGTCCTGGGTCTTCCCTGTAGGGCAGTCTTTTGTTTATATAAAAATAAAAATAACTGGGGTCAAATATCTATGTCTAAATCTAAATCTAGTCTGTCTAAAGTAAATCATTTTTGTCCTGGTGGCACCCAATGAGGACTAATCAGAATTTAATTTATACACAAACTCCCAAATGTATGTTTTTTATTTAAGGTTGTGAATGATGTCAGGTCTCATTTTAAGTGATGAGGTCATGTGGCGTTATCAATTTGTATGGACTTTCCGACGCCACACCTGGCATACGTTAGGTTCTATTTCCTCCACTCACAGGGAATTCAGATGTGGCCTCAAAGCTTTTTCCTGAGCTTTAATCAAGTTACAAACAAAGTGCACTATCCTCGGCAGGTACGGCATTGGGAGAAGAGGAAGCACTCCGTCTGAGCGGTGAGACTGAAAATCAACACTACATGCCCTGTTCTCCATCACAGTCAAGATTAAGTTAAACCTAATTGAAGAAAATTGGTTAGAACGGTTAGGATCCACTGATGGAGAAAGCTATTCTTCTGCCCGTCAGCACCACTTTCTAATTAGCTCACTGGAACCTGGGTGGGACCAGCAGGGTGGGCTATGGGCCTGATTTCTGCCTGATTATTCCAGAGAAGGTGTAGTGGGGGGTATCTGCTCAGATGGTGGCATTTTCAGTGTTTGCATGCTTATGTAAATCTTACACTCACGTCACGTTTAGTTCTGTCTTGTCTCTGATTATAATCCTTGTGTGTTAATGTCTTTCTTAAAAGCATCAGGGAAAAGTGGGTGTAGTTCACCACTAATGCACGTAGGTCGATCTGTCTCTTTTATGATGCATCTCACTTTTGTAATACATAATTTAATGCTTGAGGCCTGGGAAGCTGAGGCGGCAATGTACTTATTATGACTGATCTCAACTTAAAAGACATTTTAGGACAATATCCCTGTTATTGGAGAATGCCATGTACATTGCAAATTGAAGATCACTAACCTTACTAAGAAAGTGGAAATTTATTTATGTGTAAATGGTATATGGTATATTGGGCACACACAGCACATTTTAACAAATGTTCCAAACGACTTCTCTTCCATCCTGAAACACGTCATCATCAGGTATATGAGTCCTGTGCTCCTGTGCATGGAATCGGATTTGTTTATGAAAGCAGTGCGCAGTAAGTGTCTGTAAGCTCTGGGCTAAATGTGTTTAGTGGCTCGTCCATACCGTTTTAACCCAAAAAATTAATGAACAGATTCACACAAAGCCACAACAGGATATCGCTATTATTTTATGGCCTGACATTCGCCACAACAACTTCAAATGCACCATTTAACACTCGTTTCAATTCGCCAATTGCACCACGTGAAATGTTGCAAAATGAAGAGTCACACGAGAAGACAAGTGTTCACTGTGGCAATAAAATCATATCTGTATGAGTTTGTCCAATCTCTCATGTACAGCGCAGATCGCTCCGGATCAAGGCCAGTTCCTGTACTCACCACGAAATGAGCCTCAATGGAGTCTGCGTGGTTCTTTAAAAGATCAAAACAGCATAGCGTAGTGTAGAGATTTGTGTAGTTTGATATTTATTCAGAAGCACTCATCTGTTTTTTTTTCAATCTCGTTTCCATCCCTTTAGGTTTAGACAGATTTTTGGCCACTCAACCCACTTTAGGTAACCACTCAGCAAATCTCGGCGGTCTTGTCAGTTCTGTGTAGTGTCTCTTGTTATCAATGTAAGCAGCTGTTGTTTTTCACCCTCCATCTCCGCCTCCAGCTTTGTTTCATTTATGGTTTCAATAAATGTTGTCACATTATTGAAATTTTGGGGTTGACATTAATGCCACACTGTTGAGCTACTGTGGGGGGTTTCTACTTCCTTGCCTTAAAGTCAAAGGTTTTAGTAACTAGTTTCATTGACATAAGTACACAAACATCCCTAACAGTGGGAAAAATACTACATGAGTGCATTTCAACTGCAACATAATTGAGCTCAAAGTTTACATGACAAAATGTGACTTTCAATGTCCCGATGTCCTGATCCAACGACCAAAAATGTCACAAAATGGACAAAACCTGGGGGTTCTATTTAAAGCTTAGTAAAAGCAGTAGTGGATGTAGCAAAAAATAATTGTCTTGTCTACGTTTACCTCCAATTGAGTAATATTTGATGAAAGTAATGTCTCTTTCTGGCATCATGACAGGAGTGAGTGCATTGTTGAAGACATGCCCATGTATGATAATGTTCTCCTGTGGCATTCTCATCTCATAGCAGCATAGCGTTAGTATAGTTATCTTCACATCTATCTACACAGACTAGACTAAATCTACGTTAATGCATAATTGATTGGGCACTAGCCTTGGATATCAAGTTTTGATTCTGGTTTTGCTGTCATTGTATTGGGAAAGCTACTTAATTCAACCATTTTGTTGATCTGATAAATACATATACACTCCCTGCTTTTACATTGGTTTGAAGCTGTTTTATAAAACCGAATTCTAAAAATATACTGTAGGGTTTGACTCATGTTTATACCACCTTCTATGTGGGTGGTGCTGCTGGAGAACAAACATTATGTATCGGAACTGACTTAAGAAAATGACACACAGCCCACTGTCAACATATTAACAGTTTAGACAGATGATAATAAGTTACTGTATTGAATATCTTAAACTTCTTATTATCACTAAGAAAGACTGAGGAGCTCTTAAACTACCACAATAGGACAAAATATATAACTTTTATCTGGGCCAGATCAGATGCCCTTGGAGCCGCCGTCACTGATTGACTGGGTGTGCTCCCGTTTTTATGAAAGCCATTATATGGGAGGGACATGCCCTATATCTCTCCGTCACCAAGTCAGATTTAAAAGATGTGGAGTGGCATTTTGATGGCTCAAAATGATTGATCTGCTTTTTTAAAGGGTTTCACATTCACTACTGCAGTGATACCTAGAGAACAAAAGGAACCAGATGTCATCATGGACACTGCACACACTTTTGCTGTGGCATTTTAAGCTGCATTATCACAGAGTTACTTTCTGTTTTATTAAAGACCTTGAGTTGTGAGGTGCCTCTGGGCTTCACCTTGAAGAGCGCAAACCACATAAACAATGGCACCCAGGTTGATTCCAGCTTGGGTCTGTGTCCTCCAAATCATTACTCTTCTCTTCATCTCTGTATCTCTTATCCCAGTTTCCTGTCTAGAAACAGTCTCTATCCAATAAAGGCAAATATAAATATGTATATATATATAAAATAAATATAAAGATCTTTGTTTAGAGAGCAGGTCACGATGTAACACTGAGGGACAAACCCAGTCTCTCTACCCTGTTTTTCTGAATGGGCACCTAACGTTGGAAAACATAAAGCATGTGAACACAAAACATGTTTCCCCTGGAGTGGTACAGTATGGTTTGGGTCAGTACAGCACACTTTTGGTAGTGTTTCCAAGCTGACAGAAAGTCCACGGCTATACCTCCAACCTCTTGCACCACTAAACAAAATGATTTACTCACTTCTAATCTAAGTTTTAAAAGTTAGCTTTAAATAAAATGCAGTGGAAATTGAAGCCCACTGAGTTACCTGTACCAAACCCCAATTTAACTATGCCAGGCAATAGCAACTTTACAAAATACAAGGTGTTTATCTTTTCCTAGATAAATCCAGACTTTTTTGGCAACATATTTAATAATTATAGCCAACAACAACAATATAGCAAAAACAAATGGCTGATACATCCCTCAAGGTAAGTTTGAAACCACTAATTTAACCCTCATCTCAGATTTATGCCAAACATGAACCCATAAAAGTCCCAGCATCGACAGGATGGCAGAAGCCCCAGGCCTTGTTCTACAAACGCCGGGCTCCAGCCGACAGTCAGGACCTCAGACGGTCTTGGTGTCTCTCCTTGGAGGTTGAGCGTCTGCTCCCCTGATCCCCCTGATCTGAATGTTGAATTTATAATAAGGTCCAGTGTCCATCATGCTCTGTCATCTTTTGTCATCAAAGTGAGGAAGGTAGCAGACAGGTAGATATCTTGCTAAGCCACAGCTGGGTCTATAGATAGACTGCCACCAATTTTGCAACTGCTGAAAAAACCTAGCCAATACATACAGGTGATTATTGTAAATGTCAAATGAGTTACTATATCTGTGTAGAAGGACCTACTTGCCTACTCTATCTGTGCTTTGTCTGAAATTGTAAAACTGTTATTAGGCATATTTGGTTTTATTTTTACAAGTTTCTGTTGTTACCATTTTTTTATGTTGTTGTTGTTGTTCAAGTGGTTGAGAGGAAAACTTTGCTCTCTTGGTTCTGTTTCAACAGAAGGTCTAGTTTGTGGCTGGAGACTTTTACTCTTTTGCATCTTCACAGAACATTTGTCTCTTTTTGTTTGCTCAGGTTCCCAAATGGATTTAGGCTTTGCTTTTCTACATATACTACAGCAGTATTTGCATGATTTTATTCAGTCTTTATTCAGTTTTTGGATAGACAATGAAGAAGACCATGGTGTGTAATTCCAACATTTTCGAACTTTGAAGCTCCAGAATAACATTTCCCTCTTTTAATTTTAAAGCTCTGTTCATAGAAAAGAAAACCAAGAACCAGAACCAAAACATTACAAAATATCCTGCCTTGCAAAACATATAAATATGTTGCTTTTTATGTTATAACGCCATTCAACAGTCTTTAACTGTATTTTTTGTTTGAGCCTTTCCGAGTGTATATCGGATTCGAAACATCGGAAAAAGAGGCCGGATGACATTGAGCAAGAGGCCCAAGCTCAAAACAGATACATATTGATTTTTGTACCTAACTTTCAGCAAATGATCTAATACATCATAATATACCTTGCCGGGAAAAAATACCCAATTCTTTTTGACTATATATGAAGAATTAGCGTGGTCTATGTGGCGTTAGAGTCCCAAAAGGGAATACCAACAGACACAGACTGAACTGCCTCCAGAAGCAATTAGACATACAAACAGTCATAGAAACAAACTATTGCATAACACCCACCACATTTTAGCTAAATGTTTATAAATGGTTTGCCAGAAAGAAGTGTAAATTGCTGTGAATGGAAGAGATCCCAGACCCATTTTTGTTTGCTTTCCATATGGTTATACTGTGTACCCAAAGCATAGGTAGGCTAATGTTCCTATATGATGTATTATATTACGTGGTTATTAATACAGCAGACTGCAGATGAAATTTAATGCTGCCATATCCTATTCTGTCACTCTGTTGGACTTCCTTTTCCTGACTCACATATTTACCATTTTTAGCCTTTTTACAGATGACCTCTCCTATAATTCCCCCCTGCACTGTTCTCCACTGTGGGCACACTCCTCTTGAGACAGCAGCCATAATTAATCACCGGGTTAGAGTCGTGGCTGATAGAAAGTTAGCCAACACCGAAAACTATTTGGGTTTGTGTTTTCAGGTGGTCTCAATCAATCTGTCATGTTCCACAGATGTGCGAGTGTAATGAATATGAATTGGTGCAGTAAAATGAATGAGTTTTGGGGCCTTTATATTGTCAGAATGCCCTCAGGAGGATGTCACCTGCAATGAGGCGTTTTATCGCAGTGCTCTTCGCTGCATACCAAGTGAGGCCAATCAGCTGCTGAAACTGATGGATGCTCACATACACCAGCTGAGGTTTTTACACCATACTGACAGAGCGATTATTACAAGTTATATTGTAGGTGATTAACCCGAGTCATTTTACACCAGCGGGGGAGCATCCAATGTTACAATGTGATGCGACCGTGTGTAAAGTTAGCAAAAGCAAAGTTTCAGCTCAGTGAGTGATTGCTGGTAAAAATTACTTCTAGTTTTCTAAATGTTTAGGTTGTAACATTTAATCTTGATAAAGAACATGTTACGCCGGGGACAAATCACAGCAGAGGAATGCTAAATGACTCTATACTAGGAGTCATAACAAACACAGCGAGCGCCTGCAGCTCGTCAGGCTCCGGTGAGCACATGAAATGGGCTTCTGGCATTGGGGTTTATCCAAGGTTTATGCACAGTTGCACAAAGATATACATAAACCTATGTACTTACAGGGACTAAACCAAGTCACTTCTAAAGTGAACTGGTGAGAATCCAAAATGTTTGTGCTCCTAAAACAGAGATGATGCATTGTAATAGGGATTATTATTGGGAAGAATACCTCTTGATCTTACGGCATCAGGGACACTGCACATCAATCTATTCTTTTATAATGAGATAGAGATGTGAGAGAAAGCTGTGACTAAAACGCTCATTACACACACATGCACACACACACGCACACACACACACACACACACACACACACACACCGGTATTATCAATCTCTGACAAATCTATATCATTGGATGAAATTACTTTAGATTAATTGCACAATAGGGTTATGCATCAAGTCTGCGAAATAGGAGTTCACTGCATTTCACAGTTTGGCTTTTATTTTCTGACTATTCCTTGAATCAAACTTAAGGTAATATAAAAGTCTGTTTCCTGACAGTGCCCCTGAAATATATTCTTTGAAAATAATATCATCATATCCTTACAGAGACTGTCCAGTTTAATCCCAATCTAAAGACTGTTATACTGGGTCATGTGTGTAACTCTTTAAAAGGTCTTGTGGAAAGCGCACTACAATCTGTAGGTCCTTGATGTTCCATTTCAGTCTTCTGGGCATGTCATGTGGACACCCATTCAAAGACATGAAAACAGCCAAGACAAGAAGCAAAAGATTGGGGGTGTCGTTTTTGGAAATATCTAGTGAGTGCCAAAAAGTGCTGCATAGAATTTTACAATATATATGCATTTCACACAATACAACCTTTATGTATCAATATTTTGCTGATTCTGGTCAAAGTTGTTTCCAGAATTTGACCTAGTGCTTCTACAGGAGTCAACAAACATTTAAATTCAGTGAGAAACAATCTTTTATAATAGAATCTGTTGATCCTATCAGCTTGTAATGCAGTGACTGTGAGAAAAAGCTGCAGCCTCTTTCATGGATGAATAGATTACTTTTTCTTGTTAGTTTAAAGGCGTCCTCTCACCTGGTTTGGATCACATTTATGTAAAAGTTGAGCCAGCATATTACTCTGATGATCCTCTTGGTAGTGCACAGGTCTCCAGTGTTGTTAGTTAGCACTTCTTCCCCAAAATATCTTTTTTTAGATGTAAAATAAGCCATTGGGCCCATTTTTGGCTTCAACAATGGCCCATTTCTATGCAGCTTTTGCTGGGTCATTAAAAATGGATGGTCTCCCGAGAGAATAGAACAACTACAGGAAGTTGTGGAAAGAGGAAAACATACAGATACAGAAGAGACTAGGGAACCAAATGAGATAGAAAATCTAACACAGGTTCTTGGCAACCTATTTACTCATCATCTAACCCTGTTTTGCATTTTCATTTGATGGTCATTTGATTTCAGAACAAGGTTTTAATCTGGATGAATTTTGTATTGCTAAGCTATTTCGTCCAGTACAGAGCACAAATCCTGCTGTCTCATTCTAATTCTCACCTTCTCACCCTAAACTTGTCAAGTACTTAGCCAAAAATGTAGGTCATTTCCCTGCTGCCCTCCCACGCACGCTTGTAGCATCAGCGTTATCATCCCTCCAATCGTCGGCGTGACCCCATTCGGAGCAAATGCAAAAATAATTTTTAGAGTGAATAACCTTTTTGGGTTTTAGAAAAAAATATCATTAGAGATTCAATTTAGGGATTATATCTGTGAAGATAACAGTTGTTTCAGGTTTGTCTCATCCATGTCATTAGGTTATACTATATGGGCGGCGGTAGCTCAGTGGGTAGAGCAGTCGTCCTTCAACCGGAAGGTAGGCAGTTCGATTCCCACTCTCCCCACAGTTCATACTGTTGTTGTGTCCTTGGGCAAGACGCTTAACCCACCTTGCCCCTAGTGCCACGGCTCTAGGTAGTTGGAGAGTCTGTAGGCGCAAAATGGCTGCCACGTCTACACCACCAGTGTGTGACTGTGGAGTGAATGAATGAATAATGGACTCTGTAAACCAATCTATTATTATTATATGCTTATAGTTACTATATACACTCTGTAATTGTTAACTTGGATGACATCGATAAAATGGGGAATTGAAAGACCTTTTTTATCTCATCAAAGGATCTTTTCAGTCCTATAGTTGCTCTATTGTTTGTATTAGTCAATATCTAATGAAAGCCTCAGATCTGGTTTAATGTCCTCTATTGACCAATGATAATAGACAACCACTCAAAGAGAACCCAAGGTTTACTAATTCATGTTAAATGATAGAATCTGGCAAATGTTATTACATTTGCTGTGAGGCTTTATAGCAGTCGGAACAAAAGACTTCCTGAAGTACTCAATGTAATTTTTGGGCTGAATTGATTTGAGGCTTCCTATTGCAACACTTCATTGTACAGTGGGTGGCTAAGATTGTTGAGGATAGCACTGATTTTGTTCACAATCCTTGGCTCTGCCACAACCTTCAGCCAGTCCATTTCAGTAGCTTGTTGCTGCACTCCCCGTCTGCGTTCCCTCTTATACTACTGATGTTCTGATTTTTACAGGGGTTGCTGAAATTTCTGTCTAATAGTTCTCACAGCCACATAGAGGGACAGGAAGGTTGCAAAAACCTATAGCTATATATACTTTTTGTTGTATGTATTGCTACATTTTTCTTCTCAGTATGTCCTACCTTAAAAACGTATTAAAGAAAATCCCTACACATACATTTGTCCGATATATATTGACACAAACAAGACTGCACTGTTGTATAGTTTAATGCCAGCAGTCAAGTTTGACAGCAGCCCTACGCTTGTTGCTTTTATCTTCAGAGCGGCACTGAACAACGAACCTGTCAATGTTCCATGCATCCAACAGTCATATTGAATAAAGAGAAAACAAAGGACTCAAAACAACATACCAAAACAGAAACTGTGTGTTTGTGTGCGTTTATGATCGGAGATAAAAACATTTGTGTTGAGAACATGCCCAGTTTTTCTTAGACTCTAATGCCGACTACGGAAACCATTACCTCGCCGCATCAAAGTCACACGGCACAGCTGTGGGTTAATGCCACAGGCTCTCTGTGATCCGTTTCCATCTCAGAGCCCTGTCCCACTGAGCACAGCCGCTCCTAATGTCGAGGAAACACAAGGGCAAGGCAATGGCAAGTTTTATGCCATGGAATAATAAGCATATCATACAAATAAATAATATAGCAGGTAATAGATTCTGATATCTGACCCAGAAAATTCTGTGTTTTCAAAATCAAGAGACAATTAGGAAAGACAGTTTAGACTAAATAAGAACATGTTCCAATAAAATAGACAGGACAGAAGAAAAAGGTTCTTCTTATTGGACATTATCTGCTCTGAAGGGTCAGGATAATTCCATAACCTTTTGGTGAGGTTTCAATCATTTTTATAATTTTTTTTTTTTAGATATTTTATACTTTTCCACCTAGTCGGCAGTCAAAGTGCTTTACCAGTGTTACCGCTGACATCACTGGAGGCAAGGTGGGTTGAGGCAAAGTGTCTTGCCCAAGGACACAAAAGCAGTATGTGGGGGAGAGCGGGATGTTATGATGTTTTGGGATGTTTTGAGAAGGGATTGAACCGCCCACCCTCCGTTCGAAGGACAGCCGCTCTACCACTGAGCTACTGCCGCCCGACTGCAACTTTCACTTTGTGATATAAAAAGAAAGTATATAAAACTGCTGAAATATACAAGTGTATGGACAGTTATTACTTCTGAGAATAAAGGCAGAACTCTGAGAATAATATCAGTCTTTTTTGACAGAATTCTGTTTTTTTTTCCCTTCAAATTTTTACTTTAATCTAAGAAGTAAACTCCAAAAGATTATTCATCTTATTTTTTTTTTACAGTGGCTCAAATCCTATTCCAGATCTATGCACCCACATTTTTCTCTAGGTGGAAATAAATGGCAACACATTTAAACCTTATGTACTTTAAATACTTTTTAATATAAAAAAAAATCAAATAAGGCTATCCACATACTCCTACACCAGCACTTAGAGGTGCTCCTCAGATACTGCCTCATGAATTCTTTATCTACTGCAGTGAAAGTTAAAGCCCTGCAAATGAGGATAATTTGCATAAGAAGCAAACTCCTCATGTCTCTGCTCAGGTCATCTGATTAGATCTAAAGAATTCAGCCTTTAAAATCGGTTTTAAATGGGACTGTAAACACACGTTCTCATCAGAAGTCAATCACTGCTCACTGTCGCCAGTCCGTGACCACAGCCTATGGAAACCAAGCTGCCTAAAACAAACAATCAAGCCACACTTTACCACAACACTCCAGGTTGAATGCAGACGGACTCACGGTCGAGCTTTGATGTGTCACTCATCTCATTATAAACCGCTGCAGTGTGTGGTGAATGACAACCGCATCCTTCTCATCTAACCACTCACTACTGCTAATCAACACATTGCCGAAAACAGTACTGCAACATCTTTTTACTCGACTGAACATTTTGCAGTTTGCTTGTTAACAGATTTCTGCATTTGTTCCAGTTCTGATACAGCTGACACTGTGTGGAGGATCGCTGAGCTGGTCTTCAAGGGATTTTAATGAGCAGCTAGGGTTGCTCTTATCAGTGTTGTAAAAAAAAAAATAAAGAAAAAAATGAACTGGGAGAATAAACGAGGCCCTGCAAATTGTTACAAAAGGAAGGAACTTATGCAAATAATGTAACACTCAGATAACTTGGAGTAATGGTTCTTGTGTGGTTGAAATAACTCTTTTAATGTTACAGCTTCATGTTTGGGCCAATGAGGTGTGCAAGTCATTTATTATGGTCTATTAGTGGATTTCAAAATACCTTCTGTTGTTTCTTTATTTGGTTTATTGGGGAGCACTATGGGAACGTGTGATATTCTCAAGAAATAATGACCTTGTGACAGCATGCATGTTACACAGATTGCAGAACAACAGCATATTTGATTTCTAGGCAAATGGTACATAAGAAACTGTTCCTAGGCATAAAGATTGTGTACATAATAATGATAGCATATACAGTTCAAAAATAATATAATATACAAAAACTGTTGCTGAAAATAAGTCTTCAAAATAAAAACTTCATATAAGCAGTTTAAAACTACACATTGTTTATGTTTGGTATGTAGAAAATAAAATCTATTAATTTAAACTATTAAAATGCATTATTGGTCGAATTAATAGAAAACGACTGACTATCCCATCCCAGTGATGCCCTAAAATTCAATAAATTATGTATTTGTCAGAGACATATTACTAGATTTGGGTATATAATATAACAAAAACAATGCTTTTACTTTTATTGCAATAGACATATATATATATATATATATATTGTTTTTACCATAATTTTATAAAACCCCAGATATGGCCAGTGTAAAAGGAGGATGCCATACATATATATAAAAAAGATTCACTCAAATTTGCAAAGAAACTGGTCTCAAGAAATGTTTTTAAGCAGCAACGCGTACCTTTTAGCCCAAATAATTTGGATGCTTCTTAGACATCTCACTGACACAGTACATTTACTTTTACTTCCTGCAGTGTACTGTTGTTGTCCAATCAGATGGGTGCATTGCAAAATCTATCTGTCCTCTGATCATGAGTCCGATTCAGTCAAGGCTCTGCACAAAACACAAAAGAGACAATCGATTTCACATTAGGGTAGGGTTTTTATTTGATGAACCACTGAGAAGAGAATAATGTGTGTTTTTGTGACTCCATAGAATAAGTTGTATATTGCTTATAAAAAGAATCTGTACATGGTTAAACCACACATACAATCCACTTCACTCAGATCTGCTTGTAAATTTGAAACTTATAGACTATAGAAATGATATAACTCTGCTACTCTAGAAAAAAACTGCACAAACCACAGAAGAACATAAAAGTGAGAAAAGCAAACAAGAGAGAGATGTAAGCTTATTATGTTTTAATGTTTGTGTGTATAAAGAAATCAAACAGAAGAGATGTAATAAATGTTCAGTTAGGATGAAAGTGGAATTTAAAGTAAAGAATTACTATTCCATATCCACACAAGACTAAGCCTACAACATCTGAAAAGTGGAAGCAATTATTGTAACTGCCGAGTACAAGCTTTCCCCATTGATCATTGCATTGCTCTTTATCAGGGTAAAAGAGACAATCTGTAGAGGTCTTCAATGCAATGATTAAAGACTATTAGATCAAACGTAACTAGCCACAACAGCCTATAGTTGCTGTATAAGATCAAACTATGACTAGTTTTGGCTACTGTGGCCACTTGCTGATGGCTGCCTTCTGCCTACTCTCTGTTGAATAATGTAAAATATGGCGAGAGGTGTGGGTGGTACAGAGGAATGGCCCAAGCTTAAAATAGAATATGGTTGAAAAAGCATAAGACTTGTAAGAAATGATACATCTACCCACTCACTGATAAGTGGTTCTAAACAAAGGAATCAAAGAAATCTGGCTATAGCAATCCTCATCTTACAGTTATATTTGCTCTTCTCGTACAACACTTCAAAAACTAAATTTGTCAACTTCCAAACATCCCTGGATTTTTCCTCCAGGTCCTCCAGGGAAAACAGAGGCATCCCCAAGCCATTCAGGAGACCTGTTGCATCCAGAATGTCATGGGGAGGACACCCGGAGGCATTTGGAACAGGCTTTTTTTGATTTGGAGGAGAAGGCAGCGGCTCCTCATCGGTGAAGAAGCTCATCACTTTATCTCTAATTGGGAGAAAACACACACACACACACACACACACACACACACACACACACACACACACACACACACACACACACACAGACCGAAGTAGAGACCATCTTGTCCCCATAGACCAGAGTATGAATGTAGTGTACAGTGACCGCATTGCTTAAACCATCTGCTTGTCGATCGGCTTTCTACATCAGTTTTGATTACTTTTCCTCACACACAAGCCTTACTCTTCCAGCTTTTATTCCAAATCTGCCTGTCTTAGCTTCTATACACAAAACATTCTCAGAATTTGCTGCTGTTTAATTATTTGGTATTGAATATTCTGTAGGTATTGTCACCACTTTAAGACAGGAAATATGTTTGACGTAAATGCAGTGTTCCTACTTCTTTAACACATTTGTAAATTTCTGGGGGTGACTTGGTTCAACCCTGAAGTGAGTGAGCCTTGCAGGTTTAGCACAAGGCTCTGACATTACCCTGTGGTCAGTAAGATAGAGCGGTCACTGCCTCAGAGCGCAGCCTGAGCCCCCAGCACAACGTCCTCGCTTCCCAGCAGACACTCAACCAAGTCCAACTTTGTGTGGGTCGCCTGCCTTTCAGCACCTTGAGGAGCTGGACAGCGAAAAGGCAGTGGAGCAACACCTCCATCGCCGAGAATAGCCACAGAAAGACTTCCAGTGGCATGTGCTGATTTAATATTCATGTTTTAAGAGAGCACTCAGGGCTTGTGCGCGCGTGGTGAGCGCAGGCTCTGCGCTCTGTCAGGGCACGGGCTATTTTTAGAAACAATGTTGCAGCGAGGAATCAATCACGGCAGCTAAAACAGAGTATTCATGTCAATCTGCAGCGTTAAGAAGCGCGACACAAGCGGATTATAGCTGCAGGTGCCGGCGCATGGGACGCACGAAGGGCGCGTTCAGACAGCTTTTATCCGATTTCAACTGATGCCACATGATGTCTGTCTCTCACACGCTGGTCAAGGAAGCGCACCGGTGTATGGCAAACTTTTGCACCATGGAATCCGCGACACTTTATGGCTGTTCTTTCAGGACCTTGGCTAGTTTTGTTCCTTGATAGTGAGGTTGGGGAAATGAATCGTTAAGGAAAAGGAAGCGAGCAAAGCAGCGTGCAGATCTTTCCTTATTTGAACTTTTAAACACATTCTGCTGGCTCTTATGGGAATTAAGCACTCGTCCCGCTGCATGCTCCTCAGGAGAAAAATGGCGGAGTCTGAGAGCAGTGAGGTAAGTGTGACAGACACCTTTGGGTTCGGAAATGAGATGCGGACTGTAATCAGAGTCTTAAAAGCTGCCAGTAGAACTTAGTTGCTCCGTAGACCCGCGCCATGCAGTGTGTGCAATGAGACAGCAATTCGCCTCATGTCTTTACCCAGACTTCATTTTGTGAAGAGCAAGGCGCCAGACCAGTTGTCTTTAACACTGGAATATTGGAAAAGTCTCAGTGATCAACTTACACTCGTTTAGCCACCGTGTAGCAACAGCATTCCACTTTTAGAACAAGGGCAAGGCATCCCTTTAGTTCTCAAAGTGTGCTCCACATTGGCACATGCACAACAGCAACTTTTAATGCATCTTATAAGTGGGTCCACTGGATGGATATAGTGTTTGAAAACGCCACATTATAGCAAAGGTAAGCTTTTTGTGTCACTTGAGAACACCACTTCAGAAATGCAGATAAAACAATGACAACTGCAACTTATTCACATTTACAAAATGGAAACAATTTCAAATGTAAGACAAGAATGTGAAGATAGAGGCAGTGGACGTGTCTCAATTATATTATTTACAGTTTGATGACAGCTATGGCTTAGTTATAGATTTTATTTCTATAAAACCAGCTAAATATCAATATTTTTGTTCCCATACATTAAACTGGCTATTTTTTTTGAATCATTCCCAATTGGGCTGACATTGAATGATAACGAGCCAAACTGTGGCGAGTTTATATTTTGAGGCTTTACATTTTCTGTTTCTGCCTCATTGTGACTGATTGGTTTGGGTGCATTGGGGGTGTATACAGTCTGTCAGCATGAGTGCAGTTTATTCCCAAATGCAATTGACCATTGTCACTCCGCTTATCCTATTAACACTAAGCATTTATTTTTTCAAATTCATATTAAGCACACTGATGTTGCAGTTGCAGCACAAGCTATAGAGAGCTGCTGCGTTATGCTTGCGCTGTCCAAGGTACTCTGGCTCCTCGGCCAAGTGGGACTGTACAGTATTGAGCAAAGGTTAATGGGGCGTTCCAGGTAATACTTCATTCAAAATAAGCCCGGTGCTCTTCATCATCTAATCAACCCAACCTTTGTTTGGTTGATCCCATTAACCATTCACACTGTGGCTCCATACTGTAAAAGGAGAGCTTCTGATTTATGTGGAAGTGTTGCTTAAGAGATTCAAAAGGCGTGTGAAGTTGGAGGCAGCCTCGTGTTGCTTCTTATACATTATTCATCATAAAAAGTTTCTTTGAAAGTGAGCTGATTCATAGGAGAAGGCCCTCTCAGGCTCGCAGTGCAATATTAGTGGGGTGATGTGTGAAGTACGAGGCACCTGATACATTATAACAGGACGAAGAGGATAAAGCGCTGCTCACTCTGTGGGTCTCTTATCACTGGGCCCTAAGTGGTCTAATGGCACCCCACCAAATTGGTTCTCCTTCACTGACTCTTTTATAAGGGTAATGGTTTTACTTTGACCTTGCCTCACAGGAAAGTCATCTATACTGTATTGAGCTTATTAATACAATATAGCTGTTAGTGAGCTACTGTAGCCAACTGCTCACCCACACCTTCAACTATGGTAAAGCTTCCAAATTCTGCAAACATAAAATTTAACTGGACCCTATTGTCACTTATTTACAGGAATAACACTTAAAGACAGATGCCTACAGACAACCATTTAAATCCACATTCATTCAAGTGTAGGCGTTTTAGATGCACCAACACATGCACTGCTTGAGTGGCTCACTCACATCTTCACTTGTGGTCGAACGCCTTTTTATTTCTGCAAACAGTCATGCATTTTCTACTGGCGCCTGATCCAGCTGCAGCTCCAGTTAATTGCAGGGCTAACACAAAGAGGCATTTAGTGACAGAAAACCAGTGAAGCCTACGTTCATTCACTAACAACTTTTAGAATCATCAGTTTATGCAGGAACCCACTGTTGCATGTGACATGATGACTCCATTCAGAAAGCTACGACAACAACTGTGCAAACATGCACAAAATAAAAAATAAAAAAAAGTCTAGTATAATGGTTAATAATGTTAATTTAGAACTGTTAATGTTAATATGATACAGACCCTCATAACCAGCACTGAAGAAATATCAGTAGCAAAAAGGAAGCCTTATTTATAATCTGATTTGTCTTGTGATTAGATTTTGATAAGACATGTTTGATAACTTGATTGATTCCAAAATAAAACTATTTTCTTTCTGTTTGACACTAGCAATAAGAGACAGATACAGATATTATCTGACATGCTAATCTAGCTCAAGCTCAAGCTCGGTTTTGGTAGGGTGCAGTTGCAATGTAACTGAAACTACAGTATCCTGTTCCTGGTTAGAAAATATCTTCTATCTTCAATACACCATAACTAGTGCTTTCTTTTTACTTTAAAAAGTAAGAAAAATACTTTTATTAATGGCTTTCACAAAGGCTAGATATTAACAAAAATAGAAAGTTATCAGAAGGCATACTGCATGTTCAAAACAGAAGTATGAAGATATTTTCTAACATCTGTATCAGAGACTATGCAATCACGTCTGTGGCACAACGTTCCCAATCACTTTTCTCCTGCACATCAAAATTCAACAGATGTCTGTAATGCATAATGATTAAATAACATTATTTCTCAATGAGGTTGCCTAAAGAATAAAAGATTATGCCATGAGGAAGTTCTTCATTGTGCATTTTTAGCTCTATTGCAAAAATGATGTGGTATTTTGGTAGTCTTCATTTTAGTCCAGATCAAAACAACAAATTTGCATGAATATCTCAAATTAAAAGCCCTAAGGTGTAAAAGCAGTATGCAAGGCTTTTTAATACATTAACTGGAAATTGGCAAAGCATTTTCAGATTGAGTGGATCAGGTGAAAGCACAGCTGAAAACCACAGTTTGAAAAACAAGTTAAATGGATATGCATGACTGAATATATATAAAAAAAGAGATGCTATGTTGATTACTTCCTCATTTTACAACCTCAAAGACATCATTGACTTTGACTTTGCTGCACAATTAGCCTCAATGTCCAGTAGTGACAAGTACAAAGTGGCCTGTTGTCCTTTCACACTGACCGTGTAACAGAATCAAAAGTGCACACCCTTCTCACATTACCGCGCTGAGTCGAGAATCCGCTCTCAAATACAGATCATCACTGCAGCTGCCGGACTCAGACCATGCTGAACCGCAGTTCATTTTAATCCAGGTTTAATGGCTGTCTGCACTGATCCCACGCTGCTCTGCAACTTTTACAGCGCCCTCTCATCGGATTCTGTATTAAACTTGGTGTCCTTAATCACATCTTCCATGGCCCTGTTCTGTAATTATTGACTCTTATGTGCTCGGCCTGGAGCCAGATGTTTAGCTCAGCCCCATTTTCTGTTCCTCTGGGCATTTTTTAATCAAAAGATGCCAAGAAATAATCTGTTTTACCACTTTAAGTTGCAAATTTTAATAGTCAACAAGACAATTGCTTCCCAGTATATTTAATGACTGAGAAGTGTATTCGAGGAACATAAATGAAGAGCTGATTGAGGCAAGAGAATATTCAGAAGACAATAGTAGGTTATTTCAGGGCACTTTACTGAAGAGCTTTTTCTTTAGATGAGGCTTAAAGGATTAGTAGTTCAACTGTTGCGTCTTATTATAAGTCCATAAACGCTCTCATCAGGCAAAAAAATATGCATCTTGACATTTCAAAATGGCACAGACTTTTTTTTTTTTTGTCAAAATGTTATCTGTTTACTGCCATCTGAAACAGCAAGGGAAACCGTTACAGAGGAGAGGAATCCTCTGGCTCAGACAAGAAAAATTGGGGCGGCTGACAAAAATTTATCGAAGTCCACAAAATCCCAGTGCCACAATTTGCTGCCACTAAGTGTCTGAGCTGCCTTATTGACTCTGCTATTTGCCATTCCCTTTATAGCACAAGTGCAGTGCTACAGATATGTGGGATAAGGGCAACACTCCCAAGGTGTTGTGGGAACAAACACCACAGATAAAAAATAACTAACCAAACTGTTATGTGATGCTGTCATTCTTCCAAGTGGTGTTTTTTCAAGGTATGTGTCTTGAAAAACTCTTGTTACACCTGTTAACTGTGACACCTTTTATTCACAAACATTTTTTTTCTCCGATAAAGCACAGACATACAAAACGGTGAGATCAACAGGAACCAATGAAGATTTAGAGATAGAGGCAATTTTTTGAGGTGTATACATTTTTTTTAAAACAAGCTTATAAAGTTAGCAATGATAAACAGTCTATTTGGGCTGTGCTAGGTTTGAGTGGAGTAAGGTACAGGATGTGAAAGGTTCTTGCAAGATACGTGTTCTCTTGAGATAGGTGAATAATCTGCCACACATTTGTTCCTGTGTATCTGAAAAACAGATTATTCAGGGAACCATCAACAGAACTATAAAACTATTCTGTCATGCATTAGTGCTTGTCCTTCATGGGACACAGGAAGCTTGAGCCCACTTCAACTGCTTTGGGCACAAGGCAGCAACTCCTTGGACATTACCCAGCTAATCACAGAGCTAACACTCAAAGCTGCTGTACCCGAAAACTACTTCCCTCACTCCCACCACAACAACATTGCAAGCTGCCAGCTTTTTAAAAATTTATTTATGTATTAATTTGCAAATAGAAAATACCCATCCAAAATATCAAACCAAAGTTTAGGGCTTACCTTACCGTGAAGATGATGATGTCTCAGACATTTCCTTGAAAGTCACTAGTTCCCAGCTAAAGCAGCTGTATAACAAAATGGCAAAACAGACCTCAGACTGTGCAGGTTTAATAAGTTCTTTTAATTCTTTGGTGTTTTTGCAGTGGGTGGTCCAGAAGGTATGTTACCACCACCTACTAGGTTTAGTGGCATCCTTGTGCAGTTTCATACATTGTCCAAACCAGTCTCCTCAAAGTCAAAGTGAAAAACCTTCCCGTAATGTCCAAAGTGCCAAAAGATCCAACTCTTCTCTCCGGTTATATTATTTCAAAAGGTTTTTAGAAGCAGACCTTTGCCATTACTTCTTGAGTGTAATGGTTGTAGCATTAGCATGGTGGGGTTCACGGCTGAGTGCCCCTCTAGCAGCATGGGGAAAACATGCAGACTCCACACAGAAAGGACGGCTCTAAAATGTTTTATATGCGTCTAGGATTCAGCTTGGCCCTTATTTTTGATTCATTGTGGCAGAAAAATATGGTGTAAAACCTACTATTATTACTGCAAGACTTTAATAATGCAGGGTATTGTCATGTAATCTCACACCTCTGTGTACTTAGCACAAAGGGGGTATTTCCCTCAACAATGAATAATCAGGTGGATGAGCAGTGCTCTGCTATCAAATAATGAGGCTTAGAAATCCTATCATAAAGAGTCAGAATGTAGCAGGCTTCAATTTCCAAGCATGGAGCCAGATTACATGTGTTCAAATGGAAAAGAAGTAGAAGTGGAAAGAAGAATGAGGATGCTACATTTCTTTGGTTGTTGGATAAAAAATGAATTGTACGGCTGAAATGTAGATATATTGCTGTGTGTAAGAACACCATTGTCTGTCTTGTGGATTATCCATCAACATTATTTTTAGGAGCTTATATTTTGGACTGAGAAGAAACAGCAGAATGGCTTCCTGGCACAAACTGAGCTTCTGGGAGTCTGTTTCTCTTCACACACAGCACACATGGCACTCCACGGCTATAGACCCTCCCAGCAGGCCACAGAGGTGATAATCAGGGCATTATGTGTGTAGCGTCTGTGCAGGGCAGAGCCTTCTGTGGGCCAACAGGCTGACTTCCTCTCAGTGATCATCCTTCACACTCTCTAGAGTGTCCAAACTCAGCGACAGCTCTTCAGAGGAGAAAAACTGACACATGAACTGAGAAGCGTGCCTGTGTCCCATGTATTATGACTAAAGAAGATATGCACTTTATTTGTAAGTTATGTTAAGTTAAGTCTATGTTAATAAGCTCCTCCCTCGCCCTCTGCTGTGGTTGGTCAGATGCTCCACTCTGTTGTATTATGTTTCATTAGCTAAGAAGGGAGTTATCCTTATTTCTTTTCCAGTAAGTACATTACATTCCAACACATCATTAAAAAGCTTGGCTAATTTAGCATAGAAAAATTCTTAAGGAATTACGTTGGTGCAATCGGAAGCTCTTGACACAAAGTCTATTCTGTGTGTATAGAGGTTGTAATGAGGCTATATATCCCATATTTCTCTGCACCATGACTTGGATAAATGAGCTCCTTCTATGTGGTAGATTAACTTTTCTTCAAAATGAACACAAAGTAATAAAACCTGTGCACTGTTGTGATTGACAGCTATAGTAGCAGCAGAATCTTAAAAAAACTCCTCAGATGCACTGTAACAGGATGTCAGGCTGGGTTGTTTTAGTTTAGCTTTGGAAAACAATATGGAAATCTGGAAGTCTTATTTTTTTCTCAAAGATGAACATTTCAAATGAAAACAGATGAGATCTAATCAAAACGTGGATGTTTAATTAGTCACTTCAAGTTAATGATTGCCGTTATCTTTTTTGTCCAGCAGCCACAGCCTCAGCCAATCCGCATCATTCCCTCTCAGTCAGCCCAGCCCACCTCGCTGCCCAAGCCGGTGCCTTCGGTCCAGCCTGCCCCGCGGCCTGCTCTTCCCCCTCACACGCCTCACGCTGCCAGCCTTCCCAGCTGTCCCGGCCGCGGCAAGATGTCCAAGCTCCTCAACCCTGAGGAGATGACCTCACGAGACTATTACTTTGACTCCTACGCCCACTTTGGTATCCACGAGGTATGTGCAGTGTGACAAACAGACACGCTGAGGGATTGATCATTTTCATAAACACACAATCGACTATATACGTTTAAAATCACTAATGTTTCAGCATCCATCTGTAAAAAACAATGTCTTTTAGTCAGCCAGTTTAGAATTGAATTTATTTACGGATCTATTATGTGACTAATCATTCAAATATTATGATAAACATTTGTGAAGGTTGTCCATCCTAATTTTCTTAAATGTCTGCACAAAGGTCTCTTTGGATGTGAGTTGGATTTCCAGGGGCTGTACAAACGGATGCAGACTCAGGGCACAATTCGCAAAACACAGCCAATCAAAGAAATAAAAACTATTTACATTTACATTTACATTTACATTTAGTCATTTAGCAGACGCTTTTATCCAAAGCGACTTACAAGTGAGGAAAACAATGGAAGCAATTTCAACAACACAAGGTAACAAAAAGCATAAGTGCACCAAAAACTAGTCTGTTAAAACCTAGCACAGCATACAAAGCTAAGGATAGGAAAGATTTTTTTTTTTTTTTTTTTTTTTTTAAGAAGGAATTGATAGAAGGAAGTTAAGAATTTAGTGTTTGTCAGTCAGGTGTTGACAAAAGAGATATGTTTTCAAGCGTTTTTTAAAGATGTCTACAGAATCTGCTGATCTTGTAGCAGCAGGTAGATCATTCCACCAATGTGGAACAGATCCAGAGAAAGTACGTGAGAGGGATTTTTTTCCTTTTTGGGATGGTACCACCAGACGTTGTTCATTTGCAGAGCATGGATCTGGTAGAACATAGGTCTGTATCAGTGAGTGAAGGTATGAGGGGGCGGAGCCAGTGGTGGTCTTGTAGGCCAAGAGCATAGCTTTGAACTTAATACGTGCCTCAACCGGGAGCCAATGTAACCTAATGAAGAGAGGAGTTATGTGCGCTCTCTTCGGTTCTTTAAAGACCACTCTATTTAGATATATGGGTGGGTCTGGGATCATTTGTATGAGGTAGAAACTGAATACAGGACTTCAAAAGTAGTCATAAGTTGCTAAACTGTTGCTGTACAATCATGGACTGTCCTTTGGTTTGGGTCAAGGACTGGCTGGCTTTAGTGAGCATCTTTGGACAGGTAGCTTTTCCGTCATGTGTGCACTGACCCAACAGCCTCATCCAACCCAGAGCATTATGCCAGAAATGGTTCACTCTTTGTTTAAAGGTTAGGATGCGCCAGACCCATTAAAGGTCAACCTTCTCCAATGTCCATCCTGGATGAACACAGAGCCTGGGAGACACAGCCCAATCCAGGGACGTAGTCAAATAAGCTCTGGCTAAATGTGATGAAAAGTTACATAATTAGTGGAATTTGAATCCAATGATTTGGTTCTGATTCATCTGTACTTTTAAAGATGGATACTGGGTAAGAGGATGTATGATCTGAGTGTGACCTGCAGGAAAAGTTTTTTTTTTTTTTTGTGGCGGGAGGGGGGCTTACCTAACCTAAATGTAGGTTAGGTAAGTCGTACATGAATAAGAGAAGACAGAAAAATATTCAGACAAACTGAGCTTGGAGGCTTGTAAGGCTTATTCAGAGCCATGTTTTAGAACTATACAAAATATAAAGGCAAAACTGTATTTAGATTACAAACTATTTACAGATCATTTTTGTTTTCCAAACCAAAAACATTTCAAGATGCTGATTGAAGAGCATGATTATTGCCAGGTGTGAAATTAGGTTTGGGGTGCTGTAGAATATACCAAGCCATATTCTACACTTACAGTAGCATCCAGGTCAATTTCAAGTAATGATGCTGAACATAAATTTGCTGTTCTCATATATTTTGTACTCTGTCTTCTTTTGTTAAAATCCAGGAGATGCTGAAGGATGAGGTGCGGACACTCACCTACAGGAACTCCATGTACCACAACAAGCACATCTTCAAGGACAAAATTGTGTTGGACGTAGGGAGCGGCACTGGGATCCTGTCCATGTTTGCTGCCAAAGCTGGGGCCAAACACGTGTACGGGGTAAGTCCTCCTTTTATCTTGTTAGACCACCGGGGGCTAAACACCATAGAGCCCAGTTTGACAAGCTGCTACAAACAGACTACACATGTGATGCAGCCCGGTGTACATTTGAAGAGTTTGGTGTAATCTGGGAGGACTCTCTTCTCTGATAGGCAGGTTTTAAAAGGCTGTGGCCATTATGTTATTGTGCGCCAGAGTACAAGTAATTGCTAGTCAAGTCATGTCTGACAGCACACGCCGGACACACAGCCACCAGTGCATGATCAGCACATGGAACGTATTTTGGCACACAGGTTCCAGACGAACTATATTTGCTTCATGTTAGTAGTGATTAACTTGGAACTGCCTCTAGAGACTAGTTGACATTATGTGTTTATATGTGTGTGGCTGGATGTCAATGTTAGTTTGACTTCCCTTGACATTGGCCCACTTTGTTTTGCTCTGTTCACCTTTGATGGTCTCCTCTAATGTTAACAGTAATGTGGAAGAACATCTAAAATACAGGCTATGCTAAGAACAAATTACTAAGGTACAATACGCCAAATGCAAAAGGCTGTTGTATGTTAACAAATCTGGCCCCAAGCCTGTCCTTTCTATTAGTGTTGTTCAGTCAGATCCTGGTATACACTATTATATCATTTTGCTGTGTTTTTCTTCTGTGAGCTGTGATTGGCTGAGAACTGCACACTCAAAAACACAAGACCAACACAACTTTGGACATATCTTAAATATAAGATAGATACTTATACTGTATATAATTACACACAACAGGGACTTTGTTTCACAGGCATTCACAGTGTGGAAATAAAAAAATCCTACATGATGGAGCTGAAATGAAAAAGGACAAATGGTTAAGTATATTGGTTTGCATGGCTAGATGGACAAATTGGGTCATCACTAAAAAAACATCTCCTGGTTGTCACTGGTCAGAACTTACCAAAAGTGATGCAAGACGTGATGAATGAGGAATGGGGTCTTCTCAGTTGTAAATGTCTAATTTGGCTTTTTTTTGTAAAATAAATTTGAGTGTTATCAACAATTGGTTGAAGTTTCAAGACTCTGCTGACTCTGTCCTCATTCATCCATTCCACATTCTCACTTAAACACAAACTCACATGTTATCCAGCTGCCCCTCCACCACGAGCCCTGATTAAAATGTGTTTTTATCACTTGCCGTCTTCTGTCAGAACCTTACAAGCAGCACATTTTATATTGCTAGCACTCAAGGACAAAAGGCTCTACTTACCATTATGTTAAATAATTAGACAACATGGCGTCTGTTAAACCCATGTTCTGTCTTACCCATCTGTCACTGTTTCCACCTAGAGGTTGTCAGACTTTAGGGATTTGCTGTTTGTCTACTGGATCCTCTTCATCAAATAGTATATTCTGATGTGAGGCCAAGGGTCTGGGCACAGAGCCAGCATGTCTTTATGATACCTTGTTATACCACATAAAGGAGGAAAGTTTCCGCCTTGGACATAGATTTATGGAGTGACAGTAAAAGTTTTTTTGCCTCTGAATCCCATCCCGTCAGAGCAATGTAACCTCTGCTTCTGGAAGGGCATTAATGTACAACACTAAATATATATATTTTTCTGAAAGTAATACAGATTTATATTATATTAGCAGCAACTTGTGTTAATGGGCAACACAATAACAAAATAAAAGACAAAATACTGAACAATACTGCTTTTCCAGCAGCAGCACCTTTTATTTGTGCATTTGTTACAAACACAACTAAGACCTTTTTCCTTTTTAACAATAATTAACAATTTGATTTAATGTGTGGATCTATTCCGACACAATGGCAGCAACAACAGGATTACAGCATCTGATATAATGACAGCATGAATCAAATCCACACACTTTTAGTCAAATTTATTTTAATGCAGATAACACAACCACAACAAAGTGTTTACAGTTGGTTTGAATCTGTTTCTGAGCAACTAGGGCCTACAGTTCAGAGGGTACAGACTCGCTCCGAAGCAGACAAACTGTTGTGTTTCGATGTACAATTAGAGAGCACATCTCATTCATGATGAGTGCTATGTGGTTCATACTGTCAGATGACCAGAAAGATTTTTTTCCTGGTATTATTGTAGGTGATTTAAATGGCTCTGCTCTATTACCCTTTATTTTGGAGCTGCTCTACTGATGCAGCTCCAAAGGTTGTCCAAGTGACTGAAATTGCTCATTGTGAACAAATGTGAGTGTGAACTAGCAAGCAAGGCTCAAGAAAATGATTTACAATAAAGTAAAGTATTTGTCTTCACAAATACTTTGAAGAGCTCATTATGAATCTGAAGTTGTTGCAGAAAGGTGGGCAATTAGGCCTAGCTTTTCCAAAGATTAGTCTGTTTACATGTGTTTTTTACCTCAACGTTTTTTAGATTTAACTCTGTAAACTCCAGCAGTCAAAACAAAAGCCTAAGGCAGCATAACATTTTGAGAATGTTATTGGCTGGGAGTTCTTCGCATATTGCTCAGTGTTACTTTGACACTGGGGTGAAGTTTAAACTGTGCGTGCTTTGTCTCGAGAGACCAGAACTTTAGGGGCGCTCCTAGAAATGTCATTGTGATGCTGACTCTTCTTGACACGAGTGTAAGCTGCAGTGTGTGTTGACTGGAAAGCACCTCGAGGCTTGAGTACACACACTGTAGTAACACATGACTAATGGCTGTCTATTCTACCAGGACCGCAGGTGGAGATGAGGAAACGGAGGCAATTAGTAGGCTACCCCATTACGCTAACCACATATCCACGCAAGTACATTGTGTATGGTTCCACCTGGTCAGCAGTTGGAGAGTTTTCCGTTTGCTTAACCGGCTAGGTTTAATTGGCAGACGCCTCAATGATCTGGTTGAGCAGATGACGGCAGAAGGCTGTGGGCGCCACCAGCAGCATCCCATCGAGGCACGGACTAATGGGACGCAGAGAACAGGGCTGCTCCAGGATGCTGCTCGTAATGTGGGGTCCAGCCTGGATGCATTTGTAGCAAGAGAAGCCAAATAAAATATCATTTAGATCAGGTCAGCCAAGAATGAAGCAATTAAAATAAATGAAATAATGTTTAGAGTGGTGGCCTGGTGAATACTGGGGCTAATCTTCAAAAAAAAAAATGAAAATAAAAGGAATTTCAATACAGGAGCAACAAAGTGCATAATTTCGTCTATTATACATAAGGCACCAGAACATTTAGCAGGTTTAAGATGCCCTGATACAATGTGGACGTAATGCGTTTGAGTTACCACGGTAACAAGATCATCAGTGTTATTCTGTCATCGGATGGCTGGTTTATTTTGTTATAAAGCAATCCTAACAGGTTCCTTCATCTCAATTACACCATGTACCACCTTTTTGAATATGATCTCATTCAACATTAAAGCCAAAATGTCCAGTCGGCAATTGGAACGGCCAGACAAGATTTATAAAGTACCTTAATGGGTCCATTGGAGTCTTTGCAGTATTGAATTGTATAATAAATGTGACTCAGTAATTCAACATTAATTGCCCCAAATCAATAAAGGTTTTTGTAATGTAGGTCTGAGCCCATTAATTAATTGTATAGCTCTATCAGTCCTGTGTCCAGAAAGAAGTCCCAGCCTGGCTTTGACTTTTTACAACCATTAAGTTCATTCAGGAGCTCAGTGCTTTATTACAAGCAGCTGGATCCAACGGGTCGGCACACCTTTGACAGGCCCAGTCCCTTGGTAGACAGAACACTGTGTACACACTTAGGGGAAAATCTATACTCTCAGGATTCCTCCACTGCTCAGTATCGACAAATGACTCTGGCTGAATTATGTCCTCTCCATCTTTGTTTGAGGGAAGCTTACAAGAAGTGTCCACAGTTGACTCGGATGAATGATGAATGAAGGAGGTTTATTTTGTTATAACTCTTTTACTGGCGACATCTCAGTAAATCTGCTACGAGACATGAATAGTGGGAGGAGAAGGAAGTGTGAAAGATGTCAAACTGGGAAGGTTCCGATTATGATAAAATGATTTATTCGATACATAAAAGGAGGACAGCGGAATAATAGACGCTGCCAGATGATGGGACATTATGAAAGCAGTAGGGCACTTTAGAAAATTTAAGGAGCTGTCGTGACCTGTTTTAGTGAAAAAAGAAGGTCAGACAGGGCTGCTTTGTTGTTAGGTTGAAAATAAATATATGGTTAAGAAACTCATATTTACTAAATTTTATTAATTTGTTTACATACTGTATAAACCATGGTAAAATTCCTTTTACTTATCCACTCGTCTTGAGGGCACAGCACAGATATCACATGATGTACAAACAGAATACAGCATATTTTGTGACTGTGCTTCACTGTGTAGGAATCCCAGTTTATGTACAGGTAATCACAGACCTACTGAATTAGCCAACTTTTGCACCATCCCAGTATCAAGGACTATATGTACTTTCTATTTAGGAACAATAACTGCTTTAATGTTTAATTCCTTTATCACTGTGCTATTCCACATCATCACTTCCATGTTGGTAGTTTCCTGATGATATAATTGTAATTTGAGCTATCCTGTTCCTACTAATGCAAAGTTTTACAGCCATAGCACTTTATTCCTGCTCTTCACCTTATTTCTAATAGGTTCACAGAAATGGCAAGTCCTTCCAGTCAGTGCAGCACTTTGAGTCAAACATGCTGGAGACTTTCCATCACTGATACTGTATGTTTCCCGTAAGAAGCCCAGCTCATTACCTCAGGTCAGTGATTCCTCTTTCCTCTTTTGCCAGATTGAATGTTCCAGTATATCTGAGTACTCCGAGAGGATCATCAAGTCCAACCATCTCGACAGTGGTAAGAGCCTCTCACTTTGATGACTCTGCACTAATAGACATTGGGAGAAAGGGCAAATTGGAAATGACTGCAGATGAGTACAGCATTGTTAGATTGTTAGTGTTAGAATGTGAACACAAGCATTTGAACTCCTAATCTGCATTGAACATTTGTGCTCGTTAATATTCCGTGTATAAATGCATTTGACTTCCTGTTTTCATTACAGCAGTGCAACATTATAAACAGATTCTTTGTCGAGCCACTGGCTGTGCATCCCAGAAAAATATCAGAGGCACAAACCACTCTGTCAGCAAATGTCCCATCCATATAAACCTATGAATATAAAGTATGCACACGTAATTGAAAGAAGAGGTAACAGTTCGCTAAGTGTTGGCTGGTATATAAGGCTCAGAGCAATCGCATGCAGGGTAGAGCGGTCACAAGTCACTCGGACACTTCCTCACCGGAGACGCTATAATAACTTCTTTCCAAGGACAATCAAACGCCAGAGGAGTCAGATAATGTCGGTCAGGATGGGGGCAAAGATCTTCTTCTCCATTGTAGAACCCAGATGGAGTGATTTCCATAAGAAAGTGTTGGCTGTCATGGCAACACATACTGAGCTGGATAAACTTACAGTCTTCTTCTGTCACACCACTCGGCAAAGTCAGAGAAATGAATGTGGATAGAAGGTTCAGTGAGTTTTCAAATGATTTTCTGTTTCACACAAAACCACAAATGTATTATCTGTTTCATTATTTTATTTTATATCTGAAGTTAATTCATGTTCTTCAAGTAAGCATTGGCTTACTAATAATATATACTGTAGTTATTGTTAAGAGCAGGCCGAGTTTTAAAATGCAAACACTGAAATTGACGGGTTAGCATTTGGTATATTAGGCAAGGTTAGAAGGAATATTTTTTATATTAAAATAAGCAAATATGACAAAATTCAAATAAGATAATTTTATTTTATTTTAATTCCAGAGCCCACTCACCTAAGTCGAGACAATACTAGTAAAATGAGTCTTGTATATGTGTATCTATTGTACATCATCACTGTACTTGTGTGTTTCAGTGATAACCATCTTCAGAGGCAAGGTAGAAGAGGTGGAGCTTCCTGTCGACAAAGTGGACATCATCATCTCAGAATGGATGGGCTACAGTCTGTTCTACGAGTCTATGCTCCACACCGTTATCTTCGCACGGGACAAGTGGCTGGTATGTTGTGAGAAAGGCCGCTAAAATATTGAGTCTATTACCTCAGAGTACATATAACAGTAACAATTATTCAACACCTATGCATAAATGAGGACTTTCACACAAATGCATGGCTAACAGCTCCTTTTGTGACAGACTGAGGGCAAGATGGACTGAGAACTGAATTTTTATATCTTTATATCTAGGACCAGAGTGTTAACGTGAGACCATTGCAATTCAACACATTGGTGGCCAATTTTATATTGATTTCAGAAAGTGAAAACACTGGCATATAGGCAGTATGTAATTGAATCCAAAGACAATATACTGAAGCAGTTGTGTCAGTAACATTTACTCCAGCAACTATTTACTGTTTGTCCTGTTTTTAATATTATGAAATCTTATTTATAGTCACAAAGCACCAGACCGTGACCAGGACCCCAGCCGCCAAGCTGTCTGCACCCAGAGGCAACAAATAACACCTCAATAATTCAGACTGCCGCTTTGATGAGGAATGAAATGTCACAAATGCTGTACTGTAGACCTTTTTATGTTGTCGGGATTAATTGCCGAGTTGTTTTTTCTCCTTGCTTCATTTGTCAAATAGAAACCCGGTGGATTAATGTTTCCTGATCGTGCCTCTCTGTACGTGGTGGCCATAGAAGACAGGCAGTATAAAGACTTCAAAATCCACTGTAAGTTTACTCTGTGTATGGACTGCCTCTGACTAACAATTCTTGTAACTATTGTAGTATACATAAACAAGGGTATGTGCACTCACATTCGACCTGGTCAGCACTACAAAAAGTTTTGAAAATAACTTTTTTTCTTTTCTTTAGTGTAACACAACTGGGAGTGATCATTTATTTTCAAAAGTCAAAAAAGCCTCTCCATCTCTATATCAGCCCACTCTAAAGCTGACAGGAGTAATGTGGGTAGTTCCTTTGCCTCCAGACACAAAGCAGCAAAGCACATTACTGCCCTATAAAGTGCAATAACTGTCTTGCTTATGGTTTCTAGAAAACAAACTACACTAAAGCCTGTGTGGTCCATGCGGAATATTCAGGTTGTCATTGAGATGAAATGTAAAAAAAAGTCATATGAGGAAGGAAGGACTATGTTTATTCACATCAGCTCACTAATAGAAGACACTGTAGCATGTATGGTGTGCTGTAAACTTATTGCTACAGTGATTACACTCAAAGGAGCCACAGTGGAGAGTTGTGCTCCAAATGAGACAACTTGTACGGTATAGCGTTGTTTTGAGCAGCACTGATATAAATTCTGTTAAAGAATAAATTAGCAACATTAGGCGAATGGCAGGATGGCATCTGTTTCTAAGAGCCACTTAGCGTGTGGTGTCGCATGTCGTCTCACAAAAGTACATTCTGGTGTTTGCTTTGTTGTTTTTAGAAAGAAAATAGTTGCTGTTTAAATGTCACCTTAGTCACAACTCAAAATGTTTTTGCACTCAATAAGTAATTAGGCCTTTAGCAATACAAACAGCAAGTCTCCCACACAGATCCCATCTCAACCTCCCCCTGCATTTTTTGCAATTGTATAAGATTCATGATAGACTGTGTGACTTGAATAGTCTGATGCATGTCATAGAGTTGTTTAGTTCAAAGGCTACAATGTGACCATACGCAACAACAATCGGCTCAGGTGGCGTTGCTGTGGTGTGATGAGAAAACAAGAGTCTTCCAGTGTTGCAAAGAGAAGGGTGAGTCATGTTATGGCTAGCATACGTTAGTTTACACAGCCATATATGGATGGATATGATGCTTACAAATATTTAATACATTTGTCTAGATTATCTACAATTGTCCTCATTTTTGAAACTTGCAGGCATTGTCTTTGGTCGAACGGCTGTCGTTGATTCAGTAAATGATGCCAGGATTGTTTCACTTATACATTACACTTCTTCTATCCTATCTCTTGAGTTGATGTTAAGACATGACCAGAATGAACTATTCAAATGCACAGAATGATCTCAAACTTTCGATCTCTGCAGGCAGACGGTCCACAGCGACCTTTAGTGTGAAGCACTCCAGTTGCATCTCGTGGCCATTAGTGCTGGCTTTAGTTGAGTGGGCAGTACCAAATGCAAATGAAGAACAAATTTTAGCATCCCTGAGGCTCTGTGACCTGTTCATTATCCCCAGCTCTCTGACGCAGTGGAGTTGTTCTCTCCTTTTAGGTTGTGATGTTTGCTCACTCCATCTTAAGTAGCAGCATGAATAATGTATAAGCCTCATGTATTTTGCCGAAGCAGGGAGCACAGTAAGGTAAAAGCCGAGGCAGTGTTTAAGGAGGCTCATGTTTGCAAATGGCCCTTAAAGACAATGTGACTTTCATCTGTCAAATTATTAAATTATTAAGAGGCAACAGAAGTCCAGGGCTACAGTTCAACTGATTATAAAAACATCTGTGAGCCTTGAAGTGTGATTGCCTGAAAACACTACTATTCTACTACTACTTCTGAGTACAGCAGATATGCAGCTGTACTGGTTATTGCATTTCTTGAGCCTTCACAATGGTTAGACTATTGATTCATGAAGTCCACTTGTACTTGAAGTAATCACCCATGCTACCTTCTAGGGTTGTGCAATATATTACAAAGTTTGTGTTTTTGTCAAAAGGGACATTAAGATATCGCAGGGCATATGGTTATGACATACAGCAACATTGTTAATGCATATGCAAATATGTTGTAATAAAAAAGACAAACGCATCTGGACATAGTTTTAAATATGCTTTTGTCTTAACCTTTTTATTATATGATGACCTGGATGACTGAGAATCTCCACAGACATCTAAACACGGTATTGTGAATTCTATAGCCACTATTCTATGGTTTGTTGTCAAAATCCAAAACTGGAGACGTGCAGTTAACTCAAGGGTGTATGTCAATCCGATCTGAGTTGACAACACTTAAGTAAATGATGATGTTCTTCGCAGGGTGGGAGAACGTGTATGGTTTTGACATGACGTGTATTCGCAACGTGGCCATAAAGGAGCCCTTGGTGGATGTCGTGGACCCCAAACAAATGGTGACCAATGCCTGCTTGGTTAAGGTGAGTCACATACTGATCACATTTGAATTGGTGTGTCAGCAGAGAAAAACATTTAGTTTTTTTCTTTACCTGCTACTATAAAACAAGTGTCTTACGCTCTGTTAATAAAGTTTTATGTTGAATGTGAATGAATCAGAATCCACAAGCACCAAGTCAGACTATAATTAACATTCCACTACAGTCTTCCTTGTTATTGTTCCAATTTTGTCTTGGCCAAATAACAAACGTTACTTACCTGCCAACTCTGCATTGCTATTGATGCTTTTGTAAATATATTCCTTAAATAGAAATGCAGCAAGAATAGGATCTATTATTAGCTCGACGCCATTGGCTGCGTTGTCACTGATGCATGAACATATTGTATGACACGCTGCTGAGACTGTGACCTTGGCGTTGGCCCTGTCTGTGCCTCTCAGGCTGCAGATTAGAGTGATCGAGCTGCTGTGCCGTGCATGTCAATAGCAGTCGCTCTCGTCTTTCTGATTGTGCACCTTGTCATATTGACCTTCTTATCTCTTGCCATTGATTGAATGGGTTTACCTTAACTCACCTTAGCCCTGGTGGAATTGGTCTCCGGGGCTTTCTTTACAGATGTGCTGATCCGTCTCAGGATGCTCATTGTCAAAGCATTTTGTTTGCTCTGATACTGTGGGATGTTTGAGAGATAACAGGAAATGACTGAAGTGAAATCCAAGCTGATGTGGAAAGACTGATGTGGAGTGTGCAAAAGCTTATGAATCATCCAAGTCTTGTATACTAAAGCAAGATGTCAACCCATGAGGTTCTGTTTAAGAAATGTGTTTATTGTCGGTTGATAAATAGAGGCACTGTGTCTTGAGCAGTCTATTGTGCTGAAAACTCTGAATTGTTCAGTTACACTAGTCTTGACACAATGAAATATTAAGCATGTTAAAAAAAACCTGATCATGCAAAATTTTGAACTGTCCCAAAATTAAAAATGTTAAATTGTTTCCATTTACTGTTAAATTGAAACTAAGCAAATAAAGCTTTAACTTTTCACTCATCATTCTGTTCTCAAGATAAATGCTACAGCTATAATTAAATCTTAAGCACTGCTATTTGACTGATGAAATTAATTTCCCATGTAATTAACTTCTGAGCCATGCAATATTATACTTTAAGCATTTGCTGACACAATATCCGTAGAGTAATGCATTCCCACTGTCACTCTATGTATGTGTGTATGGTCACAATCAATCAATCAATCACAATCATTTTTTTATTAGTTAATGAGTCTGAAAAGCCTCTACAATGTCCATTAACCCTCGTCTTGTTTTTGTAAAAGGTTCTCTTTCAGCCTGTCCTTCACCCCTATCTTGAATAATCTCTTCTCTGCCAAAATATAGACTCCCCAACTCTGAAGGGTGCCCTTTGTCTTTTAAGTGCAGGTGGATGGTTGCTTCCCTGCAGCGCTAGCTCTTTTGTGTTCGGCACTTGCTCTTTTGTAGTGCTTGTTTGGGTTTCCTAATGTTCAGGGCATAGCATTCCTTCGTTGCGCTGGACTGCATTTTCGATGTGGCTGTTTGTTGCTGGGGATGTAGTCCTCCGGGTAAACTAGCTTCTGTCACAGTGTTGTTGTACCAATGTGTGGTGTGGGGTTTCTTTCTCTAATAAACTGTTAACATTCAATATGATGTAGTGTTCTTACTTTTTCATCCTTAGCCTTGTCTTGTAGGGATCTGATTACCTCCAGTATGTGTGTTGATGTGGGTCAAACAGACTCTTTTGTCTGGTTCTTTTACTAAAAAAGCTCCTTAGATGAGCTTAAAAACTGTATCCAGATGTCTTAGAGTGTTCATTTAAATAACAATGCCATTTCATTTGATTACATAGTGTAAATGAGTGATAACAAAACAAATCAGAACATTAAGTAGCTGTTTAAAACTTATAAATATGACTTTGTAAAGTTTCCACTAGGGAGTTTGTTTATGGCATCCTTTTATGGCAGCCGGGTAAATCATATATTCATTTTGCACTGTTTTTATTGCCAGCGAACACAAGGCTCATTCCTCCTCAGCAAATGTAGCATCTGGCACGAAAGCCAGCGAGCTTGTAGTGAGCATCTATTTGCACCAATGATACATGAAACTAGATTATCACACTGCTGCCTACTTGAGTTTACCCTGCTGCATGGCTTTCAGGTGAGTTATACACCCCTCGCTTGCTCACCGATCAAAGCTAATGTGATACGTTGGCGCACTGCCGCTGACACAAAGGTAAAGCAGCCCGTGGAACAGGGTGTTCCTCGCTGAATGCTGATTTGCAAGGTGAAGCAGTATCAGATGCCCTGTTAAACTGAGGACATTTGGAGGTCTGTGGAGCCTGTGGTGTGAACGAATAACACCTGTTGATGACCTCAGACCTGACCACCACACAGAATAACAGTTTCCACAGTCATTGTCTCAGGTGTTTGAGGTTGTGTTCTGTCAAAACGTCTGGATTTGTCTCCACAGAACTGAGACAGCCATTAGTGGTTGTCAAGATGAATAATGCTTTTGCTAAAAAAAAAAAAAGAAAATGGAATGGGAAAGGTAAGAACGTAAAATGCACTTTCAGGGTTGTTTGTCTGATTCTCTTCTCCCATAGGAAGTAGACATCTACACTGTGAAGCCTGAGGACCTGACCTTCACCTCAGCGTTCTGCCTGCAGATCCAGAGGAACGACTACATCCACGCTTTGGTCACGTATTTCAACATAGAGTTCACCAAGTGTCACAAGAAAACTGGCTTTTCTACTGGTAAGATCCTGTAGGTACAGCGAACAAAGAATTTATCTGGAGATGTTTACAATTAATTTAACATATTAGAGACAACATTACAAGAATGAAATATGTAGTTTTTCAACATAACATGCATTAACAGGTGGCAGTATTTTTATAATATAATGTATACAGCACCAACCTATTACAGTGTCAAAAGGATTTTCTCAACCAGTCGAAGAACATTCTAATAAACCTCTACAGTTGCTCAAGACTCCATCTAGTTGTGTAAAGTGGTACTACAGACCACCTGCTGGCACTTTTATATTATTGTAATGCCCCACTCTGTTTAATATAATATATAATTCTCTTCATAACCTTCTCTTTGGAATGACATGTATTTGAGAATTCCAAGTCCAACTCTTTTTGATAATATCAACTAAACACCATCATTTAGTGGTCATGTTATCTATACCACTTTATGAACAGCTCAGTTGTATGTATAATACCAAAAGCTGATTCTGAAATCTATTGGTTCTACATTAGCAGTCAGAATACAAGGTGAGGGTGACTCGGCTAGAACAAAACATTTCTAAGGGAAAATCATTAAATCTATAACAGAAAAACAATGACAGACTTACTGACTCGAAATAATGTGAATTTATAAATGGGACATGGCTATCAAACCATTTTGTCATTCACATGTGATCCTCCCTGGTGGTGTGCGGGAATGCCTGTTCGAAGATGAGAGAGCATTTATAATGTGTTGCTTGATGAACCCTCAGAGCTATTGATGACTGCAGTTAATGGAATTGTCACTGTACATTAGAGCGATTCAGATCTCGCCGATGGCTTTGATCGCACACAGTTGAAGTAATTGTTTTGGACAAGCTTGGCTGCTCCTCTTTCAGAACCAACGTGTGACTGACATCTAGTGGAAAATTAAAGAAATGCAGCTTTAGGCCAATGCCAAACTCAGCAAAACAACTTTCTGCATACTTTCATGGTTCAAACAGTGGCAGACCAGGAAGACTCTAGATGGCTTTAGTGTTATGCAACTATATTGATATCTAATAACGTAAATTTTTATTTTAATGCATTTAACCTACTGGAAGAGTTAAATGATCTAGTGATTTGATTTCTTTACTGCTGAAGTTGATTGTGAAATCCAATGCTGACTAAAAACAAAGGTAAATTGAAACGACTGAAGCACTTTAAAGAAGCACCATCTAAATCCCTGTTTAAAAGTCAAGCATGTCATTGTATTCTTTAAAGACAGCTGTAGCCAAAAAAAGAACACAATTAGAAGGTCAAGGAAGGGACTTCTTCCTGAAAAGGCCTTCTCATTTTCGAAATTACCATGACAAACAGATCTAGCTTTGGCATTGTATTTTTAGTTATTTTATCTTTTTGAACTTCTTCTGAAACCAAAAGCCATTCATCTCAATCTGTAAATTTGACTGGCAGGTGCTTTTATTAAAAATCTGAAAGAGCTACCATGTTGCTCCAGGACAGCAAATTCAATTTAAGAACCACTGACCTTTTGAATGTCTGCCATGCGACCACTCAGTGTAATAGAGCAACAAAGTGGAGTAGTAAAGAAATACTCAGGTGATGTAAAAGGTCATTATCTTGAACTCAAATAGGTTGTGATCACACTTTGGCGCAAAATCTTCAAAACAAGAGAAAGTTGCTTAAAAAAAAAGTACAACTGGGATTATTTAGTCGCATGCATATTTTCTCTACAGTAAGTCAAATGACACTAACCAATCTTTAAGAGGATACATATCTGTGTTATTGACATAAAGGTGTGTGTTTTCCAGCTCCTGATGCTTCTTACACACACTGGAAGCAGACAGTGTTTTACCTGGAGGAATACCTGACGGTGAGAAGAGGAGAGGAGATCACTGGCACCATTGCAATGAAGCCCAATGAAAAGAATGTTGTAAGTTGTTTGTGCAGATGAAAATTAGTGTGTCTGTGAAATTGAATATTAAAATATATTATATTGCACGCTAATATACAGCTTACAGTACACATTTGTTCTTTGTTACATAAAAGCATGGCATTACTGGCAATATACCACGATACTGCATTGTAATATACAGTATTTTGCAATTTTTTTTTTGATATATTGCAAATATCAAAATAGTGAGCACTGAAACTATATCTCACAACATTTTTTCTTAACAAAAAAAAGCAAAAAAGTTATTGCTTGCTAATTGTATTTTTCAGAAATACTCAACACAGTGTTTGATTTTAGATTTTTTATTTTTTTTTTTGGGGGCAACTTGAAAAAAATAAATAAATTTGACCAATAAATTTGACCACAAAAAATTTAAAAATAATAAATAAAAAAATATCTGAAAGTGACATAGTGCTAATTCTAAATAAATAAGTCTCTAACCTGGTCAGTAATAATGTGCAGATCAGCAGGTTACGTGTTCAAGAGTTTATGAGCAGTAACAGCAATATAGTACCGGGAGCCTGGAACAACTAATGTCAAAAACTACCTTTTCATAAATGTCCTAGTTGTAATGTGAGTGTGTGTTTATGCAATGTTTGGCTAGTATTGAGTTCATACAATTTGTAGCATGCCCCACAAACCTGGTGCACTTTGAATTTAAATTCATTTGAAAGGATTGATTCTCCTTCTTTCATGGTTGACATAATTTCAAGAGTAGCCGGTTCATAAACATTGAAAGTACAAAAATATTTTATCATACAAAATAGAAAACGGTGTGTTATGGTTAATGAGTTACATTAGCTCAGTGGTAGAGCAGTTGTCCTATAACTGGAAGGTTGGCAGTTTGAATCCCGCTCTGCCCTGTTCAAATTGTTGTTGTGTCTTTGGGCAAGACACTTAACCCACCTTGCCTCCAGTGTCCGTAGCACTGGTGTATGAATGTGTGTGACTGTAGAGGTGTGTTTGGTGGTGGTAGGAGAAGGTTGAGTGCCGTTTGTGTGGCAGCCCCCCTCTCTGTCTGCCCCAGGAGTGGATGTGGGTCAATGGGGTGAGTGGAAGCACGATGTAAAGTGCTTTAGGTGCCCGAGAAGGGTGCAGGAAAGCGCTATATAAATGCATGCCATTTACCATTATATATATATATTTTTTTTTTGGTAAATTTATTAAAACATTTTTATTGTTTAAACTTTTAAAAATATTTTTGTATAATCTAAAGCATTCTTTATAAAAAAATGTATTTAATGTATTTAATTACTTTTGATTTTAACTTTTAGGAGAGAGGGTCTGGAGAGTGGTGTAAATGTAAGAAGCTTACTCTCTGTAAGAGGAGAGAGTTCTTATCCTCTTCTGGGGAGTTGGACATGTATATTTTGATGAAGATATAATGCTTTTTTCTTTAAAAGGCTCTGCCACAAGATTCCTGATATCTTGGTTTCTAATGATGCTTCTGTGTTCAGATTTTCTGTTTTTTAAAGCTCTGAGATATATGGGCGGCAGTAGCTCAGTGGTAGAGCGGTCGTCCTTCGATCCTCGCTTGAAACATCCCAAAACATCATAACATCCCACTCTCCCTACAGTCGTTGTGTCCTTGGGCAAGACACTTAACCCACCTTGCCTCCAGTGGACAGCTGTAACACTGGTAAAGCGCTTTGAGTGCCTACTAAGTGGAAAAGTGCTATATAAATATTGTTTTGCCAACATACCAAGATGGACGGTCCAAGAAGGTGCTGGTTTTTTCATGAGGGAGGATAAGATTTTAACCAGCATTTGTCTTAGGTTAGGAGGACGTTTGTATACTATCTGAACATATTTTAATATGGGATCAGCGTTAACAATGCGCCAATGCTGTTAAATTATATTCTGCAATTTAAAAATCTCACCTTTTAAAAACTTTCTAAAGGGCAACTTGTTTAAGACTGAGGTCAAGGCTTGTGTTCTTAAACTTGCAGTAAGGACAATCCTGATAAATTTCAGATCTGATAAAATGTATTTCAATAGCATACATACCAGACTTTAGATGTATCACACTAAGACATTACTTATTTTCTGCTCTGTTAGAAACACCTTGTACTGTACCATGTTATAAAAACAATGGAGCAGATAACAAATTACAGATTGTATTCTTGAACTTGTCTGTGTCCTCTTTTCCTTTTATTGTGTGCTATTTCTCCATTCGTCTAAAAAAGGAAATCTGATAATTCTATCCTCATTCACCCGTCATTTTCTTTATTGACTCAGTTTTATCTCTGTTTCCTTCTGCAGCGTGACCTGGACTTTACCTTCGAGCTGGATTTCAAAGGACAACTGTGTGAAGCAGCCATATCTCACGACTACAAGATGCGTTAGCTTTGACCAGGAGTGCGTTGTTATCCTGCTGAGAACCACTGAACATCACCGAGAGATGCAGACACTCCCAAGACCACATTGTGTGAAAGGGGCTAAATTAAAGGCCAAAGAGCAGCTAAAGACAAGCTGGAGACGCCCCCTTGTGAAAAGACCACTGCATTGTGTTGCTAAGGCCGAACGTTACTAATGCTGACTGTTAAATGATCTGAATGTAACACTGACCAAAAAAGTCAGAAATCTTTTTAATGTATGGAGTTAATGTGAAATGGATTTATGTACTTATTTTCTGATTTGTTATTTTTTAAATAGAGTACTGCTTTATTGTGCATATTCTATTAAAACTAGAGATAGCTAGAATATAACTTTAAATGTAGTAGATTCATTTTAATGGCTTAGTATTGTCAGAGAACTAACAGCAACTGGACACAGCCAAGGATTAATGTCTGTAATGTAAAGGTGCTGTATGTGTAGTGGTGTGGTAGTAGCCTTGTGTGATCGTGTTACTGGAAGTGTGGAAGCCCTGTCAGTAGGAGCTGTAGTGTTGACATGCCCTTCCAAATGCCTTGACCAAGTGCTGAAGTGGACCTGGACTTTTCATACATCTACATTCATAATGCAGTTCACACAAACTAGCACTAGTTTGGGGCTAATTCCCGTTCAGTTTAGTCCTTTACATAAATGTTTAGACCTTTTTTAAAGCCTATTTTAGAGAGACAGTAAAACAGCTGAGCTGTGGCATGCACACAAAGTTGAGCCATTGAGGTGCCAGAGCAAACAAATGTTTAAGGAATTTGACCAATTGAATGGTGAAAAAAAATCTTACAAATAAAAGACAAAACATTTGATGTAAAAGGCTGTTTAACATGGAATATTTTATTTATACATGAGTTTTATCTAAATCTTTATTTTGCATTGTTTCCACTCCGGAGTCAGTTTGGGTCATTTATTGTGTATGGGCATGGTTTTATATGCATATAAAATTAAAAATAGATGAATATGAAAGTTTATACTGTATTTGAGATGACTGTCAAATTATTTTTTGCCCCTGATAGGATTCTTATTTACCACTGGGTCCTCAGTGAAATTGAAAAGAACCCTGATGCTAATGCTCTTAAGGTTTCAGCTTTTGCTTAATCCTATCACACAAACAGTAATGTACATAGAAATAACAACTCTTCAGTCAGGGCTAATGTAGGCTATAGTATCAAGGTAAAAAAAAAAATAATACAGTAGGACTAAAAATTCTACATTAGATAAGTTTTATTTTAATAAATAAGGATCATAATTTTGTCTAATTTTACCTTTTATTAAAAGGTACCATTACCAAGGTACCATCTTTTGGGTCACACAGTCTGAACATGTTTATCATTAAAAACTTATGGTTATGTTTAAAACTTATGTTCTAAACTTGTCCTATAATAATAGTAATGTTTAGTAATTTTCAACCATAATATAGTACTGTCCAGAAACCAGCTTTTTACTCCAATGTTTTCTGCACAAGCACCTCAAGAATTCAAAACCAGACTCGACGTATAACTTCTGCATGCTGCAGACTGCAAGTAACCATCAGCTCAAAGTGTTGCTTTTCAAATGCACATACATTTTAGAAAGTGTCACTGAATAGTAAGAGCCGTTCATGGTAAAAATCTGGCTGCACAATGAAACCATAGATTATAGTCTTATTTTTTGAAAAAAGGCACTTAAGGATTTTTTTCCACATATGATTATTTTTAAATATACAATTTATTGTATCACATTTTTTCAGATCAACCCTAACTGAATAAAAGGCAATGTCTAAATTAGTCCACTGGGTGGTGCTGTGGAATTTGTTTTTAACTTCACTGTAGCTTTAGTGGAACAATGAATAAAGATCTGCACACCGTGGCAAAAAATATAAATATATATTGTGCACTTTTGTGAAAGACCAGTTAACAGTATAAGTAAATAATTTTTAGACAATTAAGGAATTATCTAAATTAACACAAATTATCTACAGTATCCAGTACTGTCACAAGAAATAAATTACAATGACACATTGTAAACAATGACATAGTAAAAACATACATATATATAGAACATTAAAGTTAAAGTACCTTACAGTATATTATATTTGTTTGTTTTGTATTTAATTTCACAAAAAAAAATGAAGTGAGAAAAGTTTAGATGCAGTAGCTTCTGTGCGCTGAACATGATTAAAAAGATTTGGCGGATATCCTCCGAGCCATCTGCAAAACACCACTAATCTAGCCAATGCCACATGAATAAGTGTACTGTCCCTACAAATAACACAATCACAATATCCCTTTTTGATACAAACTGAACAAAGAAATAAGTATGTGTACCTCAGCTTAGAATAAATAAATATACACACACACACACACACACACACACACACACACACACACACACACACACACATACACAGAAAACACCAAACAACAGATAAAAGATCTTGTAACACAAGGAACATGTGCTCAAGGAATATTTCTCTGGCAATTGATCCAAATTTAAACATTTTTGAGCAACATTTGGTTTTTTGTTTTTTCTTACAATGAAATATCTTAGTCAAAAATGTTCAGAATAGTGGAAAAGCAACCTTGATGTCTGAAAAGAGGAAAGTATTCGCTCTGATGATGCTATTCAATCCGCAGTGCTACATACCGGGCCCAAAGCGTCTGAGCGTACTGACTGAGTGTCTTCATGGGTAAAAACAGTGCCAATATGACTTCTTGTGGTCAGCAGCAGGCACGCTTCTTATTTGACGAGCTGCTGACCAACTGGACTGTCTTCTCCTTTTCTCTGTCCTCCTGATCCTTTAAAATTCTAAATTACAATAATAATAATTAAAATAAGTCATGTTGGTAGACCTATTGTGACCACTATTTCATTTTGAGAAAAACAAGTGAGTATAGATAGAAATGCTCAATACGCTGTACAACCTAATGAGTCCTTACCTGGCTAAATGAACCATGGAGTCCAACACATTGTGTCCAGAGCAGGCACTGCACTCAAAAAAAGTAATTTGGCAATCCTAAAAAAAGGCAAATTGCAATTATTAAAGATATTTCTTGTGACTACATTGAAGTTCCAGTTAAATACTTTTGTGACATACACAAACAAACCTTGGCTAGTCTTTTGCCCACTTCCTTTTGCACTTGTCTCTCATTCTCCTTGTCCGTTTTGTTTCCCAAAAGCATGATGGTTATGTCATCACCGGCAGCCTCCTGTGTAAACAAGGACAGCAGCAAATAAATTCTACAGTTTAATAACCAACAATAAACATGCAAGGTATTTTAAACTTGGTTAAAGTGCATATCTTAATCTGCATTTGTATGTTTGACTAATTTGTTAAAGAGCCATACTTATTAAACAGTGCAGAAATAGGAATTTATTTTCTTGATGTTTAGTCCATCCTGTTTAGTAAATGTCATCCCATAAAAATAATTTATTGAAAATACAGTTACATAGAAATATCCATTAAACAAAAAAAAAATAACAATACTTATTCTATCCATACACATTATAAAAGTTCCATTGTTATTTCAAAGTTGACATAGCTAATTTAAAACCTATTTTTGGAAACAGGAAACTGAGCGTGATTGGTCTGAGTAATAAAACCCAGAGGTCAGGTTTAAACTGTGAATATAATAACTGTGAGCATGTGACTATCCATGCATTTGTGTTTAAGATAATGACTAACCTTTATACTCGTCAGCCAGTGTCGAACAGCTGTGAAGCTCTGCTCAGCTGTGATGTCATACATAACAATCACACCATCAGCTTTGCGAAAGAACTGTTTGGTTATACTACGATACCTGCAAATATGAAAAGACATTCATGGTTTTATATCCCTTTCTCTTTCTTTTGCAACCAATTAAACTTGAAATACATTGAAGTAAACTACAATAAAAGATGAAAAATTAAAGCCTTACCTCTCCTGTCCTGCTGTATCCCACATCTGCAGCGCTACTTTGCTGTTGTCAACTGTTATGGTCTTTACACTATAGTCTATACCTGGATATAAGAGAGATTGTTTTTATTGTTTTAATTTTAGAGTTAAATTACCATGAATTTTAGCGTATGTAATAAAAACAGACCACTGTGAACTGTGGTTGTTGCAACTGTGAAATTAGTTGCACAATGCACACATTGAAACACGAGATAAACCACAGAGCTAGACAAGAGAAGGGTGCTTTTGAAACTGAAAAAGAACGTACCCACAGTGGCCGATGTCCCAGGATGGAAGCAGTCATCACAAAACCTTTTGAGGAGTGACGTCTTTCCTACACTGGAGTTTCCCACCATTACAATCTTAAAAAGTCGGTCAGGCGGTGAGGGACTGCCTTCTCCCTTAAAGTACAGAAAGGGAGACAATGGAATAAAGAAGAGGCAAAGTAAACATGTTCCTAAATGCAAAATGTCAGAGTTTGACATGCTTACATTTAGGGTGGTCTCCTTGCCAACAGGCTGCCCTCTTGGAGACATTGGGGTTACCCTTTTCTTCCCTTTTGACTGTTGTGTAGGTGCAATATCACTCATGACCAGGTCCATGTTCTCCTCAGAGTCTGAGGTCTCCTCTGCCTCGCTGCACTCCCGTAGAGGGCTTTGGACCTGGCTGTTGCGCTGCAGCAGGTGTGGGAAGTGGTCTTCCTCGATGGAGATGATCCTCTGCAGGTGTCCGCTCTTTGCTTCCGGACCGACTGTGCTCAGCCTAATGGAGTCACTAGATGGGTCCACCTCATCCTCACTGCAAAAAAACAAAACAAAAAAAAAACACATCAATTTTCAGTTAAAGAGAATACAGTGCATATTCAAATGTGGATTTTGTTCAAGCATGTGATGGTTTACCTTCTAAAGATGTCTGATGTCTGCTTCAAAGAGGCATTTAAAGGTGCCTGCAATGCACTTGAGTTTTTCTTTGGTCTCTGCAAAACATTTATATTTTGAGGAAACATAATCAGACTTGATTGACTGATTTAGTATCTTAGTTAATTCTGACAACACCATTGCACATACCTGATAACTAATGTCCTTTTCATCCCGTAAATGTTTGTTTACTTCTCTGGTTATAACAAAAAAAAATTAAATTAGGGAACTGCAGGGTAACAGCCAAATGTGCCAGAAACAAATATTCTGTTAAAGTTTTTAAACTTGATTCTGTACAACTGGGTTGTGAGTGAAAATTAGCATTGGCTAAACAACACCAATGTAATGTGTGTAGTTTTTCAGATGACAGCTTTATCCAAAACATTCTGCTACATGAATTGAGTTATTCATTAAACAACAAAGGACAGTTATTTTCACCTTGTTTATGTTTTGTTTGTTACTCTTACCTCATCAGGTCCAATTGTTTCAGCAAACTGGCTCGCTCTCGTTGGAGTCCTTCAGTCAGTCTGTATATTTCACTGAAAAAAATACAAAAACTAAAATTGAAACAGAAATTTAACAATCAGCCTTCATTCATTTGTAAATACACATTGTGTGTAAAAGAAATGGACAAATGCTGGTGCTCTAGCAGTGACTCACATTTCCTTCTCCTCATGCAGCCGTGAGGACTGATCCTGCAGCAGAGCCAGCTGCTCCTGGGCCAGGATTAGCTCCTGACTTGTTTGCTCCAGCTCCTGGACCAGTTCATCATTCGTTTGTTTCAGTTTCACGTTCTCTACTTTGGTCACGTGTTGTTCACTATGAAGCTCTTGACATTGATGCTCCAGCTGCAAACACAACAAAAGAATTATTGAAATTAATCACAACTTCATTAACAGGAACATGGGTTAATCTAATATTTTGTTGCCATAGAATTAATTGCTCTGTTTTTTAATAAAACAAAAGGATAAAGAACTTAAAAATACATCTAGCATTACAGTCCAATATTTGTGGAAATGTTGCAATGACATTTTTATTTCTATATTGTTTTCTGATAACCCCCTCCCCCCTTTTTATTTATTTATTTTTTATACTGCTGCTAATTCCTTGGTACTTACATGGAGTAAATACATGCAGCATACTTAAGTACTTTAGTACACAGTGTACGCACTGATAACAAGGTGTTTTTAATAACCCATCATTAAATACCTACAATAACTATTCAAGTAGTTCTAAAAGTACTATTTACTCTGTACATATCATTAGGTGCCTCAGAGTTAACGGGCTGTAATCTAAAGCATTACCAATTATTTCTGTCAAAGGAGGTGTAACATAAGTAACATTAGCTTCCACAAACTTCAGCTACATGTGGGACAAGACTTTAACTGATAAAAATGTCACACTAACAAGCATTCCTGTTTCTCCAATTATGTACAATATAGATCAAAACTACTGCCATGTACTCTTCAAGCTTTCACTCACCCTTTTCTGTTTTTGAAAGAGCTGTTCTAGCTCTTTTTCTTTGGAGGACAGCTGAAGCTCCATGTCTTTACTCTGAGACAGAAATAGTTTGTAGTCCTTTACAGATGACGGAGAGAAACAAGGCATAAGGATGAAAAGACAGATAAAGGTTTGGGATTTGACAGTGTCAGTAAAAAAAAAAGTATCACTAATACATCTTACCTGCAACACAATCCTGTCGTTTTCATTTTTGATTTGCTGCTCCATTTCTTCATACAAGCGCCGGATCTCATCATCATGGGTTGCAGCTTTTCTGTGTTTGTACAGTTTTAACAGAAGCCATGTATCATATATAAAACACTAAGACAAATTAATAACATGGCTACAGCAAAAGAATTTCAGCTCTTCAATAAAAACTCCTCAGTGGAAATCTGCAACAAACCTCTGCTAACACACCAACTTCAAATCAAGTACGCCGATGTTAACTGACCTTTTCAAAGCACTCTCCATTTCATTCTTCTCTTGGTTTGCGTCAACAATCTGGGATGTAACTCTGGCCAGAAAGTCCTCAAAGTTGGACAAAAGGTGGGGTTCGTCCCGGCGGAGCTGAGCCCACAAACTACGAATCTCTTTGGGACTGAGATGAAGACAGAGCAGATGTTAACTATAATTAACTATTATCTAATAACCATTCAAGGGAGACTAAAATGACAAAATGATGACTTTCTCAAAAATCGAAATTTTTATTGGGTGTGATACCTCTAATACAAGATGGGTCACTTAAAATGAAAAAACAAAGGCAAAATGGAATTGTGTTTCAATACCATAATATGCGAGTAATTGTTCCTTTCTTCCTGCATTTCAGGAAGGATCTTTTTTTAGATTCAGCCGGTGCATTTTAGTTTGTGTCCAATACATTGTGTTAATAATTTTGAACTGAGTTAGTCTGGTGCTAATTTTTGTTAGGCATATGTTTGGAACTGAGCAGAATATTGACACACTCTTTATCCAGGAATGTAATCCTCAAATCATTTTCCCAGGTGGCTTTGAGAGTACTGGTACAACTGTTTTTTTAGTGAAATATAAAACAACACTTCATGACCCTTTCCAAAGCGTGACAGAATCAACAGGGGTTTGAGGCTTTTCTGAGAGGAACTGGGTTTTGAAAGCCGATTAAAATATGAGCGCAGTGGGTCAGATGGTAACCTCCAGCGACAACTGGAAAGTTGGTGGTTCAATTCCCGCTCTCCCCAGTTTAGATTGTCGTTGTGTCCTTGGGCAAGGCTTTTCACCCACCCTGCCTCCAGTTGAAGGAAAATGGCTGCCATGTCTCCACCACCAATGTGTGACTGTAGAGTGAGTGAATGTATTTAGATTTTTTTTAATTGGTTATGAATTTAGGCATAGTGCCAATGTTTGTGTTTATGAAATTTAAATTTGATTAAGTCATTAAAAAAGCATAAACCGATCTACTAAAATTCATTTTTGCTCCCATTTCCCACAACAAATTGGAGATTTACCAATACACAGTAACATATTATGCCATAAACTAGAAGACATGTTTTTTAAAAAAGGGACAAAACCTAAAATGCTTGCAGTCATTTGCCGTACCGTTTTTAAGCATGGATTTGAGGGGGCATGTAAAAGGTAGACAGGCAGACAAATAAGAAACCAGTGCCAAAGCAGAGCAAGTGTGCTTCCAGTCCATAACAAGGAGGTGCCCGTTCTGGTGGGAAGGACCAGTCTACCAAGTGACGCAGGCGGAAGGCATAATAATATAGCTGTAAATCTGGATTTGCAAGACCTCCTGCATCTGTTCTTTGTTGTAGTTGTACTCTAGGTCTTTTACCGTTCCAAAGAAACAGGTTACATAGCTGGTTAAAACTATGGAAGTATCTGCTTAAGACTGTAATGGGTAGTGACAGCAATTTAGTTTTAGGAGCTACAGTCATTTTCTTAATTATTAGCTTTTGCCCATAAACATAGATGAAGAAGTGTCCACCTTCTGAAATCCTGTTCAAACATAGAGTGTCCATACTTTAAACACTTTTTTAATATCTGATAAATAAGGTGAGAATATAATTCCAAGATATCCCATAAACTGATTTGACCACTTAAAGTTTGCAGATTTAAATAAGGTTTTCTAGTTCAGCATATAGTTAACAGCCTTGCATTTAGACAAATTTATCGTATATCCAAAAATTGTAGAAAAGTTGTTAAAATTCTGAAAGCCATCTCCTAAGCAAGGAACAGTACTTCCACTCCACCCAGTCAAAGGCTTTCTCAGCATCTAAAGACAGGGCAGCAACGTGAGCATCCTCCTCTATGACAGCCCACATTAAGTCTATAAAACGTCAGATATTATCTGCGACATGTCTTTTAGGTTGGATCCTTATCTTTCTTTAGAATTAAGGTAATTACCGATCGAGACAAAGTTGGTGGTAGCACACCATTTATCCGAGAATAACAAAATACTGAGCAACAAAAGGTCCAAGACTTGAAGCAAACCCATCATGTTCTGGAGCCTTGCCTGATGGTAAGACATGAATAACAGACAAAATTTCTTCTGTGGTTATAGGCGTATCTAAATTATTTTTCTGTTCATTTGTCCATTTTGGGAGATCAAATTTTGAACTAATAAAAAAAGAGGAAATGCCTCGTTTACACAGAAAACCTTAAACTTTTGTAAATCTGATTAGATTCACAGCCAGATGATCTTGATGTATGAATGTAGAATGCTGTATACTTACTTTTCAAATACATTGTTAGCTCCAAGACTATCCATGAGCATTCTGAAGTGTTTCTCCTCTTCATTCTCAGGAGTGTCCAGGCTGTCTTCCCATTGGCCGTGGTACACAACCTCCGAGCCATTACTTGGGTTTTTCTCTTCCATGTTTTCCTCTACAGAAATCTTCTGGCCAAATAAATACTCACCTAAAAATAAGTAAGCTTAGGCACAAAGAAAGAATTCAAATAGTTTTTCTGTAAAAGAACGATATGAATACATACTGAAGCCTGAGGAGAACTCATCTAAGGTGAGGTATCCATTGCCATCTGAGTCAAGGGTATCAAAAACATTCTCCAATTCGTCAGCAGTGAGAGGGAGCTCGCTGTTCAGCCTCTATTTAACAAGAGCAAAACACAGCTGCGGTTGGCAAGAACAAGGACTCAAGGACATGCCCATACTATACTGTAGCTATACCAACTGCTACACATGCTATTCTTAGCACAGTCATTAAAGTCCTTTGTACAGTCTGTGTGGAAAAGATCAGTTTGTAAGATTTATGCTGGTAACATGATGTAGCTCATTTTTGTGCTAATGTATTGTAGTACAGTGGTGGAAATTAGTTTTTGGACACCCCAAATATTGCATTAAGAATCCCTCTTCAAGACTAATAAACCATCACATCATCAAATTAATATTTATTTTTTGTTCTGTTTTGAACACATTCTGTCATTTGTTGTCTTTGATAATGTTACAAAAACTGACATATTGAAACTGTCACAAATGTAGTTTTGTGTTTTTTCTTGTAAACAATCAAAAACAAAACAAAAATCTCATTTGTATTTGTTTTCCGTCTATTTAATGTAAACACACCTTTTGAAACAGAAAAAAGATTTTTCCACAAATATTTTATGATTGTGTAAAAAGTGTGTCTGAAAACTTTTTTTCCACTACTGTATAATTGTGATTGACGTAACAAAGAAAGGTTTGGTTTGATTTGAACTAATGTACCAACATATGTATAAGCAACTGTGAAAACAGACAATGACAATAAACAAAAAAAAAGAAATATAGGTTATTTAAAAAAAATATATATATATATATATATATATTTTTTTTGTCAAAACTAAACTATACTAAAATTGTGCTGTGATACGCATCCTATACTACGGTTAATATAATAATAATAATAATAATAATAAAAAATGTATTCCTGACATTCTTTTCTTTCCTAAATAATAATAATGAATGAATAAATATTCCTGTAATTTCTGTTTTTCCTAAAATAAATAAAGCAATAAATAAATATTTTGCTTTAAAAAAAATTATTTTAAGGCACAATGCTTTAAAAAATATATTTTTGAGACCTATTGCATAGAGCAACAAAGTATTGCAGTATTGGTATTGGCACAGTTTGACACATGAGCACCTGGCATCTTCCCACTGCAGCCTCTAATCAATGACCACTGAGCAGCTCTACTAGAACAGATGGTCTTCAGTAAGATTACCAGTGGTTGCTTAAGTTGTTCCTTAATAAAAGGGATGTCTTAATGGTCAGTGAAAAAAATCTCAAGCAACTGCTGGATGCTTGTTTAAAAAGCCACACCTCTGTTTGCTGCTGCGATGTTATGCCATGTTTACACTGCTCTTAATGTTGACTGAGAACGCCCATAACAAGAACAGTGAAGGCGTATCATGTATGAGCTGTTCTTGTAAAGGGTGTTATCTGGACTCCACATATTCCTTATGTCAGCAAACATGAATTGTGGTGCCTCCCTTTGGGTACCCATAGTGTGAAACGGTCATAAAAACTGTGAAAATGTAGTAAAAATGTGAGAAAACGGTGTCATTTACAAGCACTAATATGTTTTATTGGTCTGCTTGTTACAAAAGGTCCACACATTGATGTAATTAGAAATAACAGTATTGCACGCTTCATACAGATTTGAAAAGCAGTGACGGGATGACCCATTGTACTCCATGTTGCCCAATTTCCAAAACATTTCCATAAACGCTAGATCAAAGCTTTATGTATTTATGCTTCTCATAGACCGAGCCGACGAGAGCTTAATCAAAGCATTTCCAAGAGGTACCGAAATCTGCACAATAATGCGAGTAGAGTGGCTGCATGACAAAGCTCTCACGTAGATGTCACTCTCAGACGCTTTCATGCCACTTTGAATAATGTGTCCTTGTTTCTGTGTATGCCTTGTTTAACATCAGTAATGAGAGAATGAACTGTTTCTTGTTACAATGTTATGTAATGTTGTTGAATATTGCTAATAGGGCTGTGCAATCAATTGCAATTTGCATTTTTTAAATTGTATTTATTTATTTATATTTTAATTCAGAATAAGAGTTTCTGTTAATTCTTAATTGGCTGGAAAAATAAAAGCTTACCAGTTGTAAATCTGTTCCCAGTGCTGTGCGCAGTTCAGATAAGTTGCAATTTAAATGTATATTAGCTTATGAAATTTTTTGTTTTGCACTTGTGCACTGAATACATGTTAGATTCGCAAAAATCACTATTGCAATCATTTTTTTCCATTTTGCAAAGCCCAAATTGAAATGACAATATAGAATTAAAAGCTCTTAAGACATATTTTTATAAAACAGGTCTAAGCAAAAAAATTGTGAATTTGACAAAAAAATGTTTTATTAATTATTGTTTACTGTTTATTTATATTTATGGTCAGTTCATGTTTATTATCAACTTTTTATTAGCTATTTTCTCATTAAAAAATTTATTATATTGTGCTACATTGTTGAGATATATCTCAACACACATTGCAAGCCAATGACATTTTTAGAATGTTTAAAGTTTAAAGTGAGATATCCTTGAATCAGTAAACTCACCTGCATGTCCCGTCGAGAGATAAAGCCTTTGTTCTCAATATCACAGACCTGGAAAAACTCAAGGATAGCATTTTGGCCCATCACATCTCCCTTCTTTAGCCAGTCACTTTGCTCGTCTTTGCTCGCTTGGCTTTGCCACGCCGCTCGGACCATAGTAGTGAAAGTGCTCTTTTTATTGGAAGCACAGGTAGCCATGACACCTGTTTAAGAGTTTGTGGATTGAAAAAAAAAATCACGTAGCAAAAGCGTCCTTCACATGATCAGAGTTGGTGCAAAGAGAAGAGGTGCTGTAGATGTGGAGTGTCGGGCTGCTGTACATCACAGGATTTCAACAATGTCACAGGCTGTCATCTCTTAGCAACCACACACATCTTTAATTAGTCAATGAAAGCTAGAAGAGAGAAAAGAGAAGAGTACCATTTAGATCAGTCCAGTACCTTCACAGAAAATATCTAATATATCATAGTATTTAAGTTCTACGACAATGAGAGAGTCTCAAAATGAATCATGGTTCAGTGATGTCTATTTAAGTGAACTGGTCTTTTGGATGCGCTGCTAAAACAATGACTCATGCTTAATGTTAAATGGGTTAAAACTGAAAAGAAACTTGTGCAATGACAAGACGTTCAGTTCCCCACTATTGACTGGTCTGAGTGCACTGGTTTGGAACACTAGCTACAGGGGCGGAGAGCGGGCTCAATCAATTCATTAAAGATCAGACAGGATGTGTGCTGACCCCTACAGTTATAGATATGTGCCCAAGAGTAAAAGGGGAAAAGTTTGCAAAAGTACAGAGACAAGTCTAGATATTGTGCAAGAACACAGAAGCATGACAGGCCTCAGGGAGGGGAGTCACAACTGTGTAAAAAAAAAAAAGAGAACTTGTATTTGTGATAAGCGGTGCTGTTGTGTTTTAACAGACAATAGAAGTATAGTGTGTACCGTCTATCCTGTTGGCTATAAGCCTAACAAGGTTCATGGTGCCTTTGTTTGAGTTTAGACAGATGGCAAGTGGAAACAAATTACCAGAAAAATGCAGGAAAAATTGCAACATGTCACACAATAAATATAAAAATAATTGATTTATGCCCTTCAATTTCTTTCTTTTTTTATTGGAAATTTGGTAAAAATGGAAATACCTTGTAGGCTACTTTGTGATTTGAAATAATGCAGTAATATACACACACAAAGATTACACAAAACTTGTTAAATGGCTTGTTTAGACATTGTGGACTGTATAAAATGATACTTTTACACATAAGAGTAGACAGATCCTGGGCAGACACAATAAAGTCTATCCTGTAGCCATGACCACAGCAGGTTTCTGCAAAATTTTTTTTTTTCATTATTACTTTAGAAGACACAGCTTCAAGGACTATTCACAATGTTGGAAATCTATATATGCATTTGGACTTACTTCTCATAATACCCTTACTGTGCCTAGTCATATTAGGGATTATAGTCTGGATTACTTGTTATAGTAAAACATGTATTTATGTTTGACCTAGCTAAAAGGGTGGAAATTGCATCTTAATTTCATCAGAAGCCTGACGTGGTACATTAACTTAACTTCCTGGAGAGACTTCATGGAGTATCATTTGTATTTTATAGTCAAATTAATTTGAGTTATGTTTAAAATGAACCTGGACTTTTAAAGTAAAGGCTACGGCTTGCAGAATAAACAAGGAAGCAAACGACAGGTTATTTTCACACAATACACGTGTAATGGGATGAAACACTCACTTCCTTAATAGTTAACACGTATAGTTTGTGTAATTATTTACGACAGACCCGTGAATTGAATGCGTAGCGTCAAGTAAAAAATATAAATAGGAAAAGACAATACGAGTATTGACAGCTGTTATGTTAAGTGTTTATTCGTAGTAGGCTAGCTGCCAAATTAGGTAGCCCACATTTACCTTCAACTATTGAAAACCTGAGAGTAAGTTATTAAGTTACATACCAGTGCAGCAAAAATGAGTATTCAGCTTCTCATATTTTATAACTTCGTTCTTTATAACCGCTTGCTTATCCGCTTTGTAAACCTCTCCGTTAACACGCGTCAAACTCACTAAAGGAATTTGATAAGACTCACAGAGCAAACTTTGCGAGGGGCGGGGCTTCAGCAAGTCGTCGTGGTTCCCATGGCAGCGACCAGGAAGTAAAGTAACCCTGGTTCTTCAGGGATGCCAAATGTTGCATTGCAGATATCGTCCGCTAAACCCCTCTGTTTGTCTATATGTTTTGTCTAGGTAGGGCATGCATGATACATTAACAGCTTAAAAAAGTGTTATATATATATTTGTCTCAAAACTATTAGTGTCCTAATGACCCTGATACAGATGAGAAAATTAACCAACACTCTCTTCCTCCAAATAAACTTTTCTGTCGGTAGAAAATAGTCCTAGCCTTAGATTAATTCATACTTTATTTAATTTGAATGCAAATGTCAAATGATAGGCTTTAGCAATGACAAAATAAACTATAAATAATATAAAGTCCAAGGAATTATTTTGTAGGTGTAATGCCTGTTGTAATTGACATAATGTCCAGGTGATGGCGGCAAAGTATTTCTTATGAACCACGACAAATGTTTAAATGGGGAATGGTATTATACTTGCTGCTTTTGAAGAAATTATTAGGATAGCTACTTATTGACCTTTCAACACACTGTAGTAGGCTTTATAGTGCCCATCTGGTCAGATACAGTCAAATAAGTTGTACATATGATCTTGGCTGGCCCTAAAAGTGACTCTAATTGACGATGGAATATGTTTGTTTTTACTGTAGCCTTCCATTTGTCTGCTTCATTGCACAGCAGCACAGCAGGTGTAAAAATACTTTGGCAGACCACTTCTGTCACTGTTTTTCCACTAAAACTTGATGTGGATGTTCCGCATGTGTGCCTGTGATGAGGACCCTTGAGTATCAACTGTATCTCCTGATTTGACTGATTTGCAGCAAACAGATGCACGATGGGACGCTCCAAGTGCAATTTCAGAGCCAGATGTGTTGACACTGTGGGATGCTAACTATCTATGTTGGGAATAACATTAATTTCTTGCATGAGTGAAAGCAGACAAGATAACAATATGTCCTGTGCATTGCAAAAAAGGGGTTGCATTTTAGGCTACATTAAAGAAGTGAAACCTATAAATGACATATTATTGTTAGGAAATAAACATATTGCCTATGGATGGGTAATGAATGAATGTTTAGAAGTGATTGGGTAATGTTATAGAATCAGAGCAACACCATATGTTTCCCCAAAAATGGCATAATGGTCACTTTGTTGCAAAATCTAAAACATAGCCACAACTGCCAGTACTTCCACACTATTGGTCTAAAAATCTCATAAAAGTCCTGCAAGGTAATTTAATAATGAAATGAATTAGGTGACTGTTCAAATAACCTCACATTTTTTTAAAAACAAGAACTAACAATTAAAACTAGCTTGCAATTTAAATCTTCTAAGCGAGACAATTGTAGCCCTGTAAAGCCTGACACATCAAAAAATGGCCAGAAAATTAACATTTTTTGGAACCGAGAACATTTTAAGAAAATAAATAAAAATATCACATATGACACATTGGGCCATTTAATGAATTAGAGGTCTCAGAAACTCCAGTAGCAAATATGATACAAATGGTTTGTTAAGTTTGGCAAATGCTGCTTTAAACTCTTTTGAAACATGTGTTCTAATAGGATGGTAACGTGCCCCGTGACTCAGAGTTACATAGTAGAATATCTGGTGAGCTATAGCTGTGGAACAGTCTGTATTTTTAATTTTTTTTTAAGAACCAATCAAAACAGCGTTTGTATTTTCTGGTTAAAAGATACATGGTATAATTTTAATTGATTCATATCAGATTATATTTATTGGTGTGGCCTTAAAACTATGTTGAAAGACTGTAATGTTTTAAATTTATATAAAATCAAAGATGTTATTTCCCGTGTGGTCCATTGTATGGTTCTTACCTCCTAGGGTTTTATTATGAGGTCTTCATCTCTTTCACCTCTTATCTTCCATAGGCTCAGCTGGGAATATAAAACTATTGCTATGCAGAGACATATCCAATACTACAGCACGTCTGGGAGACATTTACAGCAGTAAAAAGGAGAATGAACTGGCAAAAGCAGCTAGTGTCATACTTGCCTCTGGTCTAAGACCTTGGAAGGACTGACATCAGACTTGGAGAGTCCCCCAGAGCTCTCCTTCCCTAACTACAGGAGAGAGTGTGGTTGAGGAGCTTGAAGTCATCCGTGGCGCTGCTTTAGTGGTCTCTCAGTGCCTTAGGGATCACATTATGTGGCTGGGAAAAGAGATGTGATCCGGATATGGAACAGAATACAGATAATACATTTGTTGTTCCCTACAATGCATTTTTGCTTACATGCTTGACAATGTCACATCTAACAATCACATGAGGCATAGTTATACAGCAAGGTGTATAAATACATGGTGTACAACCCAATTGCTGACGTGGCTGAGTTTCAACAAAGGGACATAAAAACACTAATAAATTGATTGAAAATTATTTATGTTAAGACTGATGAAGTACCAGAGGAATCTATTAATTCTGTGCTAACAAGCCAAGTAGACCAACAACCAATGGGGGCATCCTTTTCTCAAACTGGAGAGAGCCCCTTTTAATGTGAGCATGATTGACCACAGTGGGTCGTCATGGGCGGAAAAAGACAATTGACAATAAAGCCAATAAAAAGTCTCAATGTCTTGTTTTATATTCTGTTGTTGTTTTCTCTGTTAAACTTTTCAAATGCTTCTGGATGTGTTCTGCCCTTATTCTTGACTTCATGCCAGGAAAACTCAACAGCTAATTTATAGTATATTAGTTTGATAAAAATGATACACAAAAACTTTACAGTCCTTCATCTTTTGTCTTTGCACAGCTGCAGTCTGGTAACATATTGAGACCTACATTTGTGTGTGTGTGTGTGTGTGTGTGTGTGTGTGTGTGTGTGTGTGTGTGTGTGTGTGTGTGTGTGTGTGTGGTGGTGGTGGTGGTGGTGGGGGGCTGTCACCCACAGTACTTTTAAATATAACCTAGTTCTGTCAGCTATCTTTGTACCTACAGACTCCGGGCTGGCATTCAAGCTTCACTGAACTGCAGTGGCCTTCTCAAGGTTCAGTGACAATTATTCTTGCCGTCTCAGTAAGACTTTGGTCATAACTTCAAGTTCAGTTCATTAACAAATATAAATGTCACAAGTCAGCCTCTAGGTGGCAGTCTAAAATAGGTTAATGCCATGTGGAATTGCAGTTAAGCACCTGTGGACTACATATGGTGCCAACACACTCACACTAGGGAGCCACTGATATGGAGACTAAGTATGGCATGGGTAATTACTCTGGGCATGGTAGCCAAAACATTTTAATGAATAGGTCTGGTAAGTTGAGCTGGTATTTACAACATTTATGAAGTAACAGTGATTACACAAAACACCCTACACTCTTGGTTGTATTTGCCTAAATTGTAGATTGCCTACATCAAATCACAAAATGTGATTAAAGTAGAATCTTCTATACCTGTGGTTCCCAAACGTTGGGGCGGGACAAAAAGTAGGTTCCGGGAGATTTTGTTTGGGTCGCCAAAAGAATTTCCCAATAAATCAATAACATCTTTGTGAAAGTCAGTTGGTATTTAATGTAAACATAGCGGCTACGTTGAAACAAAATAGCTCTAAAATCACTTAAATACCATTAAAAATAGAAGGAATTGGAAATGGGTCACATTTGGTCTTCTGAAATATGTGTTCCTTGAAAAAAAGTTTGGGAAACCCTGCTCTATAGACAAGAAGGAGTAAAATGCGTTTGATCCTGAGACCCATTTTTAAAGTGGTTTTAAGGCCAAGACATTATGTGGAGCTAAGGTAAAAGTGCATGTACAGTAAAACAAAATAGACTACCACAAGTGGCATACCTCTCAGACACAAACAGCTCCATTCGCCGTTGGGTGCATTTGTAATCTGTTATTTATAAGTATTTTTACATCACAGTGATGAAAGGTCTGACCAGTCTGACTTATTTTCCAAGGATGTGGTCATGGTTGGTGTGTGGTCATGGGGTACACTGTCTCCTGACTGGTGCCAAGTAGGAAACAGAGTGAGTATTTGGCTGTCCATGAAACACTAATATGCTGCTATGCTACGTCTTATCACAAAATGTTTTATTGGGCAAAGCAGGCTATTTTATGCTCCATTTAGTAAATAACTGCTGATGTAATGCTTTACGTGTGAAGTAACGGAAAAATGCTATTTGTTACAATCTGTGTTGTTTCTTTAATATTCATATGACGAATGAGCTTTAGATAACTCCAGTGATAAGTGAAGCTCGTATGCTCCAAGACACGTTCCTTCTGGGATTTCTGCTCCATCTTGATTCTGGATTGCTGCCATTAGTCATGATTGCATTTAAGTACCACTAACCAGAAACCCTTGCCCAAAGGGATCTGGGACATGTGTTTCCTATTGTTGCATGGGTTATTTCATATGTTCACACTGACCACACTCACTTTCACAGTATGTCAATGGGCTAGCGCACTTTACAGTTACAGACTCCACATTCACATGCAGCTAAATCACCTGAAGGAGCAGCACCAGTAAAGTTGAAAAGCATATGTCCCATTTCACCCAATCATCTTCAGATTTTGACACGTACTCTGTACTGTGACAGCTCAAAGTGGAATTCACTTCAAGACATATCTTTGAAAGTAAGTCACGGTTAGACAAAAAATGAAGTGTCACCAACCCACCATTTTAGTGAATTCAGTGTTACAAATGTTCACAAATGCAATGATGAAAGATGAAAGAAATTTTTGTTGAAACACAGGCCCCCAATTAAAAAAGGACTTTGGTGGACCAAATACATTAACAGATGTACAGAGATGTCCTACTGACCAATCAGAGCCCTGTGGGCACAACAGGGAGAGGGGCAATATTCAAGGTGTGTGTTTTTTTTAGAGCAGGGTTATTTCACACATAGAACAATATGGAAATAAGTATATCTGTAAACACACTGCCCTCTGCCTGTCATTCACAATTTTCTTACTTTGTTTACATGGGAGGGACAGTTTTGATTAAGCTGCTCTCAGCCAATCACAGCTCACAGAAGGAAGGCTCTTAAAACAAAAATATACAACTGATGGGACAAGTAAATCTGGAATTGACTTTAGATCACTTATGAGCTATAGAAAAGAAAACAGGAGACAAGATTGTTTCCAAACATTCACCTTTGAAATCTTGCATGTTATGTCTTTATAAAAGCTACATATCAAATAAACTCAGTCTCACCTTCTTACATTAATTATACAGTCATGATTGCTGGAGTCCCTGATGCCCTGCCATTTTCCTTCCATCCCTGGTTCACTGATTGTCTGTGCACAGAAAGATGATGATTTGGATGACGTCACAGATTTTCCTTTAAATGGATTTTGTGACTGGCTGCTCCCCCACAGTAGTCTATGAGCTCGGTTTGATGGCTGAAAAACAACAAGTGGATAAAGTGAATTTCTGTGTCCTTTGGCAGAGCTATCTGGCAACACATGAAAATATTTACCAAATCGGAATATGGTTATTATGAAGTGGCTAATCTATCTTAAACTAAGCAGACATTTTCAAATCAACACTGACACGTAACTTCAGGTGTCTTGGATGTAAACTCATCACTCTTTAAAATAAAACTAGTGATTTTTAAAGTGTACAAAACCTTACACCAACTTTTTAAACCCTGCTATATGGTCATATTTAATGTGGTACACATGAAATAAAATGCCAGTTCTATAATACTATTTACAGGCCCTGCAGTAAAAAAGATGACAGATTTATGTGCTGATATCCAGCTGCAGGGAATATTTCACAGTGTCTCATAGTTCAAACCTGTGTCAATGTCACACTCTGAAATAGTCCTGGGAGAGAAAAATGTGACATGATTAATATATATAGACTAAGAAGTATCTTTGCAGCTTTATGGTGATGCACTAACATAAAATAAAAAAGAATAATTGTTATAGCACTGCTTTAATGTTGAGAGAAAAAGGTTATAAAAAAATAATAGTGTCAATCAATTAGTTACCAAATTCCAAAAGGAACAGGTGGAGCGGGATTCTAAAATGGCTCAAGGGTTATACAGAATATCTTCACACTGTATAAGAAAATATAAGTTATGAGGCAAATTAGTTACAAAATAAACCTCTACCAGAAGATTAAAAGTGTGTTTTAATCCCAAAGTTGACCATACTTGTCACCAACAAGCACTCAGAGCAGACAGGCAAACAAAAACAGTGGGCTAACATTACAGAATATTAATACATCTTATCTTATCTTATCTTATCTTACGCCCCCAAAAAAGCTGGGATAAGATCCAGCCCACCATGACCTGTAATAGAAAAAGAAGAAATGTATTGTTTCTATATGAGGAATGTAAGCTGCTGTACACTTTATCTTAAAGCTCTACAATTTCTATTTATTACAGATGCTTTTTGTACGAGACATGAAGAACTGTCCTATTCCATTGGCCTTTTCTCAGCAGAGTTGACGTTTCCTAATGTTCTAAAAGTGGGTATTGCTCCTGGATCATCCCCTTCCAGAATTAATGTCATGGTGCATCATGATTATAGTGGAAATGAGTTTTATTTAAAGCCTGTTTCTAAGGTAATAGTTGTTAAAAAAATCAGCTTTAGCTTTATCTGTGAGAATTGCCAGAGTGTTATTTAAAGGCTTTCTCAATAACTTTAACATGGTGCTGAAGCTACACAGATTGCATTAAATAAGAACTGTGGTGTGAACTGTATCCTCCTCCAGGGATCAAGAAGCTTCACTTTAGATCTACGGCTTCTTTACTTCAGCCAGCCTCCGACCGATACTTTCCATCCAGGCCTGAGTGAGCGCCTCTGCCAAATGCAGTCTTTTCCCCGAAGTGCAGAGCTGTAAACGGCAGAAAAACAGGGTTTTAAACTGTTGGGTTGCGGAAAGTAGTTGTGACTTAAAACAATATATAATGTTGAGTTGTATGTGTATGTAATAAATAACCCAGTGCACCACCAACCCTTGAGACTCTCAAAGTGATAAAGAAATGGATGTTGTAATGGATAGAAGCAAAGAAGTACTATTCATGGCAGTTAAAAAGTTAGCCTTAGCTATGTTAGTGATGCCAAAAGTACCACTGAACTAAAACCACTAAAGTAATACTGAAGACTGGTAAAAAACACAGGGTCTGGCCCACCACAGACACAAATATGTAAGTGTGGTCTGTATAAACATGCTTATGCTTTAAAAACTGCTTTGAAAGTACATCTAAAGTACCAGCTTTCATACACAAACAAGCATTTAATACACAGGCAGAAACATGACAGTGTTCAAAGAAAGACAATGACACCAATGATCTGTCAGCATGTCTGTGTTAACCTTGCGCTGCAGCTGGAATCTCGTGAAGAAATTTGTTTATAAAATTACAAAAACACATCTTGATCTGCTCCAAGCAAAATATTTGTGTCAAAATGATGTGGCAGCTCTGACAGGTCTGGTTTTGGGTTTGAAGGTGTAGCGGCTGATTGGATAAAACTGCAGTTGATAAATCACCGACAAGTAATTAATTTAAAGTACCATATTAAATTCTGAGACATGCTACCATCGCAATTAAAAAAGCAAACATGAAATGCTCCAGACCACTAAGGGGCAGTGTTGAGGACGCAACATGAAAATGATGTGAGTGATTAGATCTAAATATTATGAAACATTTTTATGAATGCCCACCAATAGCTGGAATGTTATAATTTCAATCATTGCCTTCTGAAGCTGCCCTGTTTTGTCCACTAAACCTTGTTTCAGCAATAGACCAACTGCCCCTAGTGGTTGGGAGTATTTCTGTTGTGTTGTGGTTTTAAATTATTGAATTGTGAGCTTATGTTTGCTTTTTTAAATGTTGTTGTGTTGTGCACTACTGGGCCACCGTAGTTGTGTGTCTGTATGAGAGAGAGAAGGTGTGTGGGGAGAAAAAGTCTTGTGCAGTGTTGTGCAGTGTTGTAATGGTAAAAACAAAAGACCAGAATGAGGCTGTGCGGGCAGGCGCAGCAGGCCACAAAGCTGAAAAGACTGGAGAGGCGCAGAACAGGCGGAGAACAGACGGCTTTTATCCAGGGCGGATATGACTCCACCTACAGAACAACATTACATAAATAATAGCAAAGGCAGGGGTTGTCACACTCATCAACACAAGTCTACAAATATCTAAGATCAATTTCATAAGACTTAACAAATTTTCAGTCCTTTAGAGTCCCTGACGAAAATGTGTCATATTGTTACTATTTGCATCTTGGGCCTAAATGTAATTGAACGTGTTCAACTGGATGTGAGTCTGCAGTCTACTGTGATGAGTCAAACTAATTTTCTCACAGTGCAAATGCTATCACACAGGCCAACACAGGAGACACTTAAGACCTCCCACTGATAATGACTGCACTGAAGGGCCACTGCAGCCTACTGGGTGGCACACATCTTGTAAATGTCTGCTCTGACCAGAAGGGGAATGCTGCAGCCATAAGAGCAACGTTTTTGGCCAGACTCTTTGAAGGCTATGGCATCATCCAGACAGACGCTGGGCCAAAGAGGAGAGTTTTCACAAGCTCTCCAAGGCCAACTTCTTGACGTTCACCAGCTTGTTATTGTAGCTATTCTGAGAGAAAGATGGATGCTTGGATTTCTGGGTGCAGCATGACTCTTACTCGCCAACAAAAATTAACCTTGCACTAATATTTCCATTGCACATTTCCATTTAAAGCTGAGAGAACAGCCTCCAATTTGCAATTCATTATATATTCATAATTAGCCTCTAACAACATTTTGTTACATTCTTCAAAAATATTCGAAATAATTTCCAAGTAATATATCTATCATATGTAAGAAAAATACATCCCAAAGTTACATGAAAAAAAAATGTGGTGTTGTTGAAAGTTATGATTTACAATAGACTTCTTCAGTCAAACTAAGGGCTATACGATAATCTAAAACAATTGGAGATCTAGTTTTTTGGCCTCAGACAATAGCTTTTGCTGGTTACTACAATGTATAAAAGTATGACACAAATTTATCTTCTTGTAAATATTCCAAACTTGGTTTTGTTGTTATCCTGCTCAGTTAAATCTTAATCTCCTACCAAGAAAACATAATCACTTTTGTTTATTCTGTCACAGTTTGTTTGCCCAATACCTGACATGTTTAGTTTGGTTGATAAAGCATTGTGTTTTTATGGTTAGATCAGGCTGTTGTTAAAATTCAGATTCCATTTAAAACTAATATTGAAAAGTTACTGTGTAAACCCATACTGAGAAAGTGAACTGCGCATGGTGAAGGTGTTAACTGTGTTGGCTTTAATTTAAGTATTTGGCAGAACATACTCTGCATAAAACTGTCTACATTTGTGCCACTATGAACTCCTACAGTGAAGCTGCTAGTTTACTTAACTTTATTTTCAAAACATCAAAGCTTTTATGGTCTGACCTTTGAGCCTCAGAGGTGTCTTAGTAGATATGTGAGAGGCAGTGGATGCTGGATTTATATTGGGCTTTATTTCAGTGAAAAGTGAGCAGTCATACTTATTCATTTTCTACCACTTAGTCCCGTTAATGGCTGCGGGTGACTGGAGCCTATCCCAGCAGCTCTGGGCCTGAGGCGGGACACAGACTGGACAAAAGCAAGCTAGTCGTAGGGCTAACACTTAGAGACAGACAGTGACAGACAAGCATTCACTCTCACATTCATTCACTAGGGACACTTTAGAGTTGCCAATTAACCTGTACAGACTTGTCTTTGGACGGTGGGAGGAAGCTGGAGTACCCGGAGAAAACCCACGGTAATATGGGGAGGACATGTAGACTCCTCACAGAAAGACCGGAGTCGGCCGAGAATGTTTGAGTCGGCCGGGTTTTGAACTCAAGGCCTTCTTGCTGTGAGGCAGGAGTGCTAACCACTCTGACACGTGTATTTAGAAGATGCTTAAATACAATATATCCAGAAGGTGTTGCAATTTTTCTTTACTTGGCTAGTACTTATTATGTTATATTTGCATGGATAATCGGTGGATTTTCAGAGCTAAGAGTATGTTAGACAGTACACAGTATATTGAAAATTATTTAATTATCTCTGCCTTAGTTCTCTAATTTGTTAAAGTAACTCAAAATGTAATGTCATTTGAGTATATGACCATTGTTTCCCATAATTTTGCCCTAAAACAGCAGCTCAGCAAGCCACCTTGTAACAACCCTTACTTTGAGTTTATGGGATAGTCTATTAGTGAAGTGTATGATTGACCGTATAAAGTGATGTATTGCTGTTTGACAGACATAAGCTGCTGTAAGTTTGCCAGACTAATGATACTAGTATTTCACTCTGGCCATACTTTGCATAACAGAAACTCTTTGTTGACATAAATTACCCCCTCAACATGCTGTGATTAAAAAAAGCAATATTTTCTGCTAAGACTGTCATATTTTTAAGGCATTTTCACCTACTAGCTTTATATAAAGGTATATTTATCCGTTATAGATGGCATGTTCTAGATGTGAATGATGTGTGAGCGCTGCTAGCTTGCTGTGAATTTTGGCAGTGGAGGTGAAAACTCAGAGGAAATAAACTGCATGAATGATAATGTGACGGCGGTGGGTTCCGTTTAAGCTTCAGTCAGCAGAAACTTCACGGAGATCAGGCTGCACCAGTCATTCCAACATGAGGCGTGATGCATCTTGCTACATAATTGAACACATTGCTGGTGGTTAGTGTTTAATTTTGCCACAGATCTGTACTTCTGGGGCTATTTTGATGACATAAGGTGGTTGCAGTTTCACACCTTACACTGCTACCTTTTAGAGCATCTCCTGAAAAGCAATGATGCCCTGCAGTGATATGCTGTTGTCTAAACAAAACCAGTATCAATATCAGTCAATCATTCATTCTCTTCTGCTTATTCCCATTAGGGTTCGCAGGTGACAGGCGCCTAACCCAGGAGCTTTGGGCCTTACATCCTGGACGATGGCTAGTTAATTGCAGAGCTGACACTAGACATCCCAAAGAAACTCTGGTGTTGAATATAGATGACAGACTTACGTATATAACATGGGCTCCTGTGTTACCAGCCCTACTCTTAGAAGGATTACTTTTAGAAGGAACTCTACACTTAATACACTTAACACTTAATTACACCTGCCCTGCAACATGCACATATGTATTTAATTTGTAAAGGGTTAATATGCACAAAGACAAATTTAATAAAATAATAAATGAAAGCATTACTTTTACAGAACTAAGTAATGTTATCTCACTGCAGCAGACTACATTTCTGCTTTTTACCTACCAGATAAAACCATATAAATGACTAAACAAATATTTGTGAAACAGGCAGTTTCCTGTGTTAACATTAGGTTGTTGCACACAGTGCCGTCATCCTGTTGCCGTGGGTTACCTCATTTTCCTCACCTCAATCATACACTGAGAGCACACAATTTCAAAAATAAATGAAGTAGGGATGTAAAAAAAAACAACTTCTCTTGCGTGGCTGTGTGTGGAGAGCGCAGCGGGTCACTCTGGGCTGGTTCCATCTCAACATATGTTTTCACTTCTATATTGTTTTGGTAAAGAAAAAGCAACAGCCGCCATCAAAAAAATAAAAAAAAGATAAGAGCCATCAAGCCGAGCGAGAAACCATGAATCAAGCGCAGTCTCTTATCCAGTTTTGGATTAGGTTTTGTGCGGATCTGCTCTGCACATGGTCAATAAATTCAGTTGGGCTGTACCTGCATGAAAAGGATCTGCTGAACATTGCATGCATATGCTGTTTGTGGTTGTGCAAAGACAGTTACATGGAATTACACTGTAATTGATTAGACTTATATCATACTAACACTAAAAAAGACATTCCTTGATACTAATGCAATGACAAATGCTTGAGTAAATAAGTAATAGTGTATTTTTTACCTTTCAAGGTTATCTCAGTTTTATTTGAAAATCTGAAAAACAGGAGTTAAACAAGGGTTGCTGTCCATTTTCCCCAAACTCTAATTAGAACCAACATCTCCAACATTTGCACTTTGATTTCTTTCTAACAAACCTATCAAAAGATTTTTACCAAGACGTGGATGAACATAAAATTTATTTACTAGAGCCAAAGATAAAGCAAGGTGTTTTTTTAAAGGTAATGATTGCAGTATTTAAAGCAGCCCTGCGTAACCTTTATGCCTTTCTCACTAGGTTTATGTCCAGCTGGGGGGCTGGACATAAACCTCCAATAAAACTCTCTTGTCCCCAGGACCCTTACACCAGTACGGGACTCAAAGAGAGGGCAAAGAAATAGGCCAACACACTTGACCCTATTAGAGTTGTATTTGTACAAAATACTCTCAAACGGCGCTACCGTCTCAGAAGACGTTGTTTTTCTTTTCTTCTAGACTTGCCGTTTGTATAGTCTCTACCTGAAAAGAAACTACATCAATAAAATTATGCTGCTGTTGTAATAACCCAGGGTCTGTAGCGGAATAAAATTATGCAAGGTTGCTCTAAGCACATGAACCATTGCAGGACTTAGAATATTAAACTAAGCAGAACTACGCAAAACTAAGCAAAACATAGAACTCAGTTAAAACCAAACTCCTTGCTTAGCAGATTTATACAGTGGCAGATATTTCAAAATAGTGTTTCTACCAGAAAACACAATAGACAAGCAAGGCCAGCCATACCAAGTCACTTTGAAAAGTGAAATGGGTCTGGAATCCTTTTCTTCACAGCAATACCACCTAATAATGGGCGGGTATTATTGCATGCGTCACTTCTGTGATTGGTTGTGTGTCTATTTAACTGAGTTAAGAGGCATTTTTGTGTTTGTACAAAAAAGAAATTAAAATCCTCAACTCGATTAGAACTGAAATTACTGAGAGATTTTTAGAATTATTTGACTCTACCCTTATGAGGTCATGACCTTACTCCACATAGTGTAACAAATATCACTCTAAACTCCACAATTATATCCTTTGGTGTCATAATAGCTACTATATCAATTTAATGCAATGAACCCACATTTAAACGTCTGCTATTGCAGTCTGTTTCTTGTGTTTGCATTTTCTGACCAAGTGCCAAACAGCCTTGAAAACATCCATCATTGAGAATATCATGTACAAGGGGAAAATGTTGGCCAGACTGCTTAGCGTGTTTTTGTCTTTTGCTGAGGCCTGTTTCTAAGCCGACTGGAAACATATTTGAGGGTATCTTTAATCATAATGGGAGAAAATGTGTTAAATGTTAGTAGTGGATTCTTAAAGACATGCAATTAAAGGCTTGTTTTGGTCAAATAGAGATCAGGATAAAGTAAAAAGTACAAAGTCAAATGTACTTATGTTCTATGTGAGAACATTCAACTTTTTTGCAGTACATTTCTTGCTAAGCTGGGATATAATGTTGCACCATTACGCATGAAAGAAGTGGGCAATTGAGTTTTTTTAAGATGTCACACGGGAAAGAAATTCTTTATCATTTGGGAGCCAATGACTTTCAGATGGTAAGGCTAAAACAATGTGGCTTTTGTAAAAAATCTCTAGAAAATTGGAATGTTTTGTCTGAATGTAAAGCTGGCGGCGGAGCTGTAGAGTCAGAGCTTTCATTAGTGCATCATATTAAATCTAGTCTTTATTATGACAGACTGCAAATGTGTTTGTCTCAAATGGCCCATGGCTCCAGGCAGAAAGATTAGAAAGCCCATAAGATTTGTTTATGAAAATATAGTTAGGTAACTTCAATAGCAACTAATAAAGATGCAGAACAACAATAAGTATTAGACTTTCACCTGATATTAGAATTATACAAATCCACTCCAAAGTTTTTATTTTGTCATGGTGTTCAAAATGTGGACAAAAAAGCATTTTACAGAAAATATTACATATCTTTATGCATGTTTAATTCAATTTGATAACACTAGTCTGGACAACTATGCCTAATCACATCATAAAAAAATCTGTATTTCCGTAAAATGGGTCTGGAATACTGTCCCTTTAAAGCTGTTTTGTTTTTTGTTTTTGTTTATTAAAATGTTTTGTGGCTAAAGTTGGGTCAATTGTGGAATGGCAACAAAATAAATAAATTAATGAATAAATATAGTACATACAGCATATCTATACTTTGTGTCAATATGTTTATTATATTAATAACTATGTTAAGGGGCGAGGAGAAATTTATGTCACCTGTGCACACTCTAAAACACAACTTTGCCCAAGACAATCTAAGCTGCTGCACTCATGATTCACAACAGCATACTTTTACTTTAGACCCTAAAATACAAATTCTCAAAAATATGTATTTATTTATATAATAAAAAACATTGCTTTCATTTGAAATATAGTGTTGAATATTCTAGATGGAAACATACATTTAGAAATAATAGTGTCCCCATTTGTTCACAAGCTCCATTGTGATTTCTTTGCTTTAAATTTATGAATTAATATACACATAAATAATATTGATTCTGCGACGCTGTTATAAAATAAGAACATCAGTACTTCAGAACATACCATTTAGTAGATTGTTTCAGGCTTCATCTGGTGTACAGATAAAGTATAGGAACAAAAACGATAAAAGGTTCACATTGTTAAAGCCCTGAGGCTGTTATAGAGTTAAATTAAAGTCTCCTAAACAAAGGAAATTGCAATGTTTAGCCGTACTGAAAGCTTACACCACACACAGCTCTACTGGTGATGTATGACACATGTAGCTAATGAGCGAGTGGGCTACTGATTACCACTCATTGGACAAGTTCCACCCCCAGGAGCTGGAATCTATTTTGAAATCTATTTTTTTTAAGAGAACTACATTTAGTTCTCATAAAAATAGATTTGTTATTTCCAGTGCATATTTAGTGTTTTCAAATTATTCTTCCAATAGATTATGGCACCCACATATTTTAGGATGGTAACACATGCTGACCACATGCAAATGTTGCAATAACTACATGCCTGTTGGGTTAATACATCTGAATTAATGGCTGGTTTGAACACAAAAAGGCTGTGTGTTCACCATTTGTGTTTATGAATGTTCCATATTATAGAGTAACTTTTCTGTTAGAATAAAAACACATTTGTTTTGTACATCAAACTTATTGTTGTTGCATTTTTGGCTTGTTGGAAAAGATGCATCATAGTGTACAAATATCCTTAAAGCTGCCGTGTTTATCATGGCTGACAATTTAATAAATGCCTTGTTATTTTATTCTAAATATGTATTCTAAATAACCTCGTGCACCAAAAAGGTGTATGCTGAGCAGACATTACTAGTGCCATCTTGATGCCATTTGTGCAGTATTTCTGAGGTTTTGTGGTCTTTTACAACTTTGCAAAACCCCACTTTGGAATCACAGTGCCACATTCAAATCAATAAGCAATGTTTGTATTAAAAGGGTTTACCAAAAAAACAGCTGGTTAATGTTGTAATATGTTTTGACAAAGTCTTAACAGGAGTCAGCATCCTTTTAGAGCCAAAGACCTACTTCTTGCCAAAAATACAAAAATGTGTGTTGGGAGTATGGTTGGCCTTTTATTGTTGCCAGCCTAAGACATACCTGTGCAATAATCATGCTCTCTAATCAGTGTCTTGATGGCCACATCTGTGAGGTGGATAAATTATCTCTGCAAAGGCGAAGTGCTCACTAACACAGATTTGGACAGACTTGTGAACAATAGAAAAAGTCTTAGATCTTTGAGTTCAGCTCACGAAAAATGGGGGCAAAAACAAAAGTATTGCATTAAAATTTTTGTTCAGGTTATATTAGATGTTGAGCACTCCTCCGCCGCACCCCTGCCGCCCACCACTCCACCAGGAGTGACAAGCTGAGGAAGTCTGAGATTTCACAACAAAATGAATGTACTATAGTCCTTTTCTCATTCAGTATTTAGCGTAGCTACAGGGGGTGTTAGATTGTGGCAGTTCTAGTGTTAATATTACCAAGAGAACTGGAGTAAATTATTACATATTGTATATAATGTGTTTTGCCGCTCCTACATTTTCTTTTATCATTAATCTAATACTCACAAAGCTAAAGCTCAAAATTAAAATACATCATAAAGTAATCAAATTTTAATACTGAGAGTGTCCAGGGAATTGCACAGCCAAGCAACTAACAAACCTTTAACTGCAAAGTTGAAGAGGAAGGAAAAGGTCTTTGCAGGGTGACAAAATAAATCTTCTGTTGGATAAAGATAGTTCTTCGAGTGCCTCACAAACAATCAAAATAGAATAATCCTTTTTCGTCTGCACAAGCAACAGGCTGGAAGAAGCCAGTTGAAATCCTGTTTTCCCCAAATCCACTTGCAGGTGAAGTTGTTCTTCTTAACCATTATCAAATGGTTGGTGCTCAGTATTTTATAGAGCTAGTCCCCTGTTAGATCCTCTCATCTATTCATCTTAGCTAATTTAATATCCTATGGTGGTAAATACATACCTTTAATCCTTATTGGTTACTTACCACACTCTCCTTCTTGCCTACTCTGTCTTATACAAGCAAGTTTTATTTTCTATTTTTTGTCACAACACATATTCTCTAGAAATGACAGAACTTTAGGTACACTAAATGTACTCAGTGTCAGACAATGTCCATTTGACAATTTAATCATAATCCATCAAGATTAATTCTAGACACAGTTGTTACAAACATTTATATGCAAACTTGAAATCTTATTTAAACAAAACAAAATGCTGACATGAGGCATAATATGTGCAGCATTTGAACATTTGCAACTGAGACAAAAATTCTACATATTTTAGAAGACCTCAGATAGAGCATCAGTAACAATGTAATAATCAGTAAAAAAAAGTTTTATTTTGTTTTTCTAGTTTTTTTTTGCAGGTTCAATCCCCCATATCTGTCTGTGCTTCTGACACAAAAATTTAATCCCATCATTGTTTCTCCGTTAAGCTCACATCTGAGCCGTTTTTTTTTTTTTTTTAAATACAGAGCCATCCCTCCAATTTTGTACAATGAGGATCCGACATTTTCCTGGGGGTCTGTGAGAGAGACAGCCTGATGCATTGTGGGAGTGTTGATTAAACAAATGATGCAATCCCACCGAGAGATTGGCCTAAGATCCCCCAGTGCATTCTTGGCAGCAGTTTGACGACACTGAAGAAAAGGTTGGAGTGGAGGAAACTGTAGAGCAGCATCGGCATTGTGGGGAATATGTCTTGCATAGATAGCTTTATCAACACTTTTTAATCATTCAGATATTCATTGTATTTTCTGTTTGATTTACAGTTGTTGCATACTAGACTTGCAATATGCATCTAATCATAAATATGTTTTACTTTTTTTCTCCGTTACCGTTTTTTTCTCTTTTTGAGCAGTTTTGTGGTATAATAAGAAGACAGGAATAACCCATTTCCTGGTTTATTTTCTTGGTTCTTCATTGTTAACATCAGTGTTGACCAATAGGAGAGCTACTTTAATGGAAGTGAGCTGTGATTGGCCCAAATTCTGATTCTTCATTTTTAAGGTCTAATTTTTACAATTGTGAAAGCCACAATCCCAAGTTAAGTTTGATTTTGTTTTATGTTTCTTTTTTATTTTATTATCATTCTAACTCTCACTGTCTTTCCAGCCCTTGTGTGTTTCCTGCTTTTTTGCCTGCCTGCCCTGCCCTTATGTGCTGCATTTGTGTCTTGTCCCCAAATGTATTTAGTCTGTGATCGCCTTCCCTCCTGTGCCAGTTCGTCTTCATTCCTAGTGGTAAATTGGTTTAGTCTTTTTCCTCATGTTTGGATTTTGTCTTTGGCGACTCCTGTTATTTGCTCTGCCTGGATTAAAGGATAATTGTTGATCTTTCGTAACACGTCTGTGAGTTGTGCTCTAATGTCCCTACTTCTCCAGTCTTGTCAACAATAAACTGTCAGGTGTTTAAACTGTCAAAGTTAAGTAGCTCAGTGGTAGAGCGGCCATCTTTCGACTGGCAGGTGGGCGGTTCAATCTTCGCTCGAAACATATCAAAACATAATCCCCACAGTTCATACTGTTGTTGTGTTCTTGGGCAAGACACTTAACCCGCCTTGCTTCTAGTGGTGTTCCAGCTGTAACACTGGTAAAGTGCTTTGAGTGCCTACTAGGTGGAAAAGCAGTATATAAATACAAAAAAAAAAAAATATATAATAAAAATAAAAGGCCAATACATACTCCGCAAGAACAAGAAATTTGTTCTCGCTCCTAGAGGTGCGAGAACAAAATGAAGTAATTTTGTTCTTGCAGCGCTGGTTTGGGAGTTCTCGCAGCTTGTTACATCGTCTGAGTAGTCCGAAAAGCTGAAGTGGGCGGGGTTAATAAGGAAAAGCGAGTCCTGGTCATTTTGTTCTTGTTTATCTCGCCCCCTCAAAGAACTAGAACAAATTTCTCTGTTCTTGTGGACTATGTATTGGCCTTCAAGAGTGAAATATTATGGGATGTTTTTACTTGTACTCTTAGTTATGGCACCCACTTTGTTGTGTGGAAAGACAACATCTACAGTGACAACAATGACGTAACAGGCCCAAATGGAAAATGTACAAGAGCAGCTATGATGCAATACATGAGAAAGAAACAAAAAACTGTCCATTTTCACTGGTGTTCATAAGTGGCATAAAAACAATAAATATCAGTACCAGTCATTGCCGTGTGTCTAAACACCTTATTTGGAGTAGCCTGTTGCCATTATCCAAATATAGAGCTTAAGCAAAACATGATGTGCATGTATATGTAGTGAATGACGTGTGGATTTTTCAATATATAACCTTACGGCCAGTTGCTACAAACTAATATAAATAGATGTTATTGGTCTACTGGATTAGACCTGAATGGTTGTTGCTCTTACTAAAAAGAGCACTTACTGCTCTTTTTCCAACAGATGTGACTGAAACTGTCAAGCAAAATATTCCACCTTTTAATGATTCACTTAAGAAAGCACTACTGCCAATCCATTCAATTAGCCAAACATTAAGAAATAAACCGCAGATTTAAAACAACTGGATAAATTTAATAATTAATATTAGCAGCTTTAAATATAGTACATTGTTTATATTATTTACCAGTTTTTTTTTATTTGTATTGTTTGTAGGCCTTTGCTGTGCCATTTGAAACGTTGCACTTGTTACATGCCTTTGATGCTCATCTGTTTCAAAGAAGCCCCTGTCTTAGATCTTTCTTTCTTTTTTTATATATTCAGTTGAGAGTATCTATTTTCGGCTTAAATTCCTGCGCTCAGACAGGCCATGCACCTGTTTTTGAAGATATGAAACATGGATCTGCACACTGTCTAAGTAAAATGTGGCTAGCCAGCAGGAAACTTTGGAAGAAGTATTCACACACAGCTATAGGTTACTTGGAGCCAATAACAAGAGCCATTCTGGCCCAGGGCATCTTTGAAGAGCAGAGATGTGGTGCATGTCTTGAGTAATGATCCACTTCTAAGCCGTTGTTTACTGCATGACCCTTCCTCTATCGGTCACCAACTACTTATATATATTTGGGTTTTACATTGAAATCCCCATATGTTTGTCCAGTGAGATAAAGCAGAGTGATATGTCTATATGCGAGTGAGATCAGAAAGTATTGTGGGTAAAAATGGGCTCCAGATGTGCACACTGGGGATTTATAGATGAACAGTGGCTTGGTAATGTGTGTGGGACAGGAACAAGATGTGTAACCTCAATGGGCCGACTGACCTGTTCTGCACAGAACAGGTCCAGTCTGTCCTCTAATATAGGCACTTGTGTGGGACGTCACTAAATGAGAACGTGTAAAGGAACACTCCTGGTTCTCATTATGGCTCCAATGAGAAACAAATCTCTGCTGTTCCCCTGCTTCTCTCTAGAGCTCAAGTGTGAATTTTACAATGTCATTGTCAAACAACTACTTTGTGAACAATGCTAATATTCTCTCTCAAAACAGTGATGACTCAGTGATTGTCAGAAATAATCAGGAATAAGGACATTTGGGGTCTAGTGCAACATCAACATTTGTCAACAATGTCATCCATATTATTTGTTTTTCAAGCATATTTTGTGTTATTTTCCATAGTTTTATAACTTATTTTGTTGTTTTATTTTGTATGTTAACTGATTTTTTGTTTTTTAATCGTGTGATGCTTTGTTTTCTTAAAGAGTTTTGTTACCATTTATAACATTTTGTTTGATACATTTTAGTGTTAAATGTAATGAATGTTCTTTTTTTTGTTGTTTACTAAACTGCTTGTTACAATTTTGTCATTTTGTAACATTTTTAAATAATGAAATTTGTATCAAGCAGAAATGATTCTTCTGTTTTTATTTATTTATTTTACTTAACAGGTGTTTTTGTAACCTGCTTTTGATTTTGATTTTAATTTGATTGTAATTTTTTGTTCCAGCTATATTTTGTAACATTCATAATTAATGTTTCCATGTATTGTTTTACTATGTTTACATTTGCTAGCTTAGAGTATATCTCCACAGGTTGCCCTACTTCCTATTCTGGGCAGCCTATACTTCATGGCTTCAAAGTCCTGTAGGAGGCACTGCTTTTCTAACTTCCTAACACCTCTGCTCTGTGGCCAAACCACTGCTTTACATTATCAAAAGCGATAGCTCTGGGCTAATTGCTTTCTCACTGGGCTCAGTCCACACTCCTGCCATGCTGCACATGGGTGGAGTGTGTTCAACCCACTCAGCCTCTACCACTTCTAAAGGGAAAAGGAAAAACAAGCCGAGAGAGTTTGATGAGATTAAGCACTTAAAGATGTTCACATGTTCACGTCCAGCAGAGAAAAGCAGCCTCTTGTGTCGTTGCTTTGTCACATCCTGTTGTTTGTAACGGCCTCCACTCGCTTCACCTCACGCACATATGAACAGACACACTCTGCTGACTAGCAAACAAAGTCTCTGCTGCGCGTTGAGGAAAGAGTGGAAGGAACAAGTCAGAGGGAACACACGGCAGAAAGGTCCAACTGGAACCAACAACTTAATGTAATCTGAAAAGTGGAGAAATTGGTGTGCAAATTGGATGGAAAATGAGCCAAACTGACTGCCAAAGGTCTTATTGAGCCATTCAAGCTTAGTTACCTGCTCCGAACACTGAGACATATCTGGGTTTCCAGCTTCATTCATGAGTTATAGTCAAAAATAAATCTCAGTTTGACAACATAAACCAAGGCACAGGGCCTTTTTGACACTTAATAATTTTAATATTCCCATTCATTCTTTGGGTCAGCTTTATTAATTTTACATATACATAAACTTGCTGACCATAATTTAAGGGCTTAAAATGTGGACTAAGCTGGATCTACCATGATGTAGATTTAAAATAGATAGTAACTGACTCTCTAATTTAATGCAAATGGAAACTGTGGCAATTACAAACCACGTCCAGACCGCTCCTGTTTCTTGCATTAACACTATCTGAGCTGACTGCTATCTGTCATTTTTCTTCCTACCAATAAAACAACATGAACTCTCTGTTTGAACTTTGTGTAACCTGCACCATTTTACTTCACTGGGAAAATTGCTTGGATGATTTGTTACACAATTACCAGCAAGAAATCCAAGACCCATCCACCCTGTAATCATCATCATCATAATCATTAACATTAAGTAACGTTCATGCGTGGAATTTAAACCCATTATGTGATTAGCATTTGTAGAAAATGGCTAGCGATGAAAAGGACAAGCACAATCCAAGGACAATGTATGAAGAAGTACAGAATATCTGCAGAGGGAAATGTTCTGTGTAATTAAACATGTCGGTAATATGGATTTTATGAACATAAGTTGTCCAAATCATTATGTTCTATTTATGTGCCGCTCCCGAGAGAATATGGTCTGTGCCCGTCATGTGCTCAAGTGTAAAACCCTACAATATTTACAAGAATGGACATAAACTGTCAGAGCTATAACTTGAATTCCACCCTAGGAAATAAACCCCGCCGGTGATTAAAGATTGTTTCAACATAGTAAATCTGATCTGACATTTTATTCAAGGTGTGGGTCATATTGTCTTTCCATTCACTGGATTGAATTACTTATGATTTCTCATAATTACATAATTATTGGAACACTTGGAGAGGATATAGGGTTCAGAAACAAATGTCATCTTCTACCTTGATTACTTGTCTGTCTACACAAACGTCTGACATGGAAAACCCAATCCAGTCATGAAGTCAAGAAGTCTTTCTTTTGCTTTTTTTAAACATGACAATGTCACTGTCGAGACAAAATAAAAGTGCGTAGTATTTTTACATTGATCCCCTGTCTTTTATCAGCTGCTTAGTCTGTTGGATATCACTTTGTATTAATATAAAAACAAATTTGCAAAGTTAAGACAAAAAAAAACACTTGGTTTAAGTTGGAGAAAGGTACAACTAGCTATATTGCTAAAAAAATTTTAACCAAAATGTGTACTTGTTGGTGAATATTTGAGCTGCCCTTTGGAGTTGAGAGGAGTCCCACGAGAAAGACAGGCAATACAGTGTAGTATTGAAAAACAGTCTGTCCATGTTTTGACTAAGTTCTTAAAGCTTAATAGTAGGTCAGTGGTCCATGTAAAGCCATATCAAGAAATGCTGTTCACCCGAATGTGCTTAGACTGGGAGCAGAGTTGTCTGTGCGGCGATGGCTTTGACCTATCACTTCACATTCAGGCCAGAAGTAGGAAGAAGACAAAAATTCTCCTTTAGTAATAACAAGCTTGTATTTTCTCAAAGCACCCACTTTCATCCTCTAATTAACCCAAAATGGTTATACTTCCTGTATTTATTGCATTAGAAGAGACCTTTCCACCACCGTAACCTGCTGTAAATCATCAGAAATGTTGAAATGTTGTATGTCACATGATTAAAACCTGCATTTCTGTTTCTTGGGAAAAGTGAGAGTTAACAAATAGACCCAAAACTCTCAGATAAATGGAAAATCATAGAAATACCAATAAGACATTTTTGACTCCCATAAAGCCCACTATTGCAAGCCAAACACACATAAGAAAAGATTAATATTATTGCAGGTTACAAAAATCTTTGATCTACGTCTTTTGGAAAATACCAAAAAGAGTTAATCTGTTTTGAGGGACTATTCGATCTGACACTTCAGCAATATGCTAGGCATGTATTGTCTCTTAAGTGACCTAGTTGTTCTGTATAGGCATGATAAAAAAACAAGTATTTAAGGGATATACGTATGTGTTGAAAGCCTGCACTGTTCTTCATTAGGTCACATGTCAGCATTAGATTGGATCAGTGTCAGTCAGTGTGCAGAAAAAGTAACAATAGACAATAGAGTTTTGTATTTTATAAAAAGCAGACTTTTCTGCTTAAAGCTGGTTCTGCTAAGTGAAGGGGAAATTCTTTGGATCATTGAAAGGGCAACATCAATGAGCAATTTGTGTGGGTGATTAAACAAGTCAAATGACAGATTAATACAATTACATGATTGTTTGTCCGAAACGCAACATGTACAGTTTTATAAGATAGAAGGTTAGATTACAGTTAGCTCCACACTATACAAAGAAAGACTAAATGTTTACTATACTGTTTACAACACAATACAAGATATCCTCCTAATCATTTCCACATGGCACTGACAAACTAAAATCAAACAGAGGCTTTTTCACAATTTAAAAGTTGCAGGAGGACGTCTAAACACGGGCAAAGCCACTGTTTATGGCCCGTCAAAATATTTCCTGCCGCTGTCTGCTGGAGCGGGCCCTCGTGCTGAAAAGATGTGCAGATTAAAGGGCCCATTAGAACCTCGTATCACAGACTGCACACAAAAATCACACAGCAAAGGGCCTGTGTAATCTTAGTTGACAATATAAACAGTTTGGGAAAGATGGCGCAGAACACTGGGAACAAAAGATATTGTTCCCAGACTTCTGTGCATCGTAGCAGAGAACAGTCGAAACATTTCTTACTTAACCCGTCCATTGCTATAAGTAACTGAACAAAATGACATTATATTCAAGTGAGCAACCACTTTCTTTAAAACAATTAGCTGCAGTTTTAACACTTGCTAAAAATTGAATGGGTTGGCTGGTTCTAGTCTGACATTGTTTTCAGTGACTAATGGGTTTTCTTTTAATCAGCAGATCTTTATAAATTTAAGACAAGTTTAAGTGAAAAGCCCGGTCAGTGTCTTTAACTTTGGAAGCTGAAACAGGAGGTAAAAAATATGAAAACATATAAAAGGATAGTCATACTCCAAGAAACAGAACCCTTCTGTCTTGTATATTTGCTACATTAGAGTCTATTCATCCCATTTTGTTTGCATTAAAGTATATCTGTCAAAACAATAACACATTATAAACACCTTTTCTAAGCTTTATTATGAAGCATTTTAATGAAAATGTTCAAGCAAGCTTTGGCCAATCACATGCTCTATATAACTTTTCTCAACAACAAATGTAATACACCTGTTGTTCATATGTCAATTCAATTTTTACTATTGTTTTTTATTTTTTGTTGAGTGTTGGAGCTGTTGATGAGAACATGCACTGAGCAGTTAGACTTCAGTCCATAACAAAGAAACCTCTACACCACAGTGATGGATGTAATAACGACGACATTTATCCCCAAAATAAAGAGGCCATGTGACCTCTCTTATATTGTTAATCCAGGGTGAACCTCTGGTGTGTGGCAGTGCTTCACTTGAACACAAAACCAAAATGGAAAATACTGGCTCCAGATGTTGAGAGAAAAAAAGAAAGAAAAACAGAGCCACCTGCCTCTGCCGGCTCATGTCTTTTCTTCACTAGCAGAACGTGTGGGCCTTGGATTGGAAGTGTGGTCTTGTTTGCAAAAAAAAAAGTGAGAACAACAGTCAGAACAGAAGTCCAGAAAACAGAAGGGAGAAGACAGACGGAGAAAAAGTGCGAGAAGTGTGTTGGCAGAGACGAGGAAGGACGCATTTGTATGCAAGGCCAAAGTCTGGCACATTAGCATTCGGTGACTAGTCAGTCCACTATGTGCTCACTCCACTATAAATCACACAGCATGTTTACTGTGCGGGAGTGAACTCACCGAGGGAGAATTGCTGATTCTAGTCACAGCACAGCTCACTGCTCAGTGTGTGTGTGTGTGTGTGTGTGTGTGTGTGTGTGTGTGTGTGTGTGTGTGTGTGTGTGTGTGTGTGTGTGTGTGTGTGTTACCCATTTGGTAGTGATTTGCAGGATCCTGACAGGACACTCTTTGCTAACCACACTCAAATGGACTTCTTGATAACAGCGATGGATTGATGGTGACAGACAATACTTCTATGTAGAGTGATTTTTGAGTTTTTATGTGCAAATGCTTTTGGGATTCAAAATGAGATAAAAAAATAAAAATAATTAAAATAGGCCATCTTTCTCTTTCCCTGTTGTTAGGAGCAGACTATGCTCTTCTGCTCTGCTGTATATTCATTTTATATGAGAAAACCATGCTACTTCTGTCACTTTCCTCAAATTTACATCACCAGCAAACACCAAGACACTGTATAGCCTACTGCCCTGACCATTTGTAAAAGTGTGCATCTTCCTGGAGAATATTTACATTCCTCTTTCACAACTGCTGAGTGAAATATAATCAACAGAAGTTTGGCAGGAGGAAGTGAAAGGTCAATGACAAAGGTTAAACACAAACATTATTATTACTGATACATTGGCTGGGATATTTGCCTGCTAGACACATTTGCCTCAGAGGGAACAACCTGCATGTTACTATTTCCAAGGGTTTAAGCAAGGGAACATTCTTAAATGGGGTAATATTTTTAATTTATTTTGTCACATTTAAACAAAGTTCATATTCATACAGTGAAGAGCATGACATTTCAAATTTGGACAGCATTGGAATATATGCTGAAAAGTGTGTCTATAAGAGGTTTTCTAAGTAAACTCACCCTGTCATGTCCTGGCCCATGTGCTTTGTGACCTGTCTTTACACATTTTGCTCTGGTCTGGAGGTTGAAACAACTCCTGCCTCACACATCCACACTTCACCCTCAGCTCTGTGCCCACTTCTTGGTACTTGTCTAAATCTTACCTCAGGTTGAGATGAGGGCTAAAGTTACACTTTAATAGGCGCCTCATTATCTACTGAAAATGGTTTTGTCAGTTGCCCGCTCATGCTTTTTCCTGCTCCACCTGCCTCTGCCAGATCCCACTGGTACGATTCTGTGAGAGCAGAACAACTCCGACGTTTTGTTAATTTCACTGGTGCATTGTGGGGAGTGACATCATGTAAATACAGTCCCACGTTCAGCAAAGCAGTTTTTTCAGCCAAATAATGCAAAACACCTGGGCTTATACACTGTAAAAGGAGAATTTTTGAACCAGCTTAAATTTTATTGCAGTGTAGTGCATGTTTAATTTTATTACATTTTAACAGATTTATCTGGATAAAAAATTTCCACAGATGCTTTTTACTAATCTAATCTAACTAAATATTAAAACCTAATAGTCCTGAATGTTATCACATAACTTTGATGGGTTGGCTCCAATTTAACAAGTTTGAACAAATTTCAATTGTAGACTACATTTTGGCTAAAGTTCATGATTTATAATTAGGAATTAATAAATGTATTTGTCATTGGGGACGTGCCATGTGGCATCGGGGTTCATCTTTGGCTGCTATGGTTACAGATTAGCTGACCTGGCAGATTTTCTAATTCAACCTCAACATCCTACAACACCACTGATTACACATACTTTTTATTTATTTATTTATTTGTTTGTTTTTTTTTTCAGCTATTTGGTTCAATTTAGTCACTGCTTTAAAAGTCTGTTATTCAAACAAAAATAAGAGTATAGTAGGCACAAGTTATAGATTTCAAATTCAGCATAGGCTATGGCCTAAATTTAAATGCTTCCTTGAAAATGACAAAACGACAGCTTACCTTTTTACATTAATGTGTCTGGTTCTTTGAAGCTAAATCAAAATAAATAGAAGGACATTTTGACAGGTCAAAGCTGGAGTGACATAAAAAAAAAAAACTTGAAAAAACATGGTGGAATTCCAAGGCTTTGGTTTTGGGTCCCGGATATGTTCACGTTGGCACTGTCACAGTCTTCTGCTGTGCTTGAATAAAACAGAGACACTGTTAATGTTACTAGTAACACCTGTGCCCTCATACACATACATTTCAAAATGTCTCCCATAAAAAAATGGCTTAGAACAAGTATTTTTCCTCGGTTTTAGGCTGTTGGTCAGGCAAGTGTAGAATCATGTAATTGTGTTATTTTTCCTGACTAAAGCATGACTTGAATACAACTTGCATTCATAGCTCCTCATGTGTGCCGTGGCGAAGCAGAGGAGAACAACGGCGATGCACATTTTAAGAATCTCTCATTGGCTCTTGATCATTTCCAATCTTCTGTTGAATGCATTAGCGTAGATCAGCTGTGCTTTTCATCAGACGCACCCAGGCTCAAGACCAAATGCTACACTTACAAAAAAATGGCACAGACCAATATAAACACACTATGGGTCTGAACCTGCTGTAACACACTGTCACATTCATACTCCTATACGGCCAGAGAAATCTCAGCACACTCAGGATGCTGGGCTTGATTCAGGGAACTGTGTTCATTAAAAGGGCAGTAAATATCCTCTGGTGGAACATATTTATGTGAGCGTGAGAGAGTGAGTGTAAGCAGCCCACTGGGTCACATTTAGACCATCATTTAAATTTCCTATATTTCAAACAATTGTGAAAATTATCTGGATGTTGTGTGTCACATTTACACAAGCTCTGAGTGGTTTCCTTTATAGAGGAGGATGCACCTGTATGGGATTTTATTAAGAGTTATTGTCCACTACAATGTTTTAAAGTTTATTTTGGTAATTTTATGTTTTTGTAGTGTTCAGTCTTAAGTGTTTAAATATATAACAAATCTGTCAGCAGCACCAGAATCTGTTTTTTGTTTTTTTCGAGAGGGGGGGATGCGATACACACAGCACTCAGCCTTCTCCGACCACCACCAAACTCACCTCTACATGGAAAGGTGGGTCAAGTGTCTTGCCCAAGGACACAACGGCAGTATGAACCAGGGAGAGCGGGAATGTAACAACTATAACTTACTAACTATGATTTTTTTTATATCTTGCTACTCAAAATTTTGGCGCAGAATATTTTTTAACATCTCTAACATATTTTTTTCTGTTACACAGTACTATTAGAGTACTAGCCAGTTTAATACCACAACCTTCAGAGCAGCTTTGTACTGCTTAAGACAACAGCACAAACATTTGATAACATTAATTAAGGTCAAGTTCTACAAAGTGAAATCGCTTTAAAAATGCAAATGGTTCTAATGTATTGCTGACTTCAACAACTTTTTAAAGACCAAACTCCTCAACCTCTGTTTAACCCACAGCTCACAATATAAAATATAAATCTAATGCTTAAGTTTAGAGACCATACCACTTGGCTAAGCTTAGGAGATAATTGATTAACTGTGTGTTGCAATGACACAGACTGTTCTAAATTAAAAATATATTTTGTAGTAGACTTTTTGTTTCTATGAGCATTTATTTGCTGACCACATATCTGCCACAAGCCTCATTTTTACTCGTACAGTTGGTCTGAAACGTAATGTTATTAGGGCCAACACAAAAGAAATCTGTTTAAAATCGAATTGACACCTCTCATATTGTAGTCTGGAACCCGCCAGTTGGCATTATGGGTAATAGAAGCAAGAGTATAGGCCTGAAATAGCAGATGTTTGTGATTGTCTTTGAATTGGAGCTGTTGATTCATCCATGGAAAGACCTTGCGCGGTGTAATTCTATTATGCAGATGAGTGCTCCTGTGCTGTACAGGATTTAGACTTGTTTTGGCTCTGTGTGCTGACTGACATTCAGTCTGTTACCTCTGCACTAGTAGGATGTATGCCACCCCCACTATCAAATCGTTCTGCTGATCTGTTGCAGTTATCCCTTTCCATGGGTTGAGTTATTGGGAAAATGGTATTTGTAGAAAGCCACAGCATTCCTCAGACAATGGCCACGTCTGTATAGCATAAACAGATGCGTCTCTTGGCTGTACTTTGCAGTTTGTATTTATAGCAGACTACAGATATGTTGGCATTCGGTGTCCTGTCAGTATCACTTGATATATTCTCATTCATTTTAATGTCTAAATGTTAATTGTAAGCAAAATGCTGAAAATATACTGTCTTTTTTTTTTCTTGTCGACACATTTTCTTGTTGAACTTCCTTTCTGTCTTTGTGCAATAAGAAGCTGCAACCCCCTGCACTCAAACCTCATACTTCTTTTTGGCTGCCCCCCTTTGAGTACATAGCATATGCCAAAGATTCCTTTTACGTCACATAATACATCAAGTGAGTATAGTGACGTGGGGGAAAAGTCACAAGCTTCACTTTTGTTTAATTCATTCTGGCAAAGAGCAAAGAATGCAATGATCTATGAGTTTAAGAAGCAACCATTTTTTTCTTCGCCATAGATCAAGACTTTTCTTTTGTTCATCAGTCAGCGGTGGTCGTGGCATACAGGTCCGTGAGCTTCAAAGGAAAGATTATGAATGTGGAAGTATTAGAGGAAGAAGGTTGAATAAATTGCATCTATTTAAACGAGCTAGAAAATCCAGAGGTTAATTGTCATTGATTAAAGGCTTCAGAGGCCAAAACTCTACGCACTGTGTCTGCATTTCTATATTTTGTACGTGTTTTTATTCAATGGCAATAGCATCCAAGTAAATGCTTTAAATCCAGAGTACCTCTTTTTCTACATACATTCTCCAAAGACCATTCTCTTGTATTTCATAAATGCAATATACTCTTACAAGTCAGTCAAACTAAACGGATCATATAGTGTTAGACAAGCCAGATATAAAAATAATCAAAATAAGGGTACAATTTATATTAATGAAACGCCATCATTCCTTCTAGTTATATCAGTCTAAATTGCACTAAGCGCTCTGAGATGCAAAGTAATTTACTGCTGATAGCAAACTGCTGAGTAAGCCGCTGTGACATGAATATTCTGACACCAGCTAATGATCTCGTGTTTTCCCTTTGGGTACAAATCTGTCTTTCATAAAAACAGCGTCAAAACACAAAGGTGTCAAATGATTACAGCTACTTTTCTGTTTCATCAAACACATTTGCATTTGTGTCTGCAATTACTGATGTTATTATTGTGGCTTGATGCTATGCTACTTTTTTCTTAAGTCTCCGAGACACCCACCATGCTGATTGGGAGTCCTAGATTTGTATAAAGCTATACTTAAGTGAGCCTGCATTCAGCATCAATTTCTCTTCTACCGCACGTTTGTTCCATGCCATAGTGATTTTCGCCCAAAGACGTGGGTAAGAACCTGTAATTATCCAGAGCAGTGTCCCTGTAATTCCTCCAAACCATTAGGACCCAGAGTCGTACAGGGAGGTCTTCCACTATCACTGACATAAGGGGAAAAAGCCCCCCATGTAGACACGTGCCACTCAGACTAAAACATATGGATCCACTTTGGGACACCTCTCATGTGCAAACTTAAAAAGTCATTATCAAAGTTCATTTTAACTTTCTTTTGTGCCACGTAATATGTAAATGCATACTTTTCTTCATTCAATTTCTGTCTACAAACTCAAAGCTTCAAGGTCAAATCCAGCTCTTGCATTTTTTCTTTCAGCCGGTCAGTTTGGCCTTATTGTTGGGTTGACACAGAGAGTAGAAAAAAAGTGAATGAATAGAGCTGGTTACTTAGTCTTGTTAATTCGCCAAATGTATTACATCATCTGGTCCTGCTATAAAAAAGCACATTGAAGTCTGGGCCGACAGATGGGTCTGACTATTGAAGCAAAGCCCAATCAATATTCATTGCTCCAGAGTCCTCCATCCGTCATGTTGGGGAGTTTTCTTTTATTTATTTTTTTTTGCAACTGCTGTCATTGTATCATTTAATGCTATTAAGTATATATTTGATAGCCAGTTATGAAAATCTATAGGTGAACACATGCATTGTTTGAGGAATTTTCAATACTTTTAAAATCCACTTTAATCTATGATTGTTTATGAACAATGCAGAGGTGAACATGTTCGTAAAAAACAAATTGCCTGTATTTTGTCATGTTACTCACTTCATTTACATGGGAAGGACTTTTTCTATGTGTAGTCCTAAGTTATTCAAAACTCACAGATTAAATAAAAATACAGAGAAAATTTAAGGGTGGGTTATATTAACCAGACTATAGGTTAAAGTTTGATTTGACTTTTACTTACAGTATATGTAAGGTTAGGGCATGGGTCCATCATTTTTATTTACACACATTCCCCTGAAAATCCTGTACACCATTCCTTAAAAGTAGAACATAGGTACACCCGTCCACGCCTCCGCAAAACCTCAAGTCAAAATACTCACAATAAATTATTCAAATGCTGTATCATGATGTATTATTAGACATTATTGTAAAATTATGTTATAAATGTATATAAAACACTATAAAAATATATATACAGCCAGTTATATAGACATATACAGTATATGTTATGTTAACTTGGCTATATGATATGTTTTATAAACCTTATATTATTATAGATTTAATTATCTATGGAGTCCCATTTGTGAGGAGTAGCCTGTAATCTTAGCCCTACCCCTTCCTTTTGAGGGCCAAGGGGAGGGCTAAGGGGAAGGGGTTGGGCCAAAATGCTATTTTATGAGTACATTATATACTTTAAGCAGACATGGACCAAGGCACTGTTATATACAGTATATTACTGTGATTATAATAACAGATTGGGACTAGGCAATGCCAGCAACTAATACTTTTCAGGGAATTAAATACCATCTGAATTATTTATGATGATGTAATCTTTATTATATAATGACTGAGCACTAATCCTTTAAAAATTATGTTATGTATTATAAACCCTTAAAACGAATAGTAGCATAAAATACACCACCCACTTTATGTGTCTTCTTTCCAAAACACATATTGGCCTCAATTATGTGAACAGCTACTCCATACTACTCCTAGTAATTGATGTTTCTTTGATTTATTAACATTATTTATAACAAAGGGTAATGGAGTTTTAGGATATTTCAGCATTATTTTGAACTACTTCAGAAGTTATTTAATTACAGGTGCAAAGTGGAAATGAGCACACATGTTGGAATAGGCATCATATATTATATCTTAACCTATAATGGTTTGATTGCGGTATGGACTCACAGGCTAGTTAAGGCTCCAAGAGAAAATGTTCATTAAGTTGCCAGGCCAAAGGAGGATTTAATGCCCTGTAATTACACTTAGCTTAACTGTAGAAGGAATAGGCATATGTAAGAAGAAGGCTACTCCAGCCCGGCCTTCATCCATCCAGACCACGTCGACATTATGGACTACTGTTAATGGTAGGAAGTGACCCCTAGCAACGGGTCTCTGCATCATGTAGCGTGATTTATCCCCGAGTACCAAGGATCGGGAGAGCGCATGCGCACACGGTCTTCAAACCACATGCGTTTGGCCACAACAGCGTCAAGTTCAGGGGCTTGAGAAGACATGGAGCGGATGTGAGTCCAATTAAGACAATAAGATAAGCACAAACTTTTTGTGTGAGTGTGTTTAAAGCATTTTTTTCCAGCATTGCAGTCTTTTTAATTTCAGTAATGCAGTCGTTGTATCCTAACTCGTATACACAAATTGTTTACCCATAGCCAAATCATATGCTATACAAATAAGGACAATAAGAATAAGAATGTTATGGAAAATACTTAAACAGTAACATAATACATTAAATGTATGAAACAACTGTATCATTTCTTGTCAAAATCGCGCTTTTAGCTTTGGCAGCAAATATTTTTTCCTATTTTACCGACAATGGCAACCCTACTTTGTTTTATGTTGAAAGTCACCCCGGATTTCGTCGGCCACACTTCCACTCACTTGACTGCGCGCTCTAAAAATCACGACGTTCGTTCCCCTCAGAGCGGCGGCGGCGGCGGAGCGTCAGAACTGAGCCGATGCGTGAGGAAGCGACGGCGTGCAGCTCGCTGTCACACATCCCGTGAACGGACCGGTGTTAGCTGACTCTGTCCAAGTCTTCGCTGCTCCTCGAAGCCCCCCTCCACCCCCGGCAGCTCTCACCGCAACATGGGTTAGAAACACGAGCACCTTCCATGGATTATCCACTTTGTGCACTTCGCCGAGGAGGATGATGGGGGGACTTGTTTTCGCAGACACATCCTGACAAAGACGGCCACTCTGAGGGGAACACACTGATCGGGCTTAGCTCCGTGTCGCCGTCTCGCTTAGCAGCTTTTATCTTTAAATTTTTTTTTTTTTAATTGGGGAGTTTTCGAGGCAGAGAGATGTTTGCAGAATTGCTGTGCAGTGCCGTGGCTCTAGTCCTGTATGTCAACACTCTGGGCGCTGATTTCTGCTACGATGACAGGTACGTACTTCGATGAATGAACGACACCCATCCATTCATCCACGATCCATCATCACCGAGGCGGGTTACTAACGGCAGCGTAACCGTGTGCGTCCTCACCTGCTGGGCGAAGTCTGTGCACCAACAGAGAACACGTTACGAGCTTCATTCATTGAGCTGCCACAACTCTTAGAAAGGGAGCAGCCGGTAATAGTGAGCCAGCATCTAATAGACTATGTTTTGCTGTTAGACATAATGCACATATTTGGAGCAGGTTCTTTTATTTTGAAATTATGTTTAGTGATTCATGATTATTTAGTGTGGGCTATTATAATTGACCTAATATGTTAAATGATTGGCTTCTTTAACTCTGAGCGACTTGTATTTTTTTCCATCATAAACTCCCAAAGTTTTATATAGTGGCATAGCAGAGTTTTTTTTTATTTTTATGCTTGTATGACTTCTATAGGGCTAGTTGATGTGAAAGAAAGAGATGTGGGTTGTAAATATGGCACTGTGCATGGTTGTCTGGAGTCAAAAGTGTTGCAAAGTCTCCCGAGTGTGAAGTTTCTTGAAGTTTCAGATGGGGAAATAATTGATCTCTGGAGAAGAAACAGCACTCATCGCTTCGCAGTGCAGAAAGGGCTTCTTAGGAAAACGCCTCCAAATGTGCAGCCTTTTGAAGACATACTCTTTATTTTTAAAAATAGGCTGTGCGTTGTCACACTCCGCACACAAAAAACTGTCACTTTGTGAAAGAGATTGTGGTGTCTGCGTTGAGTTCCTGTTGGAGCAGAGCGGTGCATTACTCAGAGGTGGCCTTTTAATGTTTGATGGCTGAGCGGCTGTCAGCGCCTCGGGCTCATCCACTCGCCATGTTTGCTCTGATAGGTCAGTGGCATCACCCTTTAGCTGCCACTGAGATCACTGATGAATCTGATAAAGCCAGACTGCATGACCTATTATTTACACATTGCTTTTGGTGCACCCGCCTTCAGGATGAGATTGTAAACCTCATCAGTATTTACTCAAACTGGATGGGTATGAGCTAGGTCCTTAAAATAATCTTAAAATATCATGCATTTTTTTCTTTATTGATTGTACCTAAAGAGGAGTTGCTGAATGCCTATATTGATCATTCATGATTAATTCTTCAGCAATAATAGCGCCCTTAAAACATGCGGAGACTAGATCAAACAGATTAGAAGCCCTTCCATTCATGCTGCTGTCTTTTTATTTTATTTTGCCTGAAAAGTATAGTAACAAATTATCAACATTGCACTATTGACATGCACAAGATGTATTGCACTAACTCAAAAAGAGTGTTATAGTATTTTATTTGCCAGATATTCACATTTACGTCAACATTCTTGGATAATAAGATGAAGCAGAAAGACATTAAGGGAGGTTTTAAAGTACTTCAGTGCGTGTTTCAGTTCAATCAAAACACCTTCAATACATGAGTTAAATTTCTTTCAAGGAATATCACATTGTCATGGCGTTATTCAACAATTGTTTCATATGTACAATTGTGCCGTCCTAATTTCCTACATGTTCACATTGTATACAGAACACTTCCTTTTTCATATACTCCCTCAGGCCTTTTTACATTTACTGATACTTTTATTGAGGTGGAAAGCTGCCGCGCCGTAGCTCTTTCTGCTTAGGTCAGGTGATTCTGGCACTCCATTGCAAGAAGCATGGTGTGGTGTGTCCATAAAGCTGTCAGGGAGTGGCTGTGGTGTGAAGGGGTGAGAGGCTTCTGACGCTGCAGCACAGTCGGCCGCCAGAGAGAACACAGCCTCCAAGTTTTAATGTAAGACAGAGCGCCAAACCCAGATTACTGCACGAGGAGATGTTAACATATAACGTTATTTATTACTTTACGAGTCCAAGTTAGTGCAAGCCTCTTGAGTGACAGCATTACAGCCAGTGATATTTAAAGCTTTTTTTGACATCTCCCATGATTTTTTTTGTTTCTATTGCAGCCTATCTGTCATTCAACCGTATCTGTCTTTAACAACGTGTGTTTGGTTCAGACTTGTAATTAGCAGCTGTCCCCTTTAGCTCCACTCAGGGAGAGAGACGAGGATGAGTGCAAAGGAAATATATAATTTGGAGCAGTTTTGAGAACATAGACTCATTTAACTTGCTAATGTTGTGAATGTGTGCACAGTGCTAAAGCTAATGTGACACGGTTGTGTGGTGGTGAAGCTGGCAACATGCAAAAGAGTGACTGTGTGACTGATAATAAATCAACGTGAGAGTGTGCTATTACCCAACATTCTGTGTATAGCTTTTAATGAGTTTAACTTACCATTAAATCTAACCTTAACTGACTCACTGCAGATAACATGAGCCCCCCAAAATGAATATATCATCATGTTTGCTCGTTGACACATTTTGATAAAAAGCTGCGGACAAATTAAATATGTATGTTTTGTCACTGTGCAACAATGATTGCTGTGAGAACTGACTCTGTTTCTCATTTGTGGATTGTGAAGTCACTGCATCAACTTTAAAAATGTTGTGTGCCTAGTGGATATTTATGCAAATACTACGGTGGCCGAGACAGCTCAACACGCTGCAAATGAAGAAAGCACCAGCAAATAAAGAAAACATCTTCATCAGTTTGACAACACACGCGCTGCAAAAGTTCACAACACATACAAATACAAAAACGCGCTGCAAATCCTCACAACACATGCAAATACAAAAACGCGCTGCAAATCCTCACAACACATGCAAATACAAAAACGCGCTGCAAATCCTCACAACACATGCAAATACAAAAACGCGCTGCAAATAACACAGACCACAACGGAAATGTTTTAAGGGGACTCATTTGAGTGACGAACAATATATTTAGGCCAACAATATCCAAACGACTAAGCAATTATACGATGATGATCTAAAAAAAAGAACTCACCTTTCAGGTCAGTGACAACAACACTAACAACAACGCGACAGGCGAGTAAACAATAAGCAGGTCCCAGTAGGGGTTCGTCACTCAAATGAGTCCCCTTAAAACATTTCCGTTGTGGTCTGTGTTATTTGCAGCGCGTTTTTGAATTTGCAACGCGTTTTTGTATTTGCATGTGTTGTGAGGATTTGCAGCGCGTTTTTGAATTTGCAACGCGTTTTTGTATTTGCATGTGTTGTGAGGATTTGCAGCGCGTTTTTGAATTTGCAACACGTTTTTGTATTTGTATGTGTTGTGAACTTTTGCAGCGCGCGTGTTGTCAAACTGATGAAGATGTTTTCTTTATTTGCTGGTGCTTTCTTCATTTGCAGCGTGTTGAGCTGTCTCGGCCACCGTAAAATACAGTACTTGCATGGTATATGTTCTGCAGCTTTGCCCGACAAAGTGCTACAGTTGTTGCTGTTTTGAAAAGAATGCAACTTTCTTTTGTGACAAATGCACTGCTAAAATGATTACCCACTAGTCTTATCAACTTAGTGTTCATTAAACATTCATTTCAGCCCTTCATGTGTTCTTTACATAGCACCCAAGGCTGTCCCGAGGTCACAAAGATAAAAAGAATTGTTTGCGTTTCTTGTAGAAATGTTATCCCCTGGGCTGAAAAAAAATCTCAGCAGTTTTTGACCCCACAGTCATTCATCGCCCCTCCTTCCATAAAGAAATGACAGCCTGGAAAAGCGGCCTGCGTGCTCCACAATGCCAGATCGCCCTGGGGGAGCATTTCCTTTCGCTCCCTTGGCCACACTCATCATAAGCACATACGCAGCTTTGACACCTGCGCAGAAAATGGAAATCATACGTCATATAGTTCATATCTCTGTCTGCTATAATGTGCGGCTAGGGCTCGGTGAAGCAACGGGAGAAATGTCCAAGGAGAAATACTTGTGCAATATACTGCGAGTGGACATAAGCTTGTAGAGAAACCTAGTGAACATATTTGTGAGCTTAATAGCATTCAGCATTTTAAACCCATAAGTTGATTGGTGAATATATCAGAAGTCAAAAGGGTGGCTGACTTTTGAAGTTGAAAACAATAAGCTACCTGCTAAAGCCATGTCAGCTACTGCCCCTGCACACTGGTTTCATGTGATGATTATTGTTCCTTGTCAGAGGGTGATGAATGGGAAGAACAGCTTGCACATCGTTTGTCAAGTTTCATGCAAAGTTGCGTAGCGTTGGACCGGGTGAGGATGTGTGAAGGTTGCTGGTCTCGCTGAAGGACGTGGCCCTCCCCTGACATCGGCTGATGATTTATAATGCTCAGATAGTTGGACGGCGTGTGGCTACTCCCTGTCCTGGAAGCTTTATTAGGGAAGTTGCGAGGGAGGAAACAGTGATGCGGTTTGATGTGAGCGTCCATGTGATGACAGCAAAGAAGCCACACACCACTTTCAGTGACTCGGAGATAGTTAATTATTCTACCAACCCTGCAATGGAAAGGACTGCTTTTTTTCTTATTTTAAATCTTTTTATTTGTAATGTGCTTTGGGAGATCAGTTTGAGGAAAAAAGTGAGATTGAGCCCTGCTCTTTGGCATTGTGCAACATGCAGCATGGATTGATATGGACACTGCATGTTGCCTATGTTTCTGTGGGTTCTCTGCAGGCACTCTGGATCCTCTCATCGTCCAAAGAAGAGGTTCTTAATAGCCAAATATGAATAAAGTGTAAGCCCTGCAGTTTACTGGTAAGTTGTATAAGATAAATTAAAGAATAAGCCGTATTATTAATATGAAACCCCTACCACCTAGGTCAATTCTTTTCCTCAGGTGGAAGTAGAAAATGTTGAACTACATCAAAGTCTCTGATCGACTAATTTGGAATATTATTGTTGCACTCGGTACTTTCAGCAGTTATTCTGGATGGCTCTACTGTCAGTGAACGCACCATGTAGAAGAGTGGCTCAGGGGTATGTTACAAAACAAAAAAGTGTGTGGTTATGTGGTATTAGGATATATAGCGACTTGGACATGAAGCAGTTTGATGATACCCTACACATTTTTTCCACTTTTACTGTGCCTAGCCTCATAGATAATATAGGCATGACTTATACCACAAATATACCACAGCTTGTGCCTATCAAGATAGGAATGCTTCATATTCCAGACCTGACATGGTGCCTATCAATACAGTACATTTTATGGTCTCTTCCAAAGGATAGGCTGTTGAGCATTGTGGTTATGTTGAGGGCCCAAGGGCGGCAACCTTGCAGTCTGGATATCTCTGCTTTTTTTTTTCCCCGTCTTGCCTTGTGCCCTGTAATTACCATCCTGCATGCAGAGAGAGACTCACGACAGGGTTTCGTCGACACAGCCTCTCCACTGCGTCTCTTTCCTTGCTACTCCTTTTCCCTCCAAACTAACCTCCCAAAGCATTCAGGCCTCCAACTCTCATCAACCAGTGACTGCATCCAGATGGTCTCATTTGGTAAGCAGTCCCCGTTGTGAGGACGGAAAGCAAAGGTTTGAAGTGGATTCAAATGGTTTGCATGGAGTTGCCAGGACGAAGACTTCAAAGTACCTGGTGACACTAAAGATGGCTTGGTGACAAAAGAACATTATTTTTTTTAGATCTAAAAGTGTAATTGAATGTAGTTTCCATAATGGGAAGCTTTGATAGTCCTAGGTTTCTCTCCATAAATCCACCAGGGTGTGTAATCTCTTGGCAGGAGTGAAAGGAGATATGAAAGAGGCATCCTGCCCATTCTTTTTGGCTGGACACTTTCTCTCATAGATTTTTTTGTCTGTCTTCCTTTAAGGTTGTTTACTGATTTTACACTTGGTGCCAATTGACACTGTTCACACTGCCAGATAATAAAGCTATGTGTGTTTTTTTGACATCAGTCATCAGACATCATTGTGTGCTTTTTTCACACTAAACTGTTGCCATCCGGTAATTATACAGAAAAGGATGAGTCGTCTGTTGAAGAATTCGACCGCTGTTACTGTATCCACTTAAGCTTAAGCGCTCTTGAAAGATAAGCCTAATGTCCAACCACAAATCAATTGGCTCTTTGTTTTTCCCAAATTCTCATTTTCAGGTTAGAAATAGTTGTTCTCACCCTCCCCACAATTGGAGCATGAGATGGCAGAACTCATTTAGACCCAGAAATACTATTAATGAGCGGTTGTGATACGTTACTGAGTTGCTTCATGAAACCACAAAACCATAGCGAATGGGTTGGAGCGTTAGAGTCCTGGATGGGGTGGGTTCATATTTGGGTCAATAGGAAACAGCTGACATGATATGATGCTGTCTTCTCCCTCTCTGTCCTCGGACCCTAAATAAGACTTCATTATGTTGGTTATTGGATTTCACCTCCTGGACATCTTGGCCTTTGTGCTAGATTCCCTGTGGTGGAGGCAGAGAGGAAGCAAATCTGAAAAAACCTGATGAGTCCAAAACCGTGCAGGAGAGATTCAACTTAAGAATGTGGTTTGTTGGTTCTCTTCCTTAGATGTAAAATTGTGGAACACTGCAGCAAAATCCGTCATTCCGATATATCTTGGAGAGATCTTCCCCTTCTTTATCTTTCCATTTTTGGTCAACAAGTTTTTAGGATTCCTTTTTCGTGGCCTTGAATGGAAGGCAGATGCTTTTCAGGTGCTCTGATTTTGGTCCACAGAAAAACAAAGAAAGATCTACTTGACTGAATACTCAACAAATTAACTAAAAGCTAGATGAGCCGTCACAGGGCTGTCACTAAAATGCTTTTTATTTGGACTTTTGTCTTTGCAGATAGTGTGGTATTACACTTCTAAGCTGATCTTCTGTATTTATAAATGTATTTTTACATTTATCAAATGTATCAGTAATCATTTTCAGATTCATATATGGACAGCCTCAATGACTAATTAGTTTGCCCTAATGCTTTTTCACCGTTATTTCTTGAGCCAAATATAGGTTGTTTTGCACACCCCTGGTGACAGAATAGATAAGTATAATGCCTAAGAGTTAATATTGACTGTGATTTTATGATGTCTGTGGTTGTTAAGGTAAATATAGCCACTTGGTAGCACACTGGAATTGATTAAGAGTTGGCAACAAACCCTTTGGATTTGCATTGACAAAAACAGCTTTGGTGGTAAGAAAGTGGTTCTCATAATGTTAGTAAAAAAATGTACATCAAAATAAATTCAAAATAGGCAGAAGTTTATGATCAATGGACAATCTAATTCTTTTTTAAGCTGCAGTATTGAGTAGTGCAGTAGATTAAAAGTCTTAAATTTGTACTTTTTACTTTCAGCACAGAATGCCTGGTGGTTGGACGTGTTTTCTCTAAACACCTCAAACCACCAGGTTCAGATTCCAGATGTTGTCTAGACTCTTTTGATACTCAATCTGCAGTATATATCAGACCCAAATACCTGAGAATACTCAGGAATACTTTGATGACTTGACATGGATTTGATCAAGCGGTGTTAAAAGATACCACATTCTCTTTGATTCCAAACTATCTACCGTTATGTGAAACTGAATATCCCAGGCAGGTTGTGTGAAACTTGTTCACTCCTGGGACTGGCTGCGTACGCTGATTGTCATTTGTGATATTCTACTGCAGTAAACTATGGTCTTACTATGTTCATGAACACTGTGAATGTGCTGTGTTTCTTGAAAGGCCCCAGTGTGTTGTCTCCAGGTCAAGGCAAGCTGCTCTAATGCTGCATTAATCAGCCTCTGATCCTCAGTAATCGCCCGGCTGGTGTGCAGTGGGATGAAAACCCAGCCATATGCAGTAGATGCAGGTTTGCTTCTTGGATTGAGGTATTATAGATGGTCTTTGCTGCACAAAAAACAAAAACAAACCAAAGACCTATATGAGAATGATTTGTCACTGCTTGTCTTTTAATTAAAAGCCAACAGATTAAGTCGTCTAATGCATCATGGTTTTAGCACACATGCACTGTTGCACATGAGCTTTTAGCAACTCATGGTATCAAGACTACTACACTTGCAAATACCAAGTGACTGAAACCAGGACTGAAACCAAATTGAGTATTAATTCAGACTAATAGAGTTGTTATGTTATAGGGGATTCTGGCGAATAGAGCTAAAGTCCAATATCACAACCGTAGAAAAATGAGAACTCCATGACCAAGAAAAGCCTGATTTTTAAACTTAAAGTAGTCTCTATCTTGAGTACTGCAACATTAAGCACACTGGCCACCATGAAAGTTCGGAACTAAATTATCCATTTTCTAAATCTGTCACACGCTTTATGTGTCCAGTTTTATTCTCAGTCAAAGAATGTGCAGCTCAAATATGTGATTTGATCCACAAAACAGGATTACAATTTATCACAAATAACATCATGCATCTTGCTCGGTCGACCCCACGTTATAATAGAGAAATAGCATAAGTGGTAGCTGCTGAGTTAAGGTTATGCTCCCTTTGTCAGACATCGTCCCGGATGATTTGACTCTGCGGGGCTAAGTTGTTAATGGGTCTAGACAGGGGTTTGGATTTGGAAGGCTAATACTGGCTGATGGCTCTTAAGCTGTGGCCACTCTCAGGCTCTTGGCCCTCTTCATATTAATGGGATTAACAGGCCTGTGGACGAGTGGGGGCACCACATGTAAGCAGAGAACCCCGGGGCCATTCGAAACAAGCACTCCCCTGTCCCCCAAATCCAACGAGGATGCTAGCTTGGCCCTTTCACTGGGGAACAGGAGATGGCTATAGCCCTCTTTGCGGGGCCTCTTCATCTCGGTGGCCTTATTCTCTGACGAGGAGCACTGGCTCGTTTCGATAAGGTTATGACACAAGTTGGCCGCTTCGGGGGCAGTGCCTTTGTCCATTGTGTGAGAAAGGGGCTGTGTGGTCTCCCTGTTCGTGTAAAGAAGGAGGCCATTTGTTCACACATACAAGGGAATCAAGACCTACTTGTTCTGGTTTGGTGTTTGTGGCTGACAAAGAAGCAAGACCGTTTGGAAAAATACACCAGGATTTCAGAGCAGACTTGTCAGAGCTTATTATTGCTATGCATGCTCTGGTTGGTGTGATGGAGTTCTGCATGGGGCACACCACGCAGAGCTGAGAATTCACAGTTAAACTAACAGAAGCCTCATTATGTTATGAATATGCTTAACTTGTTATGTGTGGCACGGATGTAAAGCTGTCAGTTGGTGCACATGGGAATTGCAGTCATAGAAGTTTCAGAGATGGCTGCTCTACTGGAATCCTGCCATTAGCTTTGCCTGCCAGAACTCTACAATGGTTGCCATATTTTAGTCTTGATAATCAGAGCAGTAATTGTCCTATTTAGACATAACACATGAAAGAATGGTTATAAAATGTTGTCAATTCTCTGCCCACCTTTTTAGACATACGTCGAGAGATTTTTGAGTGAATTATTTTAATCTTGGAAGTGGTCATTTGCCTTGTTTTTTTTAAAATTTATTTTATTTTTTTACCTTTTAATGTTGTGGTCTGCGCTATAGTCTCAATTAACCTACTAAGTCCTATGTCATTGTACATTAAGTGATTAGCTACTTCAAAAGTTCAATACAGGGCTAAATCATCCATCCAATGAGCACTGAATACCTTTAATGACTGTCCAAAGACATGTCTATAGATGAACTGGTCACTCTAAATAGCCCATAGAGAATGAATGAGATTGTGATAGTTGTCTGTCAGTCACTATGTTGCACAGCTTAGTCGGAGTATACACATAGCTCAGATTTAGTTTCCCAGCCACGTTACCATTCTCTGGGGAGAATCAAAGAAGTCCACAAGTCAAGCTAATGCTGTATTCATATGCTACTGGTATTCAACAGCATTAGACTTAGACCTCCCTCACACTCTATAGCAGCTGGAAACTGCTCCAGCCCCTTGTGTTTCATGAATAAGCAATAAGAGGAATGAATCAATGGAAAATGACATGATGTGAAATTGTTAAAAACCAATGAAACTATTGCATTTAAATCTGACGTCAAAGCAGTCACAAATAACTGTCCAGCGGGATTATCAAACACACAACTGTGCTTTTCCTAAATAAAATGTGTATTATTTGTTAACCTTTGTGTCATTTATGGCTCCATTACTTCTTAAGCCCCAGTGTGATCATTTCTCAGATGTTGTGTTGTTGTGGTTTTAAGTGGTTTTCAAATATGATTATACAGTATCTTGTGTTTCCTAAATGTGGTGAGTAAGATGCAGCAGAAGTCGAGCCATGTGGTCAAGCCAACTGTGGGTAACCTGCGTTCCCCTCAGGCCTGTAACCCTGGGGAACTACGAACATGTGCCCCCTGTGGCCTGTATTCTGTTTCTGTACATTTTTTTAGGTCACTGGATAGGAAGCATAATGTACACTTCTGTGAGAGACAGGAAATTTGAAATAATAATCAGGTTTGTATTTTTTGTTTTGTAATTTATCCCAAAACGTTGACAAAGCAAATTGTGGATTCCTTGCTGAATAAGTGGCCTACACCCTCTCGGCCCCCTCACTTTCTTTACCTCTGACCAGAACAGCAATGGAGGAAGCACATCTTTTCACAAGCTACCGCTAATTGATACCATGGAGCCTTGGGAATCCATCGTGTGGTTTTAGTACTCAGCAAAAAGCAGCGTGCCACCCTCTGGGACACCACAGGTTATTTACAACCAAGACGAGGAGTCTGGCCCAGGTTCTTATATGGTTTCATTAAAAAAAAACAAAAAAACACTGCACTTAGACGTGACCCTTGGCAACACGTTTCATCAAGCAGCCACACTCCACAGCGCAGGGCAAGAGTTGAATCTGATCCAGGGCTGTAATCTCAGCCTGAGGGGGCTTTGTGCTAAATTCCTGTGTGGGATAAGAAGGAACAAAATCAGATATGGTATAGTGCAGGTCCTTGACTTGTTTTTGCTACTGATTTGGTCGCTAAGTTACACCTGTGGAATATCATAAATGGGGAATGGTTTAATAGATGTTTTGTTTTAAGTCAGGTGGCTAATAATCTGAAAATCAATTTTTTTTTAATTCTTTTTCTACATAATGGATCTTTTTTGTGGATTCAATTTGGATTTTTAAAAGGGCACACCCAACAAACAGCCCAATCAGAGAAACAATGCATCAAATCCCTGTCACCTTTTAAACTGTTGAATTGATCTGACATGATGTCACTATTTCAATGGTTGATTACTGTAAAAAATACCATGATAATTTTAATTTACGCAGGATTACATAATTGATATCTTTGTGTTTCCAAATTAACTTATGTCATTTTGTTTAACAGTTTAGCAACTTTGCTCATTTTAGGCAAGAACTTGCTGCCCCTGTTAGCATTTTATTTTCAATGGCGTCAGATTTATAATTTTATATCTTATATATTATATATTTTCAGTTCTGTTTCCTGTGCTTTAGGCTTGTGGCTTTACTGTATTAGAAGCAGCACACTTCATTGTGGTGTTTGGCCAAGTGGACAAAATATGTATTTATTTTTTCCAAATACAAGTAAGAACCCACTGACATTTAAGAATGGTCTATGTATTTTGAATGGAAATACCTTCTGTCTTGGCATGCATAGCCCTTATTTTGTTGTGGTCAACATTGCACCATGGGGTGCAGCAAAATAATGTTTCTTGATAAGTTTGTTTCCTCAAATACCTCACTTTATTTCCAACTAATTTGCTGCAAAATTCCACCTGTGGAAGAATATTGTAGAATTTTCTTCATTTCCATTTTTAATAAATATTTTTATTGAGTCTTAACTTACGGGCAGTAAGTGGCAATAGAGGATCTAATCAACCGTGGCGTAAATTGATGCTCCTAATGTAGCTTGTCATGGCTTGGTGTTGCAGACGGGTTGACATCTCTGCAGATGGGGAACAGCTTGGGTTGTATTGTATTTCACACACACAGCCAACTCTGTAGCTCGTTCTCTTTTTTTCTGTCATTATGAATAACATCACATCAGCAACAGATTGATGGTTGTGCAGCGGTTCGTCGAGTTGTATTCACTCGTTTGTTTGGGTTGATTGCTGACCCTTGGTATCTGCAGCCACATTGTTTCTCCACATCACTGACCTCTGTATGACTTTAACCCCTTCTTGCAATTCCAGCAAGTGAGCTCTTCCTCCTTAGCAGGAGATGGATACACACTATTGGCTTTGGTTTATTTTTTTGATCCGAAAAGGAAGTTTAGTTTGGAGGAAAGAAAGAAAGAAAAAAGAAAGAAAGAAAGAAAACAATTTTTGTTTAAGCAGCCCTTGAGGTTTGGTGGAAGATTGTACTCTGACAGAATAATGAGGCTTTAAAATGTGCTCTCAAGAAAAATAAATCTCTAATTGGTGAGAGTTTTAAGGTATTCAAAAGGAAGTGACTGAAAAGTAATATTGTGGCACAAGGGATAGGTTGTTATGGCGCTTTATTGCATTAGAAGATGTTCTGGTCCTGATTGCTTAAGTGTGCTTCAGGGCTATCCTTTTCAAACTGTGGTGAGCACATGTTGGACTGAGACAAGCCGCGGAGGGTCAAAAAACCTTTACCTGATGAGATGTTTTGAAGACGCCCAGAAACCTCCTTAGACCTTTACTGAACGTTATTATTCCATACAGTCAACACATTCTCTACCACATGTTGGAAAATCCATCACTGTGGATGAATTTAAGGAAATCCATCCACAGGGACTATTGGGGGTGTATATCTTAAAGACCATAGCCTTTAGACAACCCTCCTCAAACAAAATGTCACTCAGAATCTACAAATCACCTCCCTTGTGTTTATTTTGTAGGAACTATGCATCAACTCTGACCCAGGCACTGTAACTACTACAACTATATCTATGGTTCTAATTTAAGTCTTAATGGCAACTTAGTTTTTGAATTAAATGGCTGTTATTTTTGCTACAAATGTGTGACTCATGAATGTACTATTTAAACAGATAATATTATGGATGCAATAGTTAGTGCGTGTGGTAAAAATCTACTGATGAGCCTAGTTCAAGGCTGGTATGTGGTCCATGTATCCTTAATAGTCTGACCTGCTGCACTGACAGACGGTTGAGGAGGATGTTTGTCTGTTTTGCAGCGAACAATGACTGCAAACTGAATTGCCCTAATGGGATAAATGAAGTTTTCTGAATCTGGCTGCAGGTCTTTTCCTTGAATCACAGAACGACTACTATTACTAAAAGATGGCATAGCTTTGCACTTGGCTAGGGGGGCCAGTGATATTGATGAGGTCATGACACACTTTGGACAGGTTTAAGATTGAGATTGTGACATATTTATTAGGTATGCCTGATTGCCAAAAAATACTATTAAGAGTGCTACTCTTGAAAACATTTGACTTAAAGGTTAACCAAATAGAAATGTGTCTAGATCCCTCACATATTTTTGCAAATCTGTTTCAGAATACATATCACATCATGGCTTGTTAGAGACACTTGTATCAAGAAATATCTGCAAAGAAAACTAGCATCCCACACTTGACTTGTGTAATGCAAACCACATTATCAGCCCTGAGGTATAGATTAAATGACTCGAGGTACTCCCCTTGCCTTTCCTTCATTATTTAGTACCGTTTTCAAACATTTGCTAATGCGCTGCGGTTGTCACTCCTCGTGATTGATGGAGCCGATGACTCTCCCACATGACAGCTGAGGTAAAGCAGGCTGTGCCCCTGGTGCTTGCAGAGCAGCCTCACTGTTTCCCCAGAGATGCTGCTGTTTGGACAGAATAGAGCGCAATGATTATGTCACCTCCTGAACAGAATCCTGCACGCTTTACTCTCTTCAGGAGCTACAGGCTACTGCTGGCAGCTCATTGAGACAGTATTGATTTTAGCACAAGGATAATCCACCATAGTTGAACACACAGATGGCAGGCTCTTATTAGGGGATAAGGATTTCATTTATTTCTTCCTCTTTGTAAATAAATATTCATCTGCTGGGTTGAATCCTTAATGGAAAATAAATGACATACGTGTGCTTTACCTGCAGTGACACAGCAGCAGACATTGTGCATAACTCTGAGTATGGTAAGAAACGTTTTTATTGTTTTTTTTTTTGTTTTTTTTTTACACACTACTGCAGAAAGCCTTTTGTTGTAAAATGTGCAGGTAAATGAGTTCAGATGAGTTGGCATGGCCCGCTGTGTGGCTGCTCAATGAGCATTTAATTTCCAGTAATAATGTGAGATCTGCATGAGCCCTTGGAAATCACACAATTGGAGAAACAATGCAAATAGTTCTTTCAGAGTTTTAGAAGACTTTTGGGTAAAGCTGCATTTAGTTATTTTCCTTTTCTCAATAAATCTTTTTACTGATATTTGGTGGCCATCTTTTGGTTCTGTCTTTGCCAGTTTTGCTAAATGTTGTAAAAACATTATATGGTATTACATTTGGGGAAACCACTGTCATATTGCTGTACGGCTAATGGTTTTACAATACAATGTGAGGGTGACTGTTGGAAAATATATATATACACAAAGCCATGCCCGAGTCTCATAACCATTCTCTTTGATTTTAATAATCAGCTCATATTCTTCTTCTAAAGAAGTAAATGTTTTTGTCAGGTATTAAATGTATACACAATACATTTATTTTATTACTACAACTAGCTTTTAGGATCTAAGAGATGTTATTGAGATGCTGCATGCAGTACAAACCTCATTATTGTAGAAAAGGCAACAGGTCATTAAACTGTCTGCATCACTGTTCCATCATGGATTCAGATCATTTAACAGACTGTATTATGTGTGGCTCTGTATAAAGTGTATATATGACTCAATATGCAATAATAATAAATAGGCATCTCATATTACCTAAGATTTTTCAGTGGCAGATGGAAAACACATCATGATCTCTTTTGTCTCCAGGATTATTCATTAATAAATCCTCCGGTAATGCTAACACTCTAATTATTTGCAGCTTTGTCTGTTTTAGAAGTTGGACTCCTAGTGTGAGTCATCTGCTGTTGCCGCGAACACCAACAGTCCAAAGAAGATTATAATCTGGAGTCAGTTAGTTCAGGTCTAGACCTTTTACAAACGTGTGTTGTTCTGTACAGTCTGAAAAGCATATGAGGCAATTGCTGCTGTGATACTGGGCTTTATGAGTAAAATTTAACAAAATGTTTTATACAAAAACCTTGTTATTCAAAGTTCAAGAACCATGTTTTCCTTGTCTACCTTATTCTCACAGCTCTGAAGTTTGAAGCAGAATACACTTGCATATTTATAAAGCTTGGTCCAGCTACCATCCTGTGTCTTTAGCCCTAAACATGTTAATACGTCTGAAAAAAAAGTCCCCCGGATCCTAAATTACACAGTTGCTGAGGACAAACGCTTGAGAAACGAAGGCAGCTCTTCTGCAAAACACAGCATGGTACAGTGGTGTAACATTATGCATTAGGGGTCTGCAAAGTTAACAACATCCATCACAACACTGGGCGCAGAATGTTGACACCTAAATGTAGAATGTAGAGCGGCTGGGAACTTGACAATCCAATAAAACTGTTATGATGCAAGTTTGGAGCAGAGTGTGGAGCAACCTTTGGCTGATCTGTGAGTCCACCTCATTGTTAGCTTTGTACTGCAGCCAGCCCTGGCTTTCCTGGAAATATACTCCACAACTTATCATCACAAGACTTCATAAAGGCATGATAAATTCAATGGCTCCTCTCTGCATCTTTTACACGTTCTTTGAAAATGCTTTGAGGAAAATATCTATATTATATTACTTAATACAAACTTTTTGACGGTTTCTGATTATAGAAATCCAATTAATAATAATAATAATAATAATAATAATAATAATAATAAGATTTGTGACAAAAAGGCGTAAAGAAATGTAATGTATTCAAATTCTGGCTCTAGACAAACATCCACTGGTGAATTAAACATTGGACAATAATATAATTGAATCTAAGACTGTGATTGGACAGTTATATTAATATGTAAAGTATGTCTGCTGAAAGAAGTTCATTAATAATATTTAGGATTTAGGCGTACCTTTTAAATTAGTTCTTACAATATTGATTAGTTTGTGAAGTACTGGACAACCATAAATTATTAAATATGCTTTGACACTTTGCAAATACAACTTAAGAAATGAAAAATGAGAACGCACAGATTTAACTTCTTCACTTTTCTTTCTAGCCAAAAACAGCATAATAAGTGAACAGCAGATGCCAGAAGACGTCATCTGACTTATATTTATTTACAGAACTTTAATGCATGCATTATGTCTAGCGCTGCAGTTTTTGTGTTATTATCTCAGTTGGTGATGCATTTACGGTTTTCAGGACTATGTTTATTTGAGCTGGATTTAGGACTGTTTCTTTGGGACCAGCATCAGCAACGTACACTGGGCCCAGTCAGATAATTATAAGATTTATGAGTTGAATAAAACACCTGCCCAGTGCTCAACATGTTTACCTCAAGAGATTTAATACGGCTGAGCCATCTGCTTTTCTAAAAGATAGCATGGAGTGAGTTCACAGTTCTAATATTCTTTAATAATCCATTTTTTTTATCTTAAGTAATAGGAATCCCTTTTTTAATCTACCTTAAATCTAATTAGGTTAACAGCTTTGCCCTGCTGTACACCTGCTTACACGAGATCTTGTAAAATACATATTACAACTACATTGATTTATTTTATAGTGAATTGTTTTATTCAGGATTTTACCCAATGAGGCATCTAAGTGTCTACTGTTTGTCTAATCTTGGCTTGTGGTCTATAGCTCTGTATTTTTTTGAGCTGTGGCAGCAGACTGAGGTGCACTGAAACCGAGGGCAGCCGGTGGCCTCTAATAAACCTTACAAGTGAAAGGCTGGTAATTGATTTGTTAAAGTGCTCCCACTGGTTTGCTGAATTGAGATGACAAGTAAAGTCCCGAGGCATAGATGAGCAGCAGGAGGAATGTGGAGAGAAGGGGTTTGCGACCTGCAGGGAGATCAATACTACACTCTGAAGAGATGGAACAAGAGCCGGCTCTTTGTTCTCATTCAGCCTTTGCCATCGGCCAACCATTTTGTCACACTACATGTGTAATGTTATTACAAAAAACATATCTCAGTGACACATGTCATTCGTTTTCACTGGCCATATGACCTTATGTACTTCACGAGCCCAGAATTCTTTGTAACAGTGTGTGATAATGATATCAAATGCAATTCTAATCCCAAATAAAGACTTTTAATTCAACATGACATAAAATCTGTTCTGTTTCAATGAAACTTTTGTAAAGATGAACAGTAATTCTGAACTCACATCTTTGAGATTAGTTCATTGCAGGATACATTTGCTCTGTTACATACATCTGCTATGGGCAACAGTTAAATAATTTGATTTCCCTCACTTATACATTGTAAGTGAGGAATGTGGAGGACTTTGCAGAACTTGTCTCTGGGGTTGAGCTTTGTGCTTTTTGTGACTTTGAACCCAAGTGAATATCTCATGCTTCTGTTCACATGCATAAAACTGTACTATGCTGTTCATCCACTGATGCTTGGCAACCTTACCTGCTAAATAGCTTGCCAAAAGAGATGATAGGTCAATTACATATACAGTTTTCAACAAGTCATAAAAAAATCAACATAAGTGTTTTCTTTGAGGTTTAAGAAGAATTTAAAAGCAACCCTTTGTCCTTTAAAAGAAATGGAAACAAATGATCTGGAAGAAATAATAGCTCACTTAGCACCTCATTAAAACCTGTGAGCATGCACCCCAAGTGCTGCTGAAGGCCTCTTACAAAAGGCCCATACTTTCCCATAGCAGCCTCTCAGAGTTTTACAAGCAGCACAGCGGATGCTCTTTGCCTCCCTACAATATGCTATTCATTTTGCAATATAACCACGGTGCAGTAAAGTTAACAGGACATCACAAACATCTTTGCTGTCTGTTTTTCCTCGACATTCTGTCTTCACACTTACTGGAAACTCTAAAGTCCCCTGGCTATTGCTGAACTAAATGTGTGCAGTGCGTGGTGTTTTAACCCAGTTTGCATGACTTGAATTTTTAATTTCTGCTAAGCTCAAGGAATGCACTCCAGTGACTAAGGTGACGATGAGGAGAGCTTCCATTGCTTCCTTTTGACTTGTTCCATTATTTTGCATGGGGCATTTAACCCAAGAAAACCTATTCCTTAGAGGCAGCAGCAGGAAACTGAGCTAATAGTAACAAATGAGCTCTTTGTTTTGTCCTTGCTCTCAATAGCTTGCACCATCAGAGCCATTTGTTATATTGGCACAAATAGCTGTTAGAAAACAATAGCTTTAAGTGTTGTCACGGTTCTCGTGAACAAACATTGAAATTAGTCAACTTTTCTTCTTCGGGTAGAAGATAAATTAGCATTACCAGTTGGATAAACAGGCTTTGTCACTGTCGTTACCATTAAAAATGACTTTAGTAGTAGTAGTTTTGACTACTTCAGCAACTCTAATGCCTGAAGAGTAACTAACAAAAGATTTAGCAAGTTTTAGATAAATGTTTTGCTGTTCTCCTGGAATATCAGAATAAATTGGAAAAGCAATGTTGTCTAGAGAATGTAGTTTCCAAGCAAGACACAGATTTAACAATAATTTCGGATTGTGGCTTGCCCAGTTTGGTAGGGGCCTAAAATGTATGCTTCCTCCCACTCTGTCAGTGACATAATACGGGTCAAAGTGCCGTTAAATCTTCTCTGAGAAGCACTGACCTCTGCTGAACTCTGTTATCAGGGATCTGACATGTGAGCTGGTTCAAATAATTAAAACCCCTTTGCTTTGTTCACACGCACAGCTTTGCCTTGCACAATCCTCTCATGCATTGGTTTGGCTTTAACAATTTTGAGTCCATCTGTGTGTGTGTTCGACATTAGCCATGGAGTTTGTACCAGACTTGCAAAGAATGGTCATTGCTTGGAATTACACTTTTTTATGTTTTTTAAGAATGATGGTTGTGGATTAACAATGTTTGTGTTAATAGTTTCATTGATTGCTTCCATATTCAAAACACTCATTTATATGCTTATTCCATAGTTATAAAATTATGATTAATAATGTTGATTATTGATCTTTGAATTATATTTAACTATCTAAATGAAAAGGCCATTATTTTAAGTTGACATTAAACCAAAAAGGGTCTTATGGTGGTGCCTTGTGGTACATCTTTTTTGTTATTATTTTTTATTATTATGCCTTTATTATCCCTGTGGGGCAATTTCTAGTCGGCAGCCACACCAGAGGGCACCATATTATTTGATGTTGATGGAGGAAACTGGAGTACCTAGAGGAAACCCACCCAAGCACAGGGAGAACAGGCAAACTCCACTCTTTTTTTTTACTTGTGTAATTGGCTTAGGTGGGCTTCCATTGGCTTGAATCTTATGATAATTTCTTCAGTGCTTCTTACTAAACTCTACCACAGTGGGGTAAAATAAGATTCAGTTCTACGGTGGTCTATTTCATACGATGTAATCTGCTTGTGTGATGGAGGGATCCCAAACCTGTGGCAACGTAAAGGTCTTGGCACCTTGCTGTTCAGGTCATTAGTAGTGAGGCGATCAAATGCTTTCTGTCAACATGTTATTTTGTGAAATTACTTTTATCTTTGCCCTTTCAAGAGGAAAGTGGCTTGACACAGGGAATTTCTTTCCATTTAAGCAGCGTTAATACTTAATGCTGTTTTGTCTGCCCCTAGGGCCCGCTGCGCACACTTTCTCTTTCTCGGCCTGGCACAGATTCTCATTACCTCTGGAAAAACTTCCTGCGTTCATGTAAAACAGTGTAACCCGACACAGCGACCTGAAATACTTTGCATGAGACTCAATGTCCTCAGGCAGAGTGATGCTGGGAACTCAAACAACCCAACAGATGCTACAATGAAAATATTTTGTATTCCACACAGGCAGGGTTGTGTTAGCATCCTTTTGGCAGTTATTGTGAGCATAATTAACATATCTTGACTTGTAAACCTAGGCTATCTCAGCAGATTTTTGCACAGCTTTGACCTCTTTCCAAATCTGAACCCTTTGTTACTTAGCCTTGCATTAGAACATGGCAGAACTGTGCATAAAAAGCTAGTCTGCTCTACACTTTTAGATCCTTAGTAAAAATTGCAGATTTACAACATTTAAAAAAAGCGCTGATGACATTTGCTCCATCAGAAAAATGGTTCACCAAAAGTAAATTATTCTCCACTTTGGGATAATCTATTTTAACCAGCGGCTACTCACGCTGAAATGAGTGCAACAAAAAGCAGCGTCATAATAGCACTTTAGGAATGATGCTTGTGCTTTTTGGAGAGATGTGCAGAGACGTGTGCGTGGACTAGTTGTATTAGATTAGCCCACACAGATTTTTCTTGGCATTGATTTTTCAAACGTGCAAATGACCATATCAAATGGTCATAACAATATGGACCCAAGGCTGGATTGCTGTTGGATTTTAAAATGGCTGCTTGAGTGTTTCTAGCGGCATTGTGTAAAATGTTGTAATAGTACAATGGGAACTATGGGTAGAAAACAAAAAATGCTTTTTAATAAAGTGTAATTAAAATAAAAATCTTTGCAAGTGACTATCTTGGGGGAAAAAAGACATTTACTTGACCATTACTTTTTGGTTGCTAAAGCTGCCCAGAGTGGACAAACTGAGTCCAGTTGAATGAGAAGCACACTTACATATTTTTCTTTTTGCATAATTTTTCGTGCAGTTATGAATTAAATTGGACAATGAACTATTTACTTAAAATGACTTGTTCAGGACATGCGCCAAATCTCACAAAAATTACACAAAAACTATAGTAACAATTCATTAAAAAAAAAGACCCCAAGGAAACAGTTACAGTCATCATGGAAAAATGCATCTTTACTTTTTCCTTGTATTTGTCTACTGTGTTTGTTTAGAGCACATTGCCTCTGTGACTAGGCTTTTGTGTGCAAAGCTGTGTGTGCGTATTTTATGAGGTTGTCTCAGTGATTTCCCAGTGAGAGTGCGTTTTACAGCTGGATTCCTTCAGGATGAGTCTGCCTGTTTGATAGAACAGCCCCACGGTGGCCTCCCTAGTCTCCAGCCTAATGAGCATCACATCTAACAGGTGGTCCATCCGGGAGCTGGGGAAACCAGGAATTAAGCTACTTCTATGTGAGCTGCTCATTCGCTCTATTGAAAGTTTTTGTTTTTCAACTAGATCTGGTGTTTTCTCCATCTCAAGTGAGCAAATTGAATCATAAACACAATATTCCTTGGCTCAGTCGTTGGCAGCCTCAACTCCTCAGAAGTCTGTGCAATCTCGTCAAACAGTCTTGTACAAAACCTGAAAGGTGGGCTTGGTTTATTGACTGATTTGAGGTTGTTGACATTTTATACAATGCCAAGAATCTACTGTGAACAAGCCGCTTTGTTTCAATCTGTCAGTGATTTCCTTTAAAACAAGTCAAATTTACGCAGCTGGAGTGAAAAGAACTGGCAAAGTGTTAATTGATACCAGCTCCACTAGTTTGTATCAAAATGAATCGCATGGATTTGTGAAAATTGTCAATACCTCACCAGAATAGAATGAATTTAAAAGGAAACCATTTTAATGATCAGTTTAAAGAAGTAGCTGGTTTGGGGCTGTATCTTCAGCTTGAATATGGACCTAGTGTCTTGGATCAGCAATAGACCCCCCACAACAGCAAACTGGCACATGCTTGTCCTGGAGCTCTTCCAGAAGGAGTACCTAATCTCCACATTAAACTCCAGGAGGGGACAGTTCTTGGAGCTATAGGCTGCTTTAGCCTCAGTGTTGAACAACGCTGTAGTGGACTTGTTGTGGTCATTTTCTTTTACTTTTTTTTTAGTTCCCTTGAACTATGCTGGGCTGTGTTTGTTTGTTAATTTGTTCTATACGTTCTGTTCATGTGTTGTGTTTTTTTCTCTTCCTTTAAAAAACAAAAAACAAAGTTATAAAACAGGAAAAAATACATATATAAAAGAATATAGACATAGTAATTTTGTAAATGCAACATATGACTAATAGTTACTAGAGAAATATAATTTAACCACTGTAATACTTTTTATAGTCAGTTGTTGGGGAGAGTACGTTAACAAGAATAGCATTCATGGGACACACAATGTACTTGTTGATTTATGCAAATTAGTCATGTGCTTTGATTTAACAGAGCACTTTTTTGTGTCTTTTAATGAAAGCCAATGGTAAATAGCCTATAATAAACCTGATCTTTGCAGAGAGTGCAGGTTGATGCAATTTCATCAATTTGCCTACATCAATAGTGACTAAAGATTTCTAGTTGAAGTCCAGATGCATGCAGCAGTCACAGCTCTAAAATTAAACGGTAGCAAACGTACTGTATAATGCCTCATTTTTACTAAATCAAAGAAGATGCAGCAAGTTCTGCTGCTATTGCTAATGATGTAAGTAACTTCCTTGAAAAAATACATCAGACTTATAGGCCTAAACTCATAGATTGTTAGATTGTGGTACAATATTGTTTTTAGTCACGTGTACCACAAATTGGAGAACTAGCATCAAACACAGGAGTCTGTTTTCATTTTCTAAAGTCAATTTTTGCCAAATTATGATCGGAACTGGAGCAGTCAGGAACTGCTTTGCATCTATGCAGCTGTAGCATTTATTATTGCTACAGCTGCATAGATGCAAAGCTAAGTAAAGCCCAGCCCATTTATAGAAAGATATGACGTGAATTGGCAAATGCATAAGTTAACATCTGTCAGTTATAAATAACTCATTATAATGACTCTTCACAGGACTTTATTTTTGTATGTTGCAGCAAGGGTCTTGCCTGTAATTAGACATAATTATACTTGGTATTAATGAGGTTGAGTTTGGGTTAATGACTCAACACAAAATGGTGATAATCTCTATTTCTCCAAATGACCCAGCTAGAGCAAAGATAATCTACTGGAAGCACAAGATGGAAATTGGTGGGAGTGCCAGTAAACTTGTGCTTCATATTTCTTTACATGAATAAATACTGTCTCCGGGATTATAAAGTAGTCTGTAAATTTTGCATGCTGATTAACCAGTGTACATCAGACTGAGTGTAAAGCATGACTATTTCATCTTCTTTGTTTTGGGGCAAACTCATTACCAGTGGTGTTTTACGATTTAGGGGCTCAAAGCTGGATGCCCTCCTCTCTTCATTGCAGCTGACTTTTAATGGAAGCTGATTTGAAAGCTTGTGAATTATTCCCTTGGGCTCGTGGTTTGTAGGTCATTGTGCCATAATGGTTCATTCCTGGTCTGTTTGAGGGAGGATATCTGTATGTACCGTTTTGGGGGAGGGGTGGCCTACACTACGCACTGGGGGGGGCTCCTTTGCTCGTCTCGCCATACTGCTGTAGGTGGACACTCAACAAACCCACCAACCCCCTCGGGCCTGACCCACAAATCCTTTTCCTCCAGGCAACAAAGAGATTATAGGAGCAATAGACTAATCTACTTCTGTGAATTATACAGAGTGTTCACCACAAGCCCTGCATCGGCTTAATCTTAGAGAACAATAACAGTTTCTGCTATTCTCCTTTTATTGCATCATACACAACAGTTTTTTGTGTTGAAAGGGATGCAGAAAGGGCTACTTTATTTGGGATAGTGTTGTAATTTACCAGGGCCGATCTTAGTCAGACTAGCCTGGCATCTCGGTGGCTCGTCTGATAGATCTTGTACCACACAGTCGAATCCACCGTTAACTGTCTCAGCTGTTGCTCTCTTATAAAGGCTAAAACACAATATGTATGTGTTAAAAATCAGGTTTTAAAGTTTTTGGTCTGTCAAGCATATAACTTTGGCAGAAGTTCTGACTTTGGACTTTCTGTTCTTGGTTTTGAGTCAGTCAAGTTCCGGTCTTGATTTGGTTTCAGTCTCATAACATGTTGGTCCTGGTCTCGATTGAGCCTATGTCACACAACAGAATAATTGTGCAAGTTTGAGCTCAATTCTGCCCTACCGACGATCAGCATCACACACAGGGTGTGGCCAAAATGAATCTGCGTTAAAAGCCTTAGTCTGAACAACTTTTTATGGTCAGTGATGGACAGATTGTGTAGCTTGATTTTAAATTCCTGTGTTGTGAGCCAGGCCTCAGTGTCTTCTTAACTACAATACAACTTTGGGATACTTGAGAAGGAGAGCTGTGCTTGTAACAGGCCACCTGCAATAACAAATGGCTCTCCAGTGTGTAGAAAACATCCAAAAGCAGCATGCCAGTTAATTTTTGTCTTGATTTATTATTTTTCTGCATATTCCTGTGGGTGTGAAGTATAGCTGAAGGTGTTACAAGATGAAAAATCCACCTTTGTGTAGCAGCCAATTACATTCAGTAGCACATTCCCAGAATGACACTTTGTTACTTTGGACGAATGTTTGGAGAGCAGCTTTACCTCACAATGGTATTCCTTGCCAGTTCTTCTCAATCTTTAATGTCTCTGTTTGGTTTATATGTAGAACAGGGGTCTATATCTGACACTGAAGTGGGAATGAGGTGACACTGAGTAAAGAAGGCTGACTAAGGTTGAACTAATCACCTTGTCTGGCCAGACGGATTGGAGTTGCATTATTGCTGGCTTAGCTTCACTTGTTTTTGAATAGATGGTGTGATATGGTAGATCCCAGATTCAGGCATCAGTCCAAAGACAAATAAGCTGTGAAACATTCTACAGTTAACTTTCACAGATGCATAAACTTCTTGGCATGGCTCTACTTTTAAAGGCTCCCCAGACATTTGGGGATTATCCCACACATTGTTTGCAGATACTGTAAAGTGATTGTTTCCCTTCTACATTGTACCATTTGCCCTGATGATGAAAGATCATGTGATATTCTTGTTATATTTATCTTAAAAGGAAGATCTTTGATTTTTCACCACAGGAAGAACATGTGGTGAGGTTTTGTGTTGGATTGTCTTTGAATCACTTCCAGCTCTGATCCCGGATGCCGGACCTGTGTGGTCACACCCAACAAGATGTCGCACAGCGTATATGTTTACTGCCCCTCGTTTGTTAACCCTATATGGGGTTTCTAACGGTGTTTACAGGTTCAGAAGGGATTAATCCCACACATATGGGTGTTTCATTGGCTGAATGTAACAGCAAAGCAAATAACCTTCAAAGTAATACTTCCTTTCCAGATGTTCTAATGATGGTCTCATCAAGTCTGCCACCTCTGTTTTCAGTGTGCTAACAATCTAAACCAGATGGGGTGTTCATCTGTTAAGCATGTTTTTATCTTGATAAACAATAGGTTTATACATTTCCTAAAGACAATGCAATGCAAAGTTAATTGGTTTGAAAGTAGAAAGTACAAAATCTTTGTCACCTGCGAAAAATTAAGTTATTATTAGTTTCAAATGTGTTACTAATATTGCACAACTCTCAAGGCAACGGATTGAACTGCTCATTTTGCATCAGTCGAAAGATGAGAATCACACAAAATGTATTTTATTAACTGGAACAAACTATTACATTAGTTGTTATAATAACAGACACCATAACAAAAGGGCAACTGTGCATTTAGCTAAAATCTTAGCCACTATTTTCATAGTCCTTATTCTCTCTGCACAGTGTTTGAATTTCCCTGCTTCTTAAGCTCCATCTGAAATGAACGAGTCTCTGGTGACTTGTTGATCTTGTTACACACAGTGTGAACGCGCGGTTACACTGGCATGTCCATTTTATCACTTAAATACTACCATGAGAATAGATAGCCTTTTAAAAATATGTAGGTTTTACAGCTGTGGAACGTTAACCTCTCATATCCAGAGCAGCGTGTGTTCTGTAAAACATCCAATGGCCAAGAAGTGTTTATTTAACCTTATCTGAGCCGTTTTCAAACAAATTAGTTGCATAGGAGCAGGAATTGTGTTTGGCTTCCCGAGCACATCCATACCTCTCCCAGACATCCATCACAGACTGTAACAAGCCGCTGAGTACCGTTTGAATCATACATCCTTGTGTGCTATACATGCTCACTGCTGATTGATAAGTAGTGACAGTTGTGAGGAAGGGCCAGCTGGAAAGTCAAGACAGGGATTATGGTGGGTCAGTGATCCCACATGCCGTCGAAAACCTGGAGATAAGATACTAGTCAAGATAAAAAATGGGTGTGAGAAAATGTTTGTATTTAATGTTTTTTTGTGAATATGGCCCAATCGCTGATACAAGGTAGATTATCATTTTCTAAGGTCTTTTTTCATGATTTGTTGTACTGAAAATAACTTGTCACTGGAGATTTAAGTAGCCAGGCCTCTTGTCTAAGAAACCTGGTCACCGAAGGCACAGGGAGTGACGCATGTGTCCTCCGATTCTTCCTTCCCTTCTCTGCTCTCTGATCCGAACTCTTGAGAGGTCATGTGGTGACCTTAATTCCTTAAGGGTAGGCTTCCTGTGGCTGGCTGCTCCTTCCACTTTTGGCATCTGACCTGGAAACGGAACAGACAGGGCACGTTTGTAAAAAGAAAAATTACTCGGGACAATTCTCGGTTTCCTGTACTTTTGCCACTGCTATGGTTACTTTCTCTTTTGTCCTTTTCTTTCTTTTTAGCTTTAGTTTGGTCCTTTTTAGAATGTTTTCAGGTCTTTTCAGCATATTTTGGCTCCTTTTTCAATTAATTTTGTCCTTCTTTGTCTGATCCTTGACATTTTTTTTGCCGGTCTTCTTTGGTGTTTGACTCAGAAACCATGCAGAGAGGAGGCATATTTGCAGATGCAGCAGAAGAGGGCCCTGAACTGTGAATGTTTTTATATTTTTCTACTGATCTGATGAAGGACATGGCTCCATCTGTTTCCTGCTCCGGAGGGCTGCGGCGTTTATGAGTGGGATCGGATGAAGACAAATGAATAAACAGAAAGATGACTCACGGCTTTTATCCTCGTGTTATGACAAGTGCGACTTCTGCTTGAGCGCATGAGTCGGAAAGGATATTGACATGCGTGTTAAATGGCTCGGAGGTGGCTTGTTGTGCATGTTGGGTGTCATTATAAATGGATAAACACGGTTCTGCAGTTCTGCTGATGACGCTCGTGTCTCTGAGTGTTTACCCACTCCACTCGGCTGTTTACTCGGTGGGGTTCCATTGTTTGTTTGTCAGTATACAAACCAACTGTGAATGTATGACACAAATACTTCTTGTTCTCCCTACAGGAAGCCATTTACTCCTCCTCCTATTTTTTTTATTTAATTTTTTGAGCTGATAATCAAACAATTTCTGTATCCTGCTCTGGGAACTTCTAGCACCTGTCATCTTCATTGTTCAAGAGGAAAAGTATGTAATGCACTCCTGTAACCTTTTCTGAATGGTCCTGTGCCATCAGCCCTGGTGTCTTTGTTCCTTGAGCCTTTCCATCCAGGTTTTAAGGGGGCATTTGTCTTCCCATTGAGGGGGGTGCCGAGCGCTGTGCTAGAGGGTTGTGATGCTGGACCACACATGAGCTGCTTTTACTCATATATCTTAGACTGGTATTTAGTTCTTTGTGTTTTTATTTTAATCGTACATTTCCACATTACACAATCAGTTAAGTCTGAAATAAAAAGCTAACTTAATACTGTTCATAAACATAGAAGCACATAAAGCATTTGTTTTGTTGCATATTTCACCTTGCGATCCACCCACAGTAACCAAAAAAATATGCAAAAGCTAAGTATTGATTTGGTATATTGGACAATAAATAAGCTATGCTAGCAAATAAAATATTTGAATGAATTTATTAAACCTTGATTAAAAGGTTTTAATCTTACTTTCTAACTGTGTCTAATGACAATGAGTTACTTACTGATTGTTTAGATTGTCTGTCAATAGTAAATTTATCATTCTTTTAAAATAAGTTTCTCACTTGGAACCATTTGAGAACTGTCTAAAAGCAACATAATGTGACAATTGTTGTAAATGGATAAATTATGGAATAGAAAATGCCCAATGACAGTTCATATTTTTACATTAACAAGAAATCTGTTCAATAACTTCCATTAGTATCTGTCTAAATGACAAAATAACACTGGGTATAGACTGGTCTAATGTATGGTAAGAACTGACCCATGTTGCGCTCCACAGATCACAAACAGCAAACCCTCAATGGCCGGGCATAAACCCCACTCTGCTTCCTTTACGGGCCCCTATTAAGTCCTTCTTCTTCTTTTGTTTGGCCCTTTCACTCACCCGTCTCGCAGGCCTGAGCTCCACTGTGGGCTTTGTCCTCGTATCTTGGGGCTCTCCGCCTCAATGTCCACTCCCTCTGGCTTTGTTTGCTCCACCTACAATGTGCCACAAACAAGTATTCCAGAAATGTGTTCAATGCGCGTCTTTCTGCCACTGTGAATGCAGCTAAGTAAAGAAGGAGGATTTTGATTTTATGTTTTTAGGAGGTGACTGCTTGGGCTGCATTTTGAGCCACGATTCTAATGTAGACAAATTCATTAGCACTTAAGAATAATGAGAATTCTTATGTTCCAAACAAAGCACATATCTTGCACTAAAGCGATTTATTATTGCAGTACAACCGTAATTTAATAGGGCTTTACTTAATAGTGGACTCAACAGTGAACAATTTCAGACACACAACAGATTTTGTACATTCACCATGTATTGCTGGTGTATATGAACCCCAAGCAGCTGTTCTTCTTACTATAGTTAATATAAAAACACTGTCACTGTGACTGGATTATTGCAACGGAAAGCTATATTATATCCGTACCAGCTAAGGTAAGCATACCAATTTACAAATTGATACTGGCTATAGAAATTGATCAAACCTGAGTCTCATTCAAAAAAGTTTCATTCAAAAAAAGCTTTTTATGATTTCTACAACACTGTCTAGTAGGGATGTGCCACGAGATGTTGCCAGATCCAAACACTACAAGATTACAAGGTAAAAATCTATCTCAGAATGATTGAGTATTGGTATTGAAGATACCCCAGCTTCTTTTAAATTGTATGTGTGGAAACATTTTGGTTATCTGGTGGAAATAAGAAACGGCAAAAAAGTGAAAGACAAAAGACAGTATGTAAAAACACTGCTGTACACGTTGGGTAACACTAGCACTATGCAAACGTCAAGCTTTCAACCAGCCACTCTCACCAAATCTCATTTTGGCAACCCTACCTTTAAATGATTATCTAAATATACAGATTTATATTTGCATCAGTTTATTTGATAAGATATTCAAAATAGCAAATGCAATTACTCAAATCAATGCAAGGTACTGCCCACCTTTGTTTAAATTCTCTTAACTTTTACTAGAAAAATGTTAATTAAAATTTTTCCAGAGTGGGTGATTGTCAGTTATGTGTTTTTTTAATTAAATCAAAAGTACTGTACAATGAATGGAAACCTCATGTTCACTTGCGTTGCAGACCAGAAGCCCCTCCCTCCCACACAGTAAAACAACCTTCATCACAAACCACATGAATCCATAAAAGGCCTGTTTTCATCAAACCTGTAGGCATATTCATCATGGTACTAAATAAAAAAAGATATTCTACTGCAAACTGAATATATATGTCCCTCTCTCTCTCTCTCTGCTCTTCTACTACTGTGCCTGACTTTGCAATCGTAAATCTTTTTTATACAAGGCTTTATTAGGTTTCTTTTTATCTGTAGACTGGGGCTTTTTGATGTTTGACCAGCGTCAGGACAGCTTGCTTTATTCTGGCGCTCATTATATTGGAAACCTTATTATTTGAGAAAACATCTGTCAAGGCATTCTGAGATACCACCAAATCTCTTTTCATTCTCTAGTTTATGAATATTTATAATATATAAATATTATATTTATGAATAAAATATTAAGCTCAAACTGACTAAGTATAGTTGAGATTTTCAGTCAACTTTCAAACTTTGCTGTCCCATCCTTTCAGAGTAGAATTAGTTAAGCATCTTGTATTATTTTTTAAAATCTTGCACTGGTTTACTGTACAGGTGGCTCTTATTTTGCTGGTTTAGCCACAAGGCCTCTTATTAATGCCAGTCCACGGCGCCACATGGTCCTTTGTTGTTCACCGCTAACGGTGCAGAAAAAACAGCAAAGGTATTTAAGAAAAGTCTTTGAAAATAAAAAAAGAAGTACAGGTCGTCATTTTAGCCGCAGCATACAACATTGTTTTAATAAGGTCCAAGAAATTCCTGAGGCCTGGGTTGAATAAATTCCATCGAGAGCTTTTTACTTTTCCTCTTGTGGAGAACCATTTAACCAATAGTTCTTTATTACCGTAACTCTTTGTAATGTCAGATCATAGTTATCTCAAATGTTTATTGCCATAGATGTAGCAGAATCATTAAGTTATATTGTTAAGTGTGTGCAGTCTATCATGACTCTTTTTGCCTCAAATTATAACTGTTCGCATAAAACACAAGCTTCTGAAGAAGGAAAAATAGCCATTAATCTTTAGTATAGGCTTCTTAATTTAGAAAGAGAAATCATTTTGAAATCCAGTGTTAACACAAATTACATGGGGAAACGCAGCAATCGAATAAATCTACTACAAACAATTAGTAAAAAGAAAACAAGCAGCTGGTTAACAATGAGGCATCCCCCAGGACCACAATCCCATAGATCGGTTGTGTGATACCTGCTCTCAGAAAAGAGGACTCGGCCAAACATATTGATTATTACTCACTTCATCCAATCGTTTCTGTTCAGTTCATCCCAACAGTAAAACAAGTCTAATGATCTCCCTCTGCAACATGGCAACTTTATGTTCACAGTTAATAAGGTGCATAAAAGTCTACATCTAATATCCAATCTTCTAATTTTGGGAATTTTTCTGCGACCACTCCAGGAAGAAATGGTTTGAAATGATCCAATAGTGCTGACAGATGCAGTATATGTCACATCTCAGTTAAAAATTAAATTTGCTTCCACAATGGGAAGTGGGGGAACATTGCCTGTGAATCTTATTGACACACAAAAAAGAGATTAGCTGAGGAAATTCTTTTGTGTTGCAGTGACAGACTTGACAGTACAATTCAGGAGCTACAAGAAAACATGGGAGGAAACATACTTGGGAATAGAGGAGTTGTCCGGAAGCTTGGCGATTTCAAAGACCCCTTAAAAAAATGAAAAACATGACCAGTCAGCAGAGCTACACTGTAGAACCTAAAATATCTTGTCAAATATAGTGGCAATATGACTCTTACTGTGCTTTCTGTGAGTAGAATGTGCCGATAGCCAACTCAGCAAGTAGCATAGCTTTAATAGGGTGTGGGCTAAGATGCCATGAGCTTTTTCATACATAAAAGTGGAGTGGATGGTATTTACAATTCATAAATTCATAAATTAATTTTTATGCATTTATAATAAGCTTCTCCATACAAAGTTAGGATAAAGACTACAGGATATTTACTAAACAATGAATTTGTTTGTTTCCTGACTTTGGTTTTGTGTGTGTGCCCGTTGTGATTTAGAAGTCAAAACAACAATCTCATATACAGATCCAACCATAAGGATTTAGTCTTTTCTGACCAAGCATTAATACTATTTAAGTTTTTAACAGATTATCACTTTCTGAATGGAAAACTAAATGAGCTTTCCCAAAGTGTATAAAAAAGCCAGAGCCCACGTAATGGCGGCGTTGTGGTTTGTGTGAGTTGGTGGCTGTAAAATCTCGAATGCGTAAATGAGCTGCTGCGCAAAAATGCAAATTGACACCATGTGCAAGACAAAACATAAAATAACATAAAAATATGCAAGAGGCTATTTTGGGCTCCTCTTGGACATGTTTATGGCTTTACAAGGCTGTTCGTTCTCACGCGATGTCAGTCGACATGGGGGACTTTTAGGTTTTTTGTGTGTTAATGGGGTGCTTTGGGCCATGGAGATGAGTCTCATATAAAGTTTGACTTTCCTGCTTGTTTCTTCTAAAGCATTGTTTACTAAGTGCTATCCTGCAGTTTAGCTTACAAGTATCTACTGCTTTAAGCCTAGATTACACTTTAAGACAAAATAGATACCGGATTACTCTTTGGCTTAGCCTGATTGTCTATTTGTTACCAGCCCTAACGTCTCTTAAAACCAAAAGCCAACAATATCAGAAGCCCTGTTTGAGTCTCACTACAAAGCATGTGTTGGCCCTAAAGGAACACCAAATCCTTATTCCTCTGCACTCCTGCTGACAGCCTCTGAGTTCTCACATGTTGCCGTTGGGAGCTCTCTGTGAGGGGGCTCAATGTGCCTTCAATTAAGCCTTGCAATTGGAAGCCAAATGGGAAAGTTTAAAAGAGTAAGGCTGAGCTCAAAGCAGCGCACAGACACTGGTCTGTTGCAGTATCTAATGAGATCACTCCAAACACATCCTTGCACGTTGCCATTCATTAATGTAATGACTCTCTTTGTGTGACTGTACCTTTTGAGCGTGTCCTAATTTAGCAAATAAGCCGTAATGCTGTTCTGCATGCTTTCTGGAATTGATCAGTCTGTTTTGAATGAATATGAAAGCAAAGTAATCAATCGGAGTCTCTTTCTCTGTCCTCACTGTGCCCCTGTGATCTTTAGCTGATTGAACCGGCCATTTGATTAATTACACAGGCCTAATTAATAACCCTGAATAATGACAGCACCAGGAAACTAGTCTTGGGTGAGTCATGCGTATGACCTGTCATGGTCATCACTTAATATAGCAATTATTTAACATTTAAGACTTTCCACAGGGACTGTATTATATAGCAGTTTTATTTTACATTTATTACTAGTCATACTGTCACTGCAATTTTAAACATAATCTATTTTCCAAGTATAATTTTTGCATCATTATGGATTTGGCACTACTGTTACCCACTTTTATATAAAAAAAAAAAACACAGAACAGATGGATGTGTATTTCTTGTAAAGCTGACCATATATTTTAAACACTGTACAGTCAGGTTAACTTTCTTGATTGTAAAAGTCTTACACAATGACAACATCTTCATTTGTAAACCATGTAGCCTTATTGCTCTGAGCAGAATTGGGACAAGGCACAGCTGTTTTAAATGTGCAGATATAAGACGGTGTCTAAAAGAGGGCACTAAAGATGTCTTCTCCTTTCTGCTCCAGTGATGTTTTCAAAGGCTCTTCCTGCACTTAAGCCCCCATGCAATAAACATTACTGAACAGTGGCCTCTGCTGTGATGTAAAGCGCATCCTTCAAGGCTGCCGTGCCTTGTGAAGACCTTGAATGCAAAAAGGTTTGGGGAGAATGATGGTGAAATGTGGTACAGGCCATCCCTTCCTTCATTTGTTGCCTCTTTGACAGCTGAGCCCCTGCTTCTCGAGGTTTCTTCCGTCTTCCAAACTCAGCTGGTCCCATAAGACTGATGTGGGTCTCACTGAACCCCACAGTGGGTCAACATCCTCTCATCTCTAAATGTTTAAACATCCCAGCAGTTGCTATGAAGGATGGCTTTTGCATGCAACACTGTCACAAGCTCTGGAAAAGCAGCCTCACCCTCGTTGCTCTCTTGTTTTGTGAAAGAGAAGCCCTCTAAACACATGAGGAGGAACAAATCGAACAAATTTATTACCATGTGGCCTAAAGGTCAGAGCATGACAAAAGCCCTCCTGTTGTGAAGAGGAGAACCGTGGAGTGCCCCTTCACAAAAAGAGCCAGCCACTACGAAGGCATTAGACATGGGTCAGGCTCAGGGGAAACATGGAGCAAGCACTGCTTCGGAAACAAAGAGCTTTTTCTTGACGCTTGTTGTTGCAACTTTTATTTAATAAAACCCGTTTGGTTGAATTTTCCACTTTAGTGGTAGATTGACTCAAATGTTAAAGAGGTTACTGGAAGATTCATTCATTCATTCATTTTCTACTGCTTTGTCCCGTTTGGGGTCACGGATGGCTGGAGCCTATCCCAGCAGCTTTGGGCCTGAGGTGGGGTACACCCTGGACAGTGGCCAGTTAGTCGCAGGGCTGACATTTAGACACAGACAGTGACAGACAATTATTCTCTCTCACATTCATTCACTAGGGACACTTTAGAGTTGCCAATTAACCTACACATGCATGTCTTTGGATGGTGGGAGGAAGCCGGAGTACCCGGAGAGAACCAACGGTAACACGTGGAGGACATGCAGACTCCTCACAGAAAGACCGGAGTCGGCCAAGAATGTTCGAGTCGGCCGGGTTTTGAACTCACGACCTTCTTGCTGTAAGGCAGGAGTGCTAACCACTCTGCACCTGTTACTGGAAGATTATGTTTACAAATCAGTAACCACTGCTGGACTAGAATAGTATGAGCTTCTATGTTGGCATTTGTGTATTGAGTCATTGCATTGTTGTTAGTTGTCTCGTCATTGGGTTCAGCATTGTGTATCTCTATGAAAAGTTTGTACAGACTCTTCTTTTTTTTTAGAATGGTTAGCATTTGTCAAAATAAAACAAATGCAATGTTCATCAGTCTTGAAACTTTTTTCTTCAAATCTACTTAGCTGATATGGCTTAGAACATGTACATTCCTTTTGTTTGTAAATTTGTAAATTTTATTACATTGTACATGTTTTATTTGATTTTTTTTAGGTGTGGGTAGTGTGCTCTCATAATTTTTTTTAAACCTCAATTATCTAAAAGAAAAATCTCTATGGAAGACCAAAATAAGCGAGCATCTGCAGTTCACTTTTGTCACTGCACCATTAATATTTATTATTTAAAGCCTTAAATAACTAACACACACAGTTTTTATGGCTGACTACACTCTACACTTTCTCAATGAACGAGTCAGCACAGGATAAAGGCAATGTCGAATACAAAGGAGCAGTTTGAGTTTATAGCTGAAGTGAAGAGTTAGGGTCTGTGAAAGCCTGGACTGTACATAGGTGTGTGAGGCCTCCAGGGGTGACCTGTAGTTCTCTGCTGTCTTGCCATAGCTCTGGATATGTTGACAGATTTATTGGATGCAATAATCAGAGTGTATATCACCCTGCTCCACTCTGCTCAGGCAGCCTCTTTAATTGTCCCTTACACCTGGAATTCACTATAAACATCACAAAACTTTTTATTTGGCCTGAAATATGACTTTGACATTTAAGAGACATGTAAGAATGGCTCCGGACAGTGATGGACTATGCATTCACCAACTAAATTTGACTTTAAAAATCAGCAGCAACTGTTAAGTGAACTTGGATCATATGTCATGTTTTTTGGGATGTTTGTTAATGAATCTTCAGCATCGTTCTGGACATTTTTATCACACATGTCAGGGGTCTTCGGGTCTCTGTTGGACATGGGAGCAGTAAGTAGTGCCATATGTACCCTGGTGACACAACGCATTGCAGGCCTGCCAGGTTTCCCTTCTGCCAGCCTGGTTGGGTGGAAAGAAGCGTGGCTTACCGCTTGGTTGGTTGGTACAGCTGGCTGGTTACCTCTGAGGATCAACATTCAGCTCATGTCCAACCATTGCCGTTTTTGTACTACACAAGGGGCTGATCAGTGATGCTAGGCAGCAGGCGTGAGCATTCAGACACTTGAAACACACTGCAGCAACCGATGAGCTCAGCCTGCTCCAGACTCAGCGTCTCAGTGTTCCTCTGTTTGCTTGTCCACTGTGCCATGAAATGGACTCAGTAGTATGACTGGGCCAGTGGAGCAATGTAAGTATAAAGTATAAAGGTGAAGATCAGCCCTTATTTGAAGTGTTACTGGATTATAGAAAAGAGGGAGGAGTATACCTAAAAACAAGCAAAATAATAGAGAAATAGAATCACATGTAGGTCTTTACCCAACCAGGGCACCATTTAAAACATGATCATTTAAATTGTACTTTGGTGCAGTAGTGAGGCAGTGTTCAGTCCTCATTGGGCTAGCTCAACATTTACGGCATCTTAGAGACATTGGTGTGAAAACGTGAGTTTCCTTAGAAACGGTCAATATCAAATTAAAAGTAATAGGCTACCAAAAATAATTGTAATTCAGAGTTCTGTAGTCTGCTAAATGAAGGTTAACAACACTAACTAAAAACAAAACATGTGAAAACTATTTAACATAGAATATCAAGCCTAGTAAAAAATATAAACTCAAGGTCATTTTGATTGACCAGTAAGAATAAAGCCTCGCTAAGAGAGTGCAACCAACCTGCCATACTCCACTCAGAGTGACAAGAAAGTCTAAGTAGTATAAAAGTTAAAGAAAGAAACAAGTAACTAACTGTATGTGCACTACAGATTGTCTTTAAGGATATTGGAGGTGGGATTGTTTTCCAGTGCCGAAGGGCACATCAATTTCAGAGCCAGGCCTAATTATCAGAATCCCTGACCTTTCTCCTGGTTGTCTATCACCAGTACCTCATCCATTCCCACTCCTGCACCACTCATCAGTTACAGTAATTGAGTGAAACATCATTCCATCCAGCCAACAGCCAGGACTAATTGTGAGAATCCTCCCCTTTTCATTAGCCCTGAGTAATACAATGAGAAATGTTTAAAAAGACATGTTTTGTGCATAAATGAAACTACATTTGATTTGTTTGTGTGATGGAAAAAACTTAAAGTACTATCATTAACCTGGTATCAAACAACATAAGTATTTTCTACAGATGGAAACACTCTTCCAGACTGTTTTCTTTTATTAAGAGCCTTTAGTGTAGGCTTACTAATCACATATGTCAAACAGAAGAAAGAAGCCATTAGTACCTAACAATGGGGGTTTTACGGTGGCCTCAGTGTTGGTGTGTTGACTACAGGTAGCCACACCACAAGCACTTCCTCTGCTAGCCCTGTTTTGGTTGTACAGAACTGATAAAATATCACATCTTTCTACGGAACACTGATAAATGATAGGGAACGCTCTCAGTTTCCGTTAAATTTGGATTTTTAAATTTTTTTCCCTTCATTTCCTTCAACAATTTCTCTTTGTTTTGTCTATTTGATATTGAAATGCCATTTTTTTTCTTAAACAAAAGGCTCTCAGCAAAGCAACAAACACATTTTCATGCATTAGGTATCAAGTGTGGTGGAAGTATGCCATTAATGACCTGCTAGCAGGCCCATGGGAAGAAACATTAGACAAAAGGGCTTGCCGGAAACTGCGAGCGGGCTACCCCGGTGTCTCTGTGGGCAGTCTAAAAATACCACTGTGCTTCGTTCAGATATTGAAGCCGGGTGATGACATATAGTTGGCAGGCCTTCGATCACTTTCCCCGAGCACTCGCTCAACTAGATTTACTTTTCCCATGCTGTCACAAATGAAAATCTTTATATGCCCTGCACTCTTTAGTGTTTTATTACCCAAACTGTGCCATGTAGAGTGGATACTTAGTAAGCTGATCTTACATTAAAGTATATGTATATATGTTATTGATTGTTCTTGTCTTGTTGGCTTATATGAAATGGATAATTAATAGTATGTGGTTCTTTTGATTCTTGGAAGTAGCTTATGAAATCTCAACGCGCTTGGTAACTTTATTGAGACTGACCCTCTGGTCAAGATGTCCTTCAAAAGATCAGAGGATTTGAAAAAATATTCTTGTCATACCACCAATTGAAGTATGATGTTAAATTTATTGTGCAGTTGTAAAGTGGAAGCCTCTTGATGTCTCCTTAATCTCCTTTCTCACTTCCAGTCTCTTCTATTTTAAGCTCTCCTCTTGATGTTAGAAGTGCAAGAGCGTAAAGGTTTAGGTATATAATTTATATATATCATTATATATAAGTAATTAGAGAGTATTTTTTTAGTTTTAAGATGGGCAAACTTAACAAACCCAACTTTGAAAACAAACAAAAGTTAAACAAAGTGTAGCATACACATATGACATCTTTTTAGTCACTGTGCTGTAGCTGCCAGCACTTTGTAAAAGTGATATTTTCTGCAAGGCTTTGGAAGCTTGTCAGAAGACTGAGTCACACTTTTGATATGAACAGCAGACACTGTGCGGTCTTTGTTTTCTATCCTCACACATCTTTTTTAGTCGTGTTATACTGAAAATATTGAGCAGTTTTACAATGCTCTACAGTTTTACCAATTAGGGTAGTATAACATAAACGTATTGTGTGTCAGAAAAACACATTGTACTGTAATAGAAGACGGTTTGACTCCATAATCTAGTCTTTAAAATTTAGCCTTTTAACCATAGATGATTACCTTTGTACAAATACTAGTATGGTGATGGTTAAGGTGACTATGCATAAGCTACATATTGGCATAAACACCTCACAATTTCTTCATTAAATAAAATCAGTAGGTGTAGAACCCTAGCTAGTTGTATTTTAGCACAAATACCAAAATCCACAAGTTTCCTTCCAGCTGCAGTTAATTTAATAGGCAATAGGCAAGGCAATTTTATTTATACAGCACAAATCATACACTGGGTAACTCAAAGTGCTTCTAACTACTAGGGGCTTTAATGAGATTTGTGGCTATATTTTCTGAATGTTCCTCACAGAACCTTAAACTTTAAAATCTACTCTTAAGTTATAAACCAGAATTTCACTTCCTGTTTCTGTCTACAGTGTAACAGCTTGTGACAGATGGGGTCCTATGATTGAGATCCAGACTGGCTGTGGTGGGATTGAGGGTGGCAGCACCAAGGAGATGATTGAGGAACAGTGAAAAAAAAAATTGAGCTAGATACTTTTCTAGGGGCTTCTTTTGTCAGTGGCCACATAATTCTCTCGTTCCCCAGTCACTGTTCAGGCACGCGGTTTTGAGCAGGAATGTGCTCCCGGCTGGAAAAGGTTTGCAGTGCACTGAGAGGTCCGCTCCGCTGCCAGCTCTATTGAGAAATTGGACCTGCCAGCCGCAGCAACTCAGTCTCACTTTCCAGCTGGCTTCTTTGCTCCTGGAGGAGTTGTGTTTGATGAGGACCTGCTTGGCTCATAGTGGGTTCATGATTTGTCATAAGCTGCAAAAACTGAAGCTGCATGGTTGATCTACGAGGCAAATGTGTTAATTTTAATGATACCCTCCAACTATAATATCCTAGCATTGCCATATTCACCACAATAATGGCATATTGCATCTTTTCTAATGTTAAACAAAATATGTTTTTAAATGTGAATATGAATGGTCAGTTCCGTTTTTGGTGTATCCAACTTTACTGATACTATTACACTTTTTGCAATTGCTTAAACACTAAATGCGATTCACATTTGTAAAACTGATCATTATTGTATCAAAACTTTAAACACAATTTGTTGTTTAAACACTGTTTACAAAACCCTTTAACAGGAGACAGGCGTTAGATAGACGTTAGACAAATAACACACTGCAGCCTCGACACACACTCAACCACTCAAAACCTAAAAAAATAAGAAGTATGTATATATATATATATATATGACAGTTCTGAGACACAAGTAAACTGCATCTCCTAGATTCTTTGAGGATGAGGATTGTGGACTCAAAAAGACAAATACATATATGTGCACAAACTTTGAGACTGTGCATTTGTGGATGTATTTTGTGCTGTAATACCTATGGTTAATGGCATGCATTTATATAGCACATTTTTGTAACTTTCTTAGACACCCAAAGTACATCATGCTTTCACCCCATTCACACTATGGTGGTGGTAAGCTCTGTAGGACGGACAAACGACTGCCATACCTACGACGCCTACAGCCTCAGCCTCTCCGACCACCACCAAACACCTCCCACAGGGCTGTGGCACTGGAGGCAAGGTGGGTGAAGGAGAGTTTGTCTGTCTGACAGAGGTAGCATCACACCACAGTGTAGCAGTATTACAGGACAAAATACATTCACAAATGCACAGTCTCAAAGTCTGCCAAAGGACACTACAACGTACAAACTGGGTTCGAACTGCCAACCTTCCAGTTACAGGACACCCTGCTCTACATCCTAAACCTACAATACAAACCCCAACAGCTACACATTTGTGAGTTGGTCTGATCTGTTTGGAAACAGCTGTGATGTGGATAAAGTCCTGCAGTATCACCAAAAAGACAAGATGCTGATGATTTACTGTAGAAAATATTGTTTCTAATTTGATTTAGCCTATGTAAAAAAGAAAAAAAAAAATGAAGCTACACATCTTTAAGTAATTGTGCTATTTATTTGGTTTGTTCTATTGAGCTTGACTCAGTTTTGTCATTTTGTTTCTGTTGATAAACTGACAACTGTGTTTAAAGTTTTTCCTCTGTTGTGTCTTGTGTCTGCCCTGTGTGTAGTTAGTTATGACAACAGAATGTTTAATAAGACCACAGTGTTAGCTTTTCGTTGTAAAGTCTGAGGTTTTGTTAGTTTAGTTTGTTTTTAAAAAAGTGGGTTAGAGCTATAGTGAAATGTGCTTTAACTCACCGGAAGTGTGTCTTAGAAATTGTGAAAAACTGTAATCAAATGTAAAGCATTAACATGTTTTTTTATATAAAAATGTACATGAGTTTATTATTGAAGACCTATAATTAACAAGATTCATAGCTTAATAACAATTATTAATAGTAGGAGTAGTGCTTTGTAAACGATGAGTGATTTAAATACTTACTATTACAACCTATTATAAAGTGTTACCAATTCACTTGCACGGCCTGTTTTTACACTTTTGTCATCGCTTTTGAACCAGTTTAGACTACATCTGCATCAAATATGAAGTAGGCATTAGGGGTCTTATTGAGGAAGCCAAAGCTGTAAACACAGCTTGGACTAACTGGCACAAGGTTTTTGTCTGTATTTCGCTGCCAGAAAAACTGGGTGTGTGGTTTGGAGGCAATATATAATGTATCTGGATTCAGAGACTCTACCACAATGTGTAATGGAAAAAGAGCACACTTGTCTCCAAAATGGCTTTGAGATGTAATGGAACCATAATGCCTCTTATGTGAGCATCTTGTGGTGGGACGAAGATCTCACTTGACAAATGGACCAGTAAAAATAAACTGGCGTGTCTGAGTGTCCTGAGGAGGAGGCTACCTAGTCTAAACTGGGTGGTTGTCAGGTACTGAACAACATACAGAAACCTCATCATCTGCACACTGACAGCTGAGGCATTTCTATTATAACCCAGCTGATTATTTTCATGGCCCATCCAATATCCCCAGGCAGGGTACTATTCAGGCCCTCAATAAATGGGCTATTTCTGCTTGCCTGTCTTAGAACGTTTCATTTCGTGATTTAATGAATGCTGAAATTCCCATCTCACCACACCAAAGTCCCCATGAGCTTTGTGCTATTGAGCTGTGGCAGTTGTTCAAAGGATTATGGCCAAGATAAAGTGTTATGTTTAAAAGAGTCAGAACAGCTGTGAAAGCAGTTCATTACAATTTTTTTTTTTCCCCTCCTACTGTTTTGCCACCCATCTCACATTTAGCTAATTGAGTGTGGTAATTATGGCAGCAGTATTAGCACCAGGTGCAGTTGGCTTGTTATCACATGTCATGGCAAATCTATCACAATTTTAATTATGACACCTCTGTTCCCTTTTTGGCAACCAACATTTTACTAAGAGTCCACAGACAGTACAGAAATAGTGGACCACATGTTAATAGCCGATAAGGTAGTTGACGTAAAACTAAAAGGTGTATGCAAAAACGTATAGTGCACTAGGTAATACAGATTCTCTCAGTTATGAATTTTTAAAAAGTCTTATAGAGCTAAAAACACACACAATCAAGCAGCGCATTTCATAAAAAATTAAACAGAGCCACAATAAATGGTGCTTCGATTAAGTTGTCGTAATCTGCGCATGTGCCTTCTTAGTTCTGATCAAATGGACACTCGTCACTAATGATATTGTAACACTTGTATTTTGTGTCTCTGGAAGTGTTACCAAAGATCAGGAGGTTGTGGATGAAGTAAGGAGCACACAGATGGGGAATAGCTCCACAGGTTACGGTTTAATTTTTCAATCTTCCATCCATACTTCCCTCTCATTTCCAATTTAGTGGAAGCATATAAAAATAAATAATTTTATAATATTCATTCTAAAAGATTCATAAGAGACTTCCTGGTTGGGTTCATCACTGTACAGCGCTGCCTCTGTCAAATGCTCTCACTTTTCTAAACTACATAAATTGCTACCCCATTAATGCCATTATTTGTACCCAGCTCTGAGTCCTCTCCTCCCGGCTGTGAACACTGGACATGACCAAATCACAAGATCATAGAACTGTTATGGGCAAAAGTCTTTTTTTCACAAATTCATAAAAGTGTGGAACACCTTTCCCTTCCACATTAGGACAATAAGTTTTCACTCACAGTTCAAAAAGGCCCACAGGCAGTTTCTGCGGGACAGCTCCTCTTGTGAGCAGTGACAGACCTGGTCCTGAACAGCCCTCTGTGCAGATGTGATACAGGTTGTGTTTGGGATTTTTCTTCTTGTGCTGCAGAACAGGAACCTGCTGCAAAACAGCTGAGTCAGGCCACATTAATTAAACACAACTGTTGCTTTTAATTCCTTCTGTTTAATAAATTAAATGAAAAGTAAGTTAACAGCTAAAATCAATCAAACCAAATTGTAATTATTCATAGTATGATGTTTTTAAGTAATTTAACATTTGGGCTTTAGTTGATGGTGTTCGGTTTTGTAATTTCTGTGTTGTTTGTTACACTGTTATTGAGTGGTCTGATTTTCTTCCGGGGTCCGAGCAAGCCACTACACCCATCACTAAACCTAATTGGTGTATTATTTTTGTCTCATTGTCTGTTTCACTTGTCTTTTAATTCTCTTTAATTCCAACTGCTTACACACGTTTTCAAACCCGGTCTGGGCCTGGCCACAATCACAAGATACTTTTTACCTCTTTCTCCTTTTTGCGTTTTAGGTAGAGAATTGTGTGTAGTGTTTTGAAAAGAGTTTTTTATGCAATTAAAAATCGAGTCAAAGGCTGAGAAATAGCTTATGGTTTTGGAGATTTGATGTGTCGTTTTGCACTTTGAGTGAGAAGTTTTAAAAATTGTGTGACATAAAAAGATTTTGTGTGTAAGCAGTTGGAAAAAACTGTAACACAGATAAGTTTAAAGTTGACCTGCTCATTAGCTTAGTCAGCTAATAAAACATAAATTGATAAATTGCTTTACTCACTTATTGTTCAGATTCACTGTTATACTTTTGCCCAGGTCGTGCTAAAGCACCTTAGCGGCCCGCAGTCTTTTAAACAAGTCAAAAATTGAATAATAAAATATAGGCAGAGATTACACACTGTTATTTTATAGGGACATGTACTTGTAAAATAAGATGGTGCCCACAATGTAATGGAAATTCTGGATATTATACTATAACTATAGCTCACTGGTCCATTAGTTTTCTGAAAGAGGTTCATTTTGGTGTCATTCAATCAACACTACCAGCATCCCTGGGTCAGACAGGAATCGTTTATGATTTAAGGGCTCCTCAGGGGAAATGTGCCATTGCTTAATTTTCCTTGACCCCATGCTGAACCCCCTCCCACCTTCTCCAATGACACACACAGCTTGAAGCTAATGTAGCACCATCAATTTAGCTCACAGAGGTTCATCTCCATTGTAGCTTCCTAGACAGCCACCATGTATGCCAAGAAAAAGCAATATATGAAGGCAAACATTATATGGCAGTTCATGTTCAGAGTACTTTCAGCCTGAGCGGCCATGTCACTTGTCACCACAGGCCTCTTCAAGTTCTATTTTGCCAGCATGGCGTTCCCCTACTGCGAACATGTATTTTTGTGCGGTTTGAGGGTGTGGCACTCCTGCTTATTTGCCAGTCCACAGCTGTAAGAGTTGCAGCTGCGGTTGGCAAAAGTGCCTGGAGCTCTGTTTGTAAATATCATATGACCACACTTTCAGGGAAAACTGTGAGTGAAATGTAAAGTGTCATTCTTTTGCAACCTATATTTTCAGTTAAGTGCACAGAATAGCAGTCCTGTAATGTTAGTAGAAATGCTTAAACACTGTTTTCAAGCTTTTTATTGAATTTGGCGTTGGGGTAAATTGGTCAAGCAGTGAAGCGACATTGATTGCTGTAATGAAATGTCAAGTGTTGCCACAAATAACAATTACGTCTGTCTATCTTCGTTGTCCATTCACAAAGTCTGGATTAGGGCTGTAGTTTAAAAGTTGGTTTTATGAATGAGGGAAGAAAAAACTTTGATATTGGTAACATGATAAAAAGCTTCACCAGTCATTTTTTTTTTGCAAAATATCACTACCATACCATATTACCGCTCTCTTACACCCTTGTCTTAAAACTGTTATGTTATTGTAGATGTTCCAAATACATTTGCCCATTTAACACTTAACAACATCGTTTTTTTATTCAACTTTGAAATATCTTAAGTGTTTTTTGTTCTCATTTCAGCCGTGCAATCAAGACCAACCAGGATCTTCTCCCAGAGACCCGTTGGACTAACATCTTTTACGACGACTTCTGGGGCACTTTACTTACGCACAGCGGCAGCCACAAGTCTTACCGTCCACTCTGCACACTCTCCTTCCGCTTCAACTATGCTGTGGGTGGGCTCGAGCCATGGGGTTACCACCTGGTTAACGTAATTCTACACAGTGCTGTGACGGGATTGTTTACATTGCTGGCTCGCCTGCTGCTTGGCGGGGGTCTATGGAGTCTACTAGCCGGCCTGTTGTTCGCCTCTCACCCTATCCACACTGAGGCAGTAGCCGGTGTAGTGGGCCGTGCCGACGAAGGTGCAGCCCTTTTCTTCCTGCTTTCATTACTCTGCTATGTGCGTCACTGTAAACTGCGTGGACATGCTGGGCCCCTGCGACTCCTGGCCTGGTTCATGGGGAGTCTGATGTGCGCTGCGTGCAGTATGCTTTGGAAAGAGCTCGGAGTTACGGTTCTTGCCGTAGCCGCGCTCTACGACGTCTGCGTTTTCCATCGGCTTACGTTGAGGCAGATCATTGCACTGCTCTACAAGGTAAACAGTTTGTTCTCACTACACTGCTCTGTTTATTCACCTGTAGCTGATTTCCTGTTGCCGCTCCAAGAATCTAAAATATCTGGCAGCCAGCACTGGAAAGTTGATATATATACTGTATGCATGTTGCTGTGGGTGTGTTTATTTAGCATTTCATGACAACATAATGTGAAAAGCATTTGCTACTGTGCAGCTTCTGTGTGCATATCACAAGTCTAAATTAAGTGTCATTGTTGATAATAGGTGTCAACATGGCAATTATAATAATAACAGTAATCTGCACATGGTAATATAATAGTTTTCTATGCCTTCTGGTCTTATGTGCACACTGGGTTGGAAATATTGGATTAGTGGAACACAAGTCAAAACAAAGAAGAACAAAGACAGTACAGTTGCTTAGGAACTACTAACTGGTAAATTGACCCCTACAGTGGTGTATTATTGGACTAAACTTGATATGGAAAAACACTCTAAACCACTTTTGTGTCTTTATACAAGTCTTTTTGATACATTTCACTTATCATTTTGCAACAGTTCACATCCAGGCCTTTTACCGCAGTAGACAACAGCGTCTGCTGGCTAATAATAATTAGAATTAAGATAATGTCTGGCTTAATAGTAAAAACATCGCCTTGAAACACTGGAACAAATCATATTCTCCTGCTGTATATATTTGTAGATGTTTCCTTGCCTTAATGTGAAGCTGGTGTCTCAATGACTTTCTCAAAATATAGCCTGAAAACAGTGTAAACATTTCCACTCAAGGCATCTCAATTATTGTTTTACTGGAGAATTGCTTTGCACTATTTGTTTTTGTTCCATACTTTTGTAACCAGCAGATGGCAAGAGAAAATGAAAACATTTTTTTAAAGAATGAGCTGAGATTTCAAAAATGGATGGCCATTTTTATTCACTCTTGTCACTTTCAATGCACAGAGCCATTAAGTAGCCTTATACCCAAAAGCTCCTGTCAAATGCGTTTACTGTTTTGCTGTCTAGTCGGTGTGACACCAATGACTCTGCATCCATCACAGCAAATTCAACAAGACATTTGCACAAAGGTGACAAAGGCCTCAGAGTATCAAATGAGAGTATTGGTTTGGTACATCCAAGTGACAAAACAACAAAAACTGTGTTATGTGGTAACAAAAAATAGAAAGCCAAAATGTACTTATCTATACCTGCAACATAAAACCCTCCTCACTATTTTAGATCCTGGTGTAGGAATGACAAGTGAGTGCCTCTGCGGCTGTTTTTTTCACGCCATCCTCTCATGATTTAAGCCTTATCGGAGTGGCCATGTCCTCTGGAGTATGGCCCATCTATTGCTGCGGGCAGACAGGGCTTCTAATGGCTTGTCAGGCATGGCTAGACCAGAGAGGAAACTGGGCCAAAAGAGCTGGAGGAGATGATGCTTCAAAGCTGACAGTTTTTTTTACTTAGTGATCGAGAATCCGCATACCCTGCTGGTCCACTTGTCTCTTTAGTAAATAGCAAGCAGAACGTTATACAATTGGCACAGGCCCGGCTGTGATGGTTGCTTTTATGCTCTGCCATTGGAATTTAATGAATTTGGCATCTTAAGACAGACACTAGGGCAAGGATAGCCAGTGACAAAAATACTGTGCCAAGATTTGGTACACACATTTGTCGATTTTATATATTTAATGACTGCAAAATGAATGTTGGGAAACACAAAAAGGATTTATTGTGAGATAAACTGAAAGACATTTGCAACATAGCTTTTCAGGTGCAAGAAAAAGGATAAATAATTGGTGTCCAATGGGAATCTGTGTATGGCACCTGTTGTGTATTAAAGACTCATGAGTAATGACATCTTTAAGTGTTACCCATGTGGTACTGGGTGTTCAGAGGAGCTTGGGTGCATTGCTTAATGATTACATTGTGCAGTACGATTATGTATAACGTTGAGCACACACCCATGATTGCCTGTATGTCATAGTTTTTACTGAAAAGTATTTGTGAACATTTTCTAAAACAGGCTGACTCTAGCAGTTTTGAGCAGACGGTGCTCATTCCTCTCACGTTACATTATACACATAAGTATTCTGTATTTCTTGCGGGAAAATTCTTCAGTTAAGGCTTTAGCTACTTGTTGGAGCTACAAATTGTCCTTCTACATTATGTTTAAACTTTTAAACAAATTCCACAAATTACACCTTGTAGGTACATATTGTAATATTTCCTTTTTTCTTGCAGCTGAGTAAAGCAGTGTTTTCTAACCTCATTAGGAGAAGACTAAATAATAATATTTTCATATTAGCCACAAAACATACGTATTTGATTTAAAAACAAAATAGGCAATGTTTATTCTGTCATGCATTACTAGAAATATTTTAGTGAAGACCATGAACATACGTATAGTTCACTAACATCATCAATGTGCGATGTTAGCCTTCCAAACCAATCTGTTACCTACACATTTTAGTTCTTCCACAGTGGGCTACTTCAGCATAGCACACAACTTTTTGGAAAACAAATGTTTTTATGCCTGCAAAGTCTACAGTCGTTTTGGGAAATGGGGTAACCATATATGGCTTGCTCATTGGGACTTGGAGCAGACAATTGCTTCTATCATAGCATCTCATTATGGCCCACCACAGGAAACCTAAAACAAAACTTTGACTACACACCGTCACAGTCGCTTCACTTGTGTTTGACTTGTATGTAATGAAGCTTAGTTTTGATTATTTATGACTATTGTGACAAGTTTTACTAAAAGCAGCCTGTGCCATTATTTGTCTTACTCAACTCTCTGTGGAAAGCAGAAGTCACTTTGACTGATTAAAATCAAGCAGAGTTATTCCTCAGGGCGCACTAAGGCTTCAGCTGACTGCATAAACATTTGTTTACAGAGGTGAAAATCATCACTAAAATATATACTTGGAGGCTAAGCTTGAGATATATCAAGTACTTAAAACTCCCCAAAGTAAACTCTAATGTCTCGATATGGAAGAAATCTTGCAAGGAAGCATGAAAAAGGAAGTGTCAAAGCGTCCCAGTTGTCCTTGTTTGACTCCATAAACCTATGACTTGAGTCAGACTAAAGATCCCATTTTTTATGACGGATGGACCACAATGAGCCAGTGTTTTATCTCTGCTCTTAGCTCAAGTCATTTGACATTTAAAGTTGGAAGTAGCGAATTGGGCGTGCTTATCTGATAGTGGCTCTCAGTCAATTAGATTACACTTTTATATCTGCTGCAAATCTTTTTTGTCATTAGGGCTTCTGTGTACAGTCCCAAGGTTGTAGGCAGGGGAGAACCAGGGTTTCACAGTAATTCATGGTAATTCACTGTAGGCTCTAGTTCAAAGCTCGTTTCATCAAGGCTTTAACGATGCACCCAGGCAGATGGAGAGATCACAGATGCTAGCTACATGCGGTTTACCTGTTAAATACAAATTAATATAGATGGCCTAAATGAAATGTGCATTCGGAAACGGACTTTGCTTGCCCAGAAACCACCGCTCATTCCGACCATGTGCTGCTGCCTGTGTTGCATCCTCCACTGTAAGAACAAACCAATTTTATGATTTTCTGGAATGAATAGCAGCACACATTGTTGCCACTGCTCATATGCCACTTTAAAGACCTTAAATATTATGCATCACGAAGCAATAAATATAATATTGTACATTTTTTGTGCTCTTGTTCTGAATGAGGTACTAATTACTTTTGCTGTTTGAATAAAAAATAAACATTAAATTCTTTTTTTTTTTTTTTTTTCTAAACAAAAGCCAGGTTGTAGTTGGTCCACGGTCACTGGTAGAGCTGTCTGATGCTTAATAAGTGAAAGGTCTTGGCAGTTCAGACGTTTTAAGAGGCACTGCCTGACCTTTGGAAGCTAAAACTGAAAATAACTATATTTTCTTTATTCATTATATAATTTTTGCAGCATTGTGTGCGTTTTATAACAATCGTAAACCCCTTGTCCTATACTCCTCCAGTCATTAGTGCATGTTTACTGAAGCACACTGCAGCACCACTGCCAGAGTAAATCTGCAGTCTGCAATATGCTCTAATTAGACCTTTTAAAGACATGCACTATAGTCGTCAAAAGTGGGAAAAGGCTGTCATTAAACTGTTTACGCAAGCTGACCTTTACAGTGGGGATACTGAGCAGTTGATTTTGTGCTTGATTAGAGCATAAATTATGCTCATGTGTGATTATGTATCAAGCTTCTCACAGACAAAGCATTTACAGCGTTCACAATCAAACATAGTTGGCAATGTAGAGTGTGTGTGGTGTGACCGCATTTAATGTGGAAAAAAGGTTTACAAGAGTTTCCTGTATGATACAAGGCTAATAGGCTTGTTTTTACTGCGAGACACCCAAGCACTATTATACCTAATAATATATGGAAGGAAAGAATGTTTTTTAATGTTTGCTCAGAGGTTTTTCATAAACATAATGCAATTATTGTTTTCTCTAGTCCTCATGTTTTCTCAGCTCTTTTGTAGAATTATAAAGAAAAGGTTGCTACAAACCTCAAAACAAGAACCTAAAAACATTCCCAATTATTATTATTATTTTTTGTGTGTTTTTAAAGTGATGATCATATTTGGAAAATATATAATTGCAAGATATTTTTCAAGATCTTGGAAATAATTCTATTCACATTTGTTGTAGAGTAGTCTTTCTTTGTTGTAATCATGTGACCAGTATGAAGTGCTTTATATATTTATGTGTTTTAAAAGTACACCCCAATAAGATAATACCTAAACCTGTTAAATGGAGCAATGGTTAAACAGAAATCCCACAAAAAACACTAAACCTTCTCTAGTATTTTAAACAAGGTTCACTGTCACTTACAATATTGTTTCTTTACACAAAGTAGAATAAGCCAACCTGGAGGCAATGCTATTCCTTACATGTCAACAACCCTGAGCACAATACAGAAATCTGATGCTTTGAAAGTGTAAACTGGATAAAAGAGATTTGTCTCGGTGATGTCACACCAGTGCCGCACATCCTTCAGTGCATTTCACATGAATACATAGAAGCTTATATCTACACAGAAATGTGAGGCAAATCTGGGATGAGACCCAGCTGGCTTGCAGTAGATATCAGGCTTACACTTCATCCTTTCATACTGTTGATTTCTGTTCACACTTGGGCTGTTAGTGTGAGGTCACTGCTCGGAGCAGGAGTGTGTGATATGTCTAGCTGATGAGTGAGCAGACAAGGTTTACCAGTGCAGTGGGCTCAGGTGTTGTGGAGAGGGTGAGGGCAGAGAGAGCTGACCTCAGTGGTGTCAGAGATGTAGAGAGCTAGGGGGTCCTCTAGGACATATGTAAAAGTATGTGCTTACATGCGGTCAGATTGTGCAGTGCATCCATAATGTGAAATCCAGCTAAACACCATACTGTCTGTGTGTATTGATGAGGTAGAAGGGAAAGGACTCTATACATCTTTACCTGGGGGTCCACAGATGCTCTCCGTGCTCTAATGGATCCTGTCAAGGTGTGATAGATTGGGCCTAGTGGGCTTTGCCCATGCCCCCTGCCCTCTCCCACCTGCCTCACACATGAGGATATACTGCTACTGGGATCAACAGGGAGATGGGCAGCAGAGGCTTGGATATTTCAACACAGGTTTACTAACTCAAATGCAATACAAGCTGAAGTTATATCTCTCAAATCAAAGTAGGTCTAGAAAGGTGCCCTGAGGTTCACATTTTACATTACATTTTAGTTAAAGCTAATGATGACAGATCACCATTTGAGTCTGGTTCTCTAAACAGTATGGAAAGCATTTTGTCAGCCAACCTTTCGCTGTCGTACATAAGCAACACATTTAAAACGTGCACATCAAAAAAAGCTTTGGTATACATACTAAAATTTAAAATAAACAAATTTACTTTTATGTAATAAAAAATGGACTTGGAGCAGAACTAAGTAAGATTTGCGCAGCTCCCCCTACAGCTTCCTTCAGTGAATCACACTGTCGTAAATACTCCTAGCTCACCAGCACACTAGTTAGGCACAAAGAAACGGCAAAAACAGTACAAGAAATGAAAACCTTGATGGAGGTGGATTTAGAAATTGTCTTTTAAAGTCATACTATATGCATTGTTGATTTTGCCGTTATTATTGTACATTTTATTGGCCTAACTATTGAGTAGCATTTGGGGCATTTAGTATAATTTTGAACTGCTATCGATTGAAATGCCGTCTCACATAAAACCCCTAAATGAAACAAACACTCCTCACCGCGTAGCAACATAACATGCTTGCATTTCTGTGAGTCATAAGCTAAATAATTGTCACATAACAGTAGCTTTAAAATAACAATAGATCTAATGAAAACACAAAAAATAATAAGTTGTTAGACAAAGTCTCTTACAAGTTCAACAACTTAAAAACTACATCAAAATTAGTTTAGAGTTCTTCACTTGATGCCATTCTGTAAAAGCTTGGCCAAGTTTGACACAAATTCAGAGCTTCTAAATGGGGAAAAAAAAAAAAAAAAAAAAAAAACAACACTTCATATATTCTTTATAAATGCCTTAGGGCTTCATCCAAGAAACTTAAATGCACTTCAATAATGCTCCATTTGTCGTTGCATCATCATTGATAAAAAAAAAGTGTTTTATTTTATTTAACACACCTTTTATCTAAATGAATACCATGTTGCCTCATATATTCAAAAGAATATTATATCATGTAGCAACAGCACAGTATAATCCTACATTGTGCACACAGCTGATTGAACTGATCTCTCAGCCTCTCAGCGTGCACGCGTCGGTGAGGAAATATGAGGCAAGTGCAGTCACAGTAATAGAAAGTGACTTGAGCTGGGTTTGCACTGGCCCTCCTGTTCAGTAGACATGAGCCGTTGTGACAGGCAGGGTGCCAACGACAGCCCGCGCCCTGACCCTGACTTTGCCTGGTCTAACATAGAGAGGACATGGGAAAAAACACCCAATTAAAGCCACAGGGTAAAATACAACATATCTTAGACAGTGTATAGATTCTAACCCCAGTTCGTGACTATGACTATGAATGTATGCCCTTATCTTTTTATAGCTAGGGCGAGACTCCATAGTGACATGTTATGTAAGAAGGCATGTCTACAGTTACAATGTCATGCAGTATCTTGAATCATCTTATTGGATCTGTTTGTTGTTTATGTCTAAATCATTAGACTCTCAGATAATATGGATAAACTAGTTAGATTTACAATAATGAAACTTATCAAATGGTTATCTTTTCCAATCTGGATAGAACTTAAATGGCTCTATATAATGCACAGTTCAATGCATATCTAAATTTAAGTACACAACGTACAGTTTTAAACCTAAACCTTGGTAGAATGCAGTTTGTAACATTGTTTCTGACCATACATGTCTATTTATGGTTGTTTTATGGTCTCAGCAAATAAAGTGGCATGTAAACTCAGTGAGCCTGAACTGCACTACTTATGTCTCCAGATTTTTCCTTAGCTTCTTTGAGACGAGCTACATCGTTCCTCAAAAGAATTACTTTAAAAATTCTGTATTGTTTATTGTGTTCCTCATGCAGGCAAAGAGACGTGTCTGTGACTTTGACATGTTCCCAGAGAAAGGTTTCTCGATGATAACAATGAACAGGAGGAAGAAAAAATATATTGGAAATTGCGTGACATGAATACTGAACTATTGGGAAATTAACTTGAATTGTTTGTACATTTGTAACACTTATAAAACCTTTTAAGAGTCCCAAATCTAAACTAGTTGTAAATGGATTACCACTAAAGTAAACACTGCTTCCAAACCTGCTGAGAAATTGAATAATTTAAAAGCAGACTGGGCAATATGGGAATTAGAACAATGGGAATGAAAGCATTTGCATCTATTTTTGTATTCTCTTTGCTTTTCTCATATGTCTTTCATTTACAAAGCTGCTGTAGTAAAAAAAAAAAAAGTTGTTACCTGAATAGTTTGACTGTGTGCTGTGTAGCTCTGCAATGCCCTGCTGCTAGAAAGCACCGTTACATGTTCTGCAGAGGTGCAATGATCACCGTAGGCACTCCCAACTCAGAGGGAAGTCACTGAACAGAACCAGGCTGTGTGTGAAAGAGGCAAGGAAAAAAAAATGTGTTGTAGAGGAGAAACAGTAATGGATGGAGCAGCCGAGGGACAGACAGAGGAAGGGGAATAAGTGCACTGCTGTTTGCAGGAGACGGAGAAGTGTGTGAAGTGCATCCGTCAGATGGCCTGTCGCTTCTCATGAACCCTCAACCACTGCGGCACTATTTTGGGATACAGAAAAGAGAGACCTATATAGCAAGCTTGTGTTGGAGCAGCCAAGAGGTTTGCACATGAATAAGAATGAGCAGACACATTACTTATGGTTTCAGTCATTCATTCTAGTGACATACTTAGTCCAGACTCAAAGTGGAAAGCAGTGACATGCCATTCTTTTATTTATTTAAAGGTACTACCCTTGAATTATTTATTTTGTGTCTTTGTGGGTAGAGCAGTCGTCCTTCAACCGGAAGGTGGCCGGTTCGATTCCCACTATACCCACAGTTCATACTGTCGTTGTGTCCTTGGGCAAGACACTTAACCCACCTTGCCTCCAGTGACTGTAACACTGGTAATTACTGTAGAACAATGTAAGTCGCTTTGGATAAAAGCGTCAGCTAAATGAATAAATGTAAATGAAATGAATTAATTAATATTTATTTGCATACAAACACTATTAAGCAAGAATATGAAACATAAATCCAACAGTGCAGTAGAGGTTAAGAAGACCCAGAGGTCTTATAAAGACATCACTAAAAGTCACAGTCCTCTGTAGCGGAGCACATTTGACTGACATATTGTAAATTAGGGGTCTTGAATTGCAAGAGATCCTGAAACCCTTTATTCTTGGTTTAGTACTTGGTTTTAAAATTAAATTATGGTTAGTATATTCATGTTTAGACTGCTGTCTCCTCTGGTCCAATATTGGCTCTAGAAACCAAAGCTGATGTCTCAGGAAGTAAAAATGTATCTTTTAAATGTGTGAATTTCCAAATAGATAAGACAATGAATTCTTAAAACAAAACTCTTGCTTGTTGGTTTGGTTTAAAAATAGCCATTTTGTTTGAAGTGCTTGCCCTTAGATGTCACTGTTAATTTATTTTTACATTTCATTTAATTCCTTTTAACCATCCCGGTCATGAGTATCCAGAAAGCTCACACACTGAATTTCACTTGGTTTAACATTTATGATTAAGCTCCTGCAGTTTTTTTAAATCCTTGCTAACACAGCTGTAAAAGTCTGTATACAATGCTTCTGTAATTCTCTTTTGTTTTCACATTACAGACTAATTGTGTTCTCTTTGTTCTGGATTTGTTGCCATGTTGCAGATTCTGTCTTTATACAGTCAGTCAACCGTGTGTTTTAAATGGACTCTGGCCCACAACCAATTCTAATTTCCCTGCAGTGACACATTGGAATGATTATAAGAGTGTTGAAGCAAAGCCACATGGGACAATCCATCAATTGTAAACATGAAAAATGTGGAAAGATCACCAAAGATTACACCAAATTGGACCTGAGTTTCAATCGTATCACTGTCTTCATTATGTTTTTAAGGGCATCATCTTTTTCTACATCTAAAACCTTTCTTTTTCTTTGACATAATCATTGTTTTCTCACCAATATGCTGTCTCAGTCAGCCTTGTCAACACAGCAATAACGTGAGCCGCTGTCCCTTTTTTGGTTGCATCCTGCCGTTCTGTCATTAAAAAAAATTTAAATAAAATAACACACGCCCCACAAGCTCCTCACACAACAAAGCAAAGGCAATTAACAATGCAAAAAAGCCTTACCTGAAAGTGAATACACAGTTTGCATCAATAAACCCAGTTATTGCAAAGGCTGTCATCTTATACACCTTCTATTCTTTTGCATTGCCTGTTACATAATTGATTTCTCATTTAGCTAGGGCTGTCTCACCTTTATGACAATTTTTTTTAAATGAGGCGAGACGTGAGAAAAAAAGAAATATCCTGAATTTAAAGATATAACATAGATATGGCATTTCACAGTACACTAAATAAACCCGAGACATTATAGTTGTGTGCATTACTTATCCAAATGTGAATGTGCCACGTTTTCTTTTGATCTAGCTAGATGGAGTAATTTGGCCGCATCAACTGAGAGATTTATGGAATAATGCTCGCATCCCAGCTTCTTTTCTCAAATCAATTGTTATGGGTCCAACAATTGGTGCCCAATCTCGGTGCCAACACATCTGGGAATTCTTCTGTCAATCCCTAGATCTGTTGGTAGTTTGGGGGCATGAAGTGATGCCCAATTGAGTTGCGGTGGTCTGGTGTGAAGCCAAGCCTTTAAAGCCACATAAAGCTCTGCACAGAGAGCCTAGAACGTCCTGTGCACTTTTATTAAATGTTCCTCACGTTTCTGTTTGATGTCATATTCCTTTTTTCTTTTCGTCTGTACTTGCACTCATTTTCTGTCGAGCAGTTTCTTTTTTTATTTTTAGAGCCTTGATTTACTGTCTGTGCTTAAGACTACAAATTAAAGACATTCCATGTTTCTTTTATGACTTTTATGACACTGTGATGATTTTATGGTGATGATGATGTCTTGATCTATGGCTCCATTCTTTTACAGCACAAGAACACTCTGTTCAGACTTTGACAGGGTGTTTTTTTGGGGTTAATGTTAAATGTTCATCCAGCTAAAATCTGGAAAATTCCTACCTGGAGTAGGAATGTGCAGCATGACCTTGGATCAATGTCTTGTATGATTTTGTATAATATTGTGGAAAATTTACCACTTTTATGGCCTTCTAAAAGTGTGGAAGTCAATGTTTTCTTATACTACTTGTATTTCACCATTTTTACAGATATTTCTGAGTACTAAGCATACTCATTAAACTATAAGATTTTATGAAAAACCCAGCGTTAACATGAATGTGACTTTTAATCTTACTGAAGTACTAAACGAGAGGACGGATTTGTTCTACATATTGTGCTTTTAACAACGATTACAATTCCTTTTGCCCTTAGTTCACTGTCAAGGTTTATTATACTCTGCGTAGCTCATCTTAACCCTAATTATAACTGACAAAATTATGCTCATACAAGGTTCTCAATATCAACAAGGATCATTTTCAGTTTAATTTGGAGTCTGATTATGGTTGTGTTGCTGGATTCACAGAGATGGTTCTCATTTATTCAAGCCACAAACTCATTTTCACATGGTTTCAGAATTAAAATTTACTCATCCTTCATGGCATTTGGGTTTTTATACTGTATAATTTATTGTGCATCACCAGTCAACCATCCTCTTAAAAGGGTTTAAAAGAGATCATTTGATGATTCAGCTTAGTGCAAATTACAACTATAACTGTATAAATGCTTGTTACTGTCATTATCCCACCACAATTCAGATTTCAACATTTGTAAAGCTTCTCTCGAGCTTGTTACTGGCCAATATAAAGAGAAACAACTGTCATGCTCACTCATCACTGAGATCTGGACGGCTGTATGGGGACACCAAAAAGCCATTTTCAAAAATGTGGTTAGGAGAGAAAAAAAAATGCAATGGGACAGTTTTATTCCCACAACTTCTGACATCGCTCTCTCTCTCTCCCTGACAGAGGATCTGCTTATAGCTTAAAAACCCAGCTTTGTCGCTGCTACATGCACAATCCGCCAGCTTACTGCCTCTCCAAACCCAATGCAACATGTCTGATCTCCCAAATGCATTGTAATAAGCAGAAATCCAAGCAGGGACTACACAAATCAGGTTTGCACACAAGGGGAATCCACTGACAGAATATGTCTTTTGTGAAGGAAAAAAAAATGCACATAACTATATCCACACTTCTTTGACCCACTGGTAGACTGTACTGTAAAGGTATAGTTAAAAGGATTCTGTGAGCTTTAGTCTCTGTGTCTCCTGTCTGTTTAAATAAATCTGCTTCTAACTACAAGTAGTACATTACTATCTATGGACACCCAATAGAACAATCCACTAGACTATCCCTTTAAAATGCCCCTAATCTGCAGCAAGGGTCACTCGCTCACTGTTGTCTGTGTCAAAGTCAGACTGCCACAGTCTGTATAAATAAATATAGAAAACGAAAGGCCACAAAGTGGGAGCTGTCAGTTTGTTTTTTGAACTGTCACTGTGGTTCCACTCTGTAAATGTCTTCTATGAAATGGTAAGGGCTTTGGTTTCCCATTGTCATTATGATCTTGTGGCAAAGCTAGAAAAATATGCTATTGATGAAGAATTGCCTTTGCCTGCTCCATACATATTAACCTTCACTTGTGCTTCAATAATCATGGAAACTTGGCTAATTTTTGTTTAGTTTTTTACTTGTTTTTTTCCACTGTACCTTATTTTGACACTCCACCTACAGCGAGTTCAAGTTTCATCCACATAATCTTCACTGCCTTTCAGGATGTCTTATTTTGAGCCAGTTCCTTAGAATGTCTTCTGAGACTGGGGTTAGTTATTGCAAAAGACCTTCAGGCACTAGTGGGCCATATCATAGATTTAAGTTTTTAGATGTTTGTTTTAAGCAAAACAAGCTGGAATGCTGCTTCCAAGGTTATTAAAGCCAACCAACCAGGGAATATTGGGCCTGTTTTCCAACATTGTGGTTGGAAACTTTCCTGCTTGAATTCTCTCTTTCATTTCCACATACTTTTATGTTTCTGTTTTAAAACATAGTAATTCATGGTATCCTTAAGTAAATAAAAGCAGTGCAAAATTATAAACAAAACAGGTCACGTTGACATCTTCAACTTTCTCCCACTCAATATCTTGCACAATTGAAATTCTCATAAATGTGTGGATTGCATCTCGTCGGTTTGTGCTCATCTCTGGCTTGTTTCCAAGGCTTTGGTGGTTTTCGGCGGAGTCAGGCCAGCTGAGTCTGTAGGTTTTCTGATGGGTTCAGATGGGTTAAAAGCTTTGATTGCGAGCAGAGCGAGGATGGCCTGCGCAGGGATTTGACCCCCTGACCTTTTCACTGGCTCACAATCTAGCTGTAGTACCCTTGCCTTCAGCGGGATCATACACTAAAGCACTGTCATCATAAGGGGTTATCTATCTGTCTCTGGTTCGGCTGTTCATATCACATTTTGCAGGTGAAATGATTAAAAAGGAATTGCTTCTTAATAGTTAACGTTAGAAATGCATTGTGCAAACAAACAAAATCAAGCCAAACAATGTTTTAAATACTTCAGAAAAACTTTCATTGTATTTCTTTATCTTTGAAAATATATAGGAAGAAGTTCAATTGCTTAATGTTTCTTTCTCTGCAGACAAACTGGCTCACTTTGTGTATACATTCTTACACAAAGGTATAAGATATTTATTAGCAAATTTAAAAGCAAAATTACAATTGGACCTTTCATACCAACTGTTCACATTAAAAGGATCTGTGTGTGAAGTTTCAATTTACAAAGGCCAAAAAATTAATAGCCCAAATTTTAAGAAACTTTAAGAAATTTTGTTAATTTTTGAGCTGGGGTCTTACGGTGCAAACAGTTAAAAATAAACCGACATTCAGTAGTTTTGCAGCGTGAAAACCACTTTTCAAAGAAACATTCAATAATATTTAAATACATAACGTGAATGATTCCAAACAACACATTTATGGAACATTCTTGTAGCTTGTCGATAAAATGAGAAAATGTTATGAACATTAGCATTTTCCACTCTACAAATGCCATCATTGTGACCACTTGCTGAGATTGTCCAGAAATAGAAAAAGACACAACACAGTTAAGTCAAAGGATGTCAAAGAAATATTTTTTAAATATAATAAAAAATAATCAAGCACAGATCTTATTTTTAATCATTTGGTGTAAAAATAATAATAATAATAAAAAAACAAACTAAAAAATGTATATATAAATATGTAAATCTACACTTTATTTATTGACTTTTGTGCAAGAGGTTTGTCCGATATCATCACATCTGTAAACATCTGCAAGATGTTTATAATCCTGAAACACATTGTTGGGAATTAAAACCCCTCGTCTCTTATCTTGTCTCTTCTGCAAGCAATAATGTTTTTGCACCCAAAAGACGGGGAGGTCCCGCAGCTGCAGCTGATAAGAAGCTACAAAGATAAATGGTGAATTTGCGGTTCATCAACTACATGCTTGATCAGTTGATCCTATAGTCAAAGAGAGAGGAGGAGAGCCATGTGTATAACAATCCATCAAACTGGGAGACGTTTCTGCCTGGTCTGAGATACACAAGTTTAAGTTTTTGTGTGTGTGTGTGTGTGTGTGTGTGTGTGTGTGTGTGTGTGTGTGTGTGTGTGTGTGTGTGTGTGTGTTTGTGCGCGCGTACGCGTGCGTGTGTGGTGGCTTTGAAGGTGGTTACGCTGTGATTGGTGCCCAGAGCTCATTTTCACTTCCATTACAAGTCTATCATCGTGGAGCAGGGGGCTGATGAAAGGCCCTGTGCAGACAATTGATCTGAGTAATGATGGAGAGAGGGGAGAGGTCACGCACATTCTTTTTTTATTTTATTTTTTTACTGGATTTTCTCCAAGCTGTGAGCCAGTCACACCATTGATGGGCTAGTTAGAGAAGTGATGTGTGCAGTGTCCTGTCTAGACCTGTCTCAAGATGTAAAGTAATCTTCTGTCTCCATGTGCAATCAAGAAAATTTACATTTTTTTTTAATGACTGAGACCATGCGTCCTTCCAAAGCACAAGCATGTTGGTTGATTTGACTTTGCACAATTGATCTCTTTCCAAGGATCAGGTGCTGGTCTTGGTCTTGTGTGTTTCTATATGAGATATAAATCCCTTTTGAAGAAAACTGATTCAATTTGGTTACTTTGTGATTAACTAGAATAAAGATGAGAGTAAATAAGGGTAGAAGAAGAAGACTGTTTTCTATGTATTTATGTATTTTAAGGTTTCTGAATATTGATTTTAAATCACTGCACTAGTCATGGAAACAGGTGCTGCTAATATGTGCTTTTTTGTGCAACATTTAGCAACAACTTTCTTATTAAAATACAGTTTGACAGGTTTTATTAAAAATGCCATTAGTTTTTTCATTTTCTACGTGACCGTACCACAAAGGCCAAGGGGCTCAGAAAATAATGATGTGCAGTACAGTACAATAGGCTTATTTTGGACCCGACCTGTACAATTCTGTCACTCTTGTGCAAACAATGCTTTGATCTCAAGACTGTCATAAAACATAGTCATCTTCATCTTCAGAAATATTTTTAATAACCAAAGAATATTTTTATTGTTGTTTTTCTTTGGCAATCTGTCACCGTTGAGTTGATAGTGATAGATAGTTCTAAGAAAATAGTCCTGAAAAATGAACCATGTGTGTGATTTATGCTAAGTAGCCAGTGTGCACCTTGAGAATATAGCTAATTAATTAATTTTCTCTTCTGGCTCTTACCTTTTCATTTTAAGCACAAGCTTTCTCTCAAAGTGCCAACGGATGTTTCAGAGAACTCTTCTAAGATTGAGTTTTTCCCTCGGTCAGTTCAACCCAATCAAACTCTAGAGGGGAAAAAACCGACAGGCACAGCACAAATAGGGCTTCTGTAATTGGCCTGTTTTGCATTTCATCTCCAGGGATATTTTATTCACACGCTTGCCTTATAAAGGGCTAAATTGTTTCAATTCTAAACTGATTGCTTCTCAAACACAAAAGAGAAGAAAAAAAGTGCCCCTCATGCCTCCTACAGAGTTGTGCTAAACCACTTATTTCAAACTAAACCGGATTATAGACAAAGGACACAAAGCTGGAATGCCGTGGTTTGGCTAAATAATGACGCTGGAGGACCCTGGGAGCCGTTGCCTGGATGGTAATTGAACTTATGCTTTTGAATGGTGGACGTTTTAACCACAGGCATTTTAGGAAGGATGCACATGTCCGTGTATTCAAGAGGTAACAGCCGTGGGGTTTGTTGTCATCCAAGAGTTTGTCTAATCTCTTAAGTGTTCTTTTTCAGCAGAGTCTTCATAATTGTAGTTGTCTTTTATGTATTAACCAGGACACACAACAATTTTACCCACTTTGTGCATTCAGATATTCTAACTTTTTGTCACTTCTATTTCTGTATTTTCCATATTTTTTTCTCGGTTTTACACAGGTCTTTCTCATAAAAGTTATTCCAATTGTTATACAATTACAATTCTATTTCCCTATTTTTTAAGTGTTAAATTAAGTGACTTTGATGTGTTTTTCTCCTTCTCAATTTTACATGTAAGACACCTGTAAATAATCTTTTTATAGACATACAATTTAAAATATGGGGTTTTTCTGTTTCAATGCTTAATGTAGCATCCTTTACCTTCCTGAATTATTCCCTACCAAATGTCAGAGCATTTGGCCAAAGGAGGAGAACTTTTAAAGAATAGTTTATTGCCCCCGAGTCTACAAATGGGGAATGTCCTCAGCCTAGACATGTGTATGTGGTTAAGGTGTTGCTACATCTGGGAAGAGTCAGTCTGACATATTTGTTTGTCATCGTGCCAGGTATGAGTGTGTGTTGGAACAAGGCCAGTTTGTTGTCAACCAAAAGGCAGAGAGTACTCAAAGGTCTCGTCGCAGCAGGAACCAAGCTGTGAAAATCATTATACACAGCAGAAATGAGCTCGGAACAGATGACGGTGTCGACCCTTTGGGAATCTGGCTATGGGCCATTTGAGCGTTGTAGGACTGGTCCGTGTTATTATTGTGATTGGTTGGCATCCTTAATGGTGTTACTAGGTTGCATTTCTCCATGTGCAAAATTGCTCATAACCAGGGGTTTGAAAAGAGTCAAGAGAGAATGCTATTGTTAATACTTTAAAATCATTTTACTCTAAGATGTATAATATGTTTAAGATTAGGTACAAATTCTTACTTTTTGAATTAGTGGTATATCAAATATTTTTACTCTTCTAATATTTTAACACAAGTAATACTTCTACACATATTACTACTTCTACTACTGAGGTCAATACTTCTACTGGTACAGATAATATAAACACTACTACAGTGTTGGCAGTAACTGGACTGAGGATTGCTATCTAAATCTTGTTGCTTTTAGGCAATAGTATTACGCACCTAGCCACTAAAATATACAAGTCACATTATTTATCTACGTATTTTGAAATGTTTCTCAAATTTAATCAAGTAAAACTTAAACAAAAGGTTTAGGAAATTAGCTTAAGAGTACATATTCATTTTGAAGATTCGCAAGAAAAATTGTGTGTCTAAGACAAATCTCCTTTGGAACATATAAAATAAATCTTGATAGCTTGAATTTTGAAAATGCATCTGGTATCTAGATGCCTACTCAAAAGTACTTGTTATGTATATTTCTATATATATACTTGTAGATTTGACAATGAGAACAGTCATTTTAAATGTAAAAAAATGTATATACACATTTAAGAAAATAAGGCAATGAGTTGAAGAGTTAAATCTGCTTTGAAAAAACTTTTCCCATGACAACACTTTTACTTTTAATTCTGTATTTGGTGGTTTGCCTAAGCCTCCGGTTCAGCAGTTGGAGGCAGTTTGCAAGTCTGTATAGAGATTTGTAAATATAAATAAAATTTCCATATATATATTGTGGCGTTTTGTACTCATCTGCTCTGTTTTTTAAAAAGTAAAATAAAATCAGCTTTTTTTCCAAGTGGACCATTTTACAATGCATCTTGGACCCTTTACATATTAATACTGTAGGTGTCTTTTGCTTTATCTGTCAATTATAGCCATTGTATTCTAATGATAAATGTGTTTACTTTAGTTTTCTGCACATCTCAGCTGGAACCAGTAAGCAGACGACTTGTTCCAGTGAATCGCAGCGCTAATTAAAATGATACATAGACACAGTGTTAACCTTTCTTTGACCTACTTCAGAATACTGATCTATTTCTAGTTTTACAGTTTGCAGTTTTTAACAGTTATTTACATAAATATAAATCATATGCCTATGTACACTGTAACACTATTACAGAAGCGTGACAAGAATATGAATCCAGCACATTTTAAGGTATCCACACTCTATTCATTTGCTTAACAGGCAAGTTGGTGGAGAAATTTTGAATTCAAATCAAAGAGAAATGACTTACATCCTTCTAATGGCATGTGCTCTCCTGTATAATCACTTGCAAGGTCGTATGGATTTCTCATTAGATGACTTAAAATTACTAGATGGAATAATCAATAAGATACTCAAAAGGATCACTAGCTGCAGCTCGACTCAACTCTGGATTTCCAAATGGCCATGGCTAGTTTTAGTCCAGAAACCTGAGGGCAGATGGCAGTACTTTTCCTTATTCTCCTTTATAGCACTGAGATAATTGTGTAGTTTGTTGATGTGTTTGAGTTTCAGTTGCTTGGTTGCGGTCTTCTGTATTTTTTTTTCTTTTACGTTTTAGCCTTGGTTGTTGCAGTTGGTTTCCAGTTAAACCAGCGGTATTGTGGTGGAGTAGCTCAAATACTTCACCCAACTCTCTCCAGCCTTCATTTAGTGTGAGTTTACCAACAGCACCACTTCTTCTAGATTCCCAATGGCAGCGCTCTCACTCTAATGAGGAAAAGTGGATTGAAATGATGACCTTTTGTTGCTTAGTAACAGATTTATAACCTCGGCAATGTTTGAAGCTCACAAACCATGACTCGTTGTCAGGTCTCCCCTAAAGACTTGGACACATTGACCTTTTACAACTTGGATTTTTTTTTTCATGTTTTGCAAAATAGCCTAATGGGATTGCAAAAATATATTTTTGAAATTGACACATTGCTTCATTGACAATGACAATCCTAAACCATTGATACCAGTTCAGAATATCAATATGTCACTGACACTTTGTTAAATAAACACATACCTTGTAATATAAGTCATTCTTTTGATTTGAATTAAATCAAAATCATGAACTTGTCACAGACTGAGCTCCCAAAACTTCCCAGAAGCACTTTCTCTGATGTCAGTTCAGGAAACGCACATATATACAATTTTATTTTTTTAATATATGTGCTTTAAAATCACTTCATATTTCTGGAAAGAAGACTTATTGGAACAGCTCAACCTTGTTACTGCCAGATGTATAATTGTCATTCTGGTAATTTAACTATTCTCTCTGAAGTTGTCTGCATCATTTGCTCTCAGTTCTGGTCTGCCTTCTTTTTTCTTTTTTTCCTAATCATAGTCCAACTAGAAGAATATTCCCTCACAGTAACATGTCTCTAGAGTTTAGGGAATTCGCTCTTCTCTGATATGACACGATAATGACAAAAGATGCCAAACAAAATCAATAGTGCAGTGCACCCCCGGAGCTGATCTTTGCTGATCACACATGAGGCTTGTTTGTGCCCTTGAACATGTGAAGATGAAGAGAGGTCTTATCCAATAATGAAGGTAGTCTGTGTTGCAGTGTTGTATAAATAATTCAAAGAAGAACAAAGGATAAAACATGGTGCGATCATTGGCGTAAAGTGCAGACAGCTGAGACTAATAGTACAGCCTGCTGTTGTAAATTTCAAGTATTGATAATCTATACTCTCTTGCTTTCTGCGTCTGAAAATCTTCCATTTCTGATGCATTTGAGCCTTTTTAGCTCTGAGGGCAATCAGTCAATATTGCTGTCCAGAATGTTTGTGTATGCATGTCTGAGCTGCTCATGCAGAAAGTGCGCTCGAGTTGAATTTTCTAATAAGAACCCTCTGAGGATGAAAAGCTTCAGACTAAATGATTTAAAGGGGTAAAAAAAGGTATTACTCTGCTGGCAAAAAGTCAAATAACCAGAAACATTAAATATTTCAAAGTAATCCACACAGCATTAGTGGGGTGTCTATTTCAACTCTGTGTTATGAGAAGTTTGTTTTGAAGTGTCTAAGGCCAGGGTGATAAAAGCTGAAAAGTTATAATGTGATGCTAATTAGAGATCACTGACATCAGTGGCAGTGAAAATATGTATGTAAAGAAATACGTCTGTGCCCTTTGTCTGGTGATACCTCAAAATATTCCCTCAACATAAACATGAAATTTCTGAAATCCGGACTTAACTACTGTAGCCCTGCGGGTACATGTTGTTGTCTATAAATAAACCCAGTAGGTGAGATGATAAGTTCACTTTCAATTCATAAATGTTATGCAAATTTGTGATTTCAAAAAGAAAGATAAAATACATAAATGTGCATTTCTCAACAACAAGAACAGGAAGTAATGGAGCCTTCACTTGCTTATAAGCAGCTTTAAATATCTGATATTTTGGAACAGATACATGCAAACTGTGTTATTTCTAAGGGTTTATGCAGGAATAAAAAAACTATTTTAATGATTTAAATATTTGTCAAATATAAACTACATACATGCACCTTTTAAAAACTGAGGTTGTTTAGTTTGATAAAAGATTAAAATTGCAGTAATGTGCTGACATATAATCATTCTAGTTCATTTCACCACTGATTTACAAGTTACTTTCTTATTTGATGTATTTGAATATTAACTGATGCAATGCCAATTTCCCAGATTCAACTTCCTGTTAGTCTCCACAAAGAATTGTTGAAACCTTTATTTTTCAGTGTGTTAAATTCTTTTGTGTGTTTGTCTTTGTCTTCCAGAGAAAGAACGTCCACCTGCTGCTGAATGTTTTCTTCTTGGCGATGTGGGGAATCTTCCTGTTGGCTTGTCGTTTCTACTGGATGGGCAACAAACCTCCCAACTTTTCCAACTCTGACAATCCGGCAGCAGACTCCCCTTCACTTCTCACCAGGACGCTGACGTTCCTTTATCTGCCTGCTATGAATTTCTGGCTTTTGCTTTGCCCCAACACTCTTAGCTTTGATTGGTCCATGGACGCCCTGCCTTTAATACGAGGCTTTGCTGATTGGAGGAACCTACACACAGCAGTCTTTTATTGGGGATTGCTGTTGCTGGCTTGGTTTGGCTTGTTAAAGCTCAAACCAGTCAAGGGCAAAGACACAAATGGTAAAGCACACAGTTACACCAATGGACGAAATGGGAACAGTAATGGACACAGTTACCAATGCAGCAATCATGATCAAACAAACTGTCATATTAATAACAACATTAGTAGTGAAGAAAATGGTACCAAAAAGCACTATGAGAGCAGGACTCCACTGCCCACCTCTGAGAACGTGGTGGTCTTCTCTCTCGGCCTGTTGGCTATCCCTTTCCTCCCTGCGACAAACCTGTTCTTCTACGTGGGCTTTGTCATAGCAGAGAGAGTACTGTACATCCCCAGTATGGGCTTCTGTTTGCTGGTGGCAGTGACCATGAGGTCGCTCTACATACAGCTTAGACGCAAATCTGCCAGGACTGTGTTGGTTTATTGCAGCACAACCCTCATTCTTCTGTTCAGTGTCAAGACTGTTTTGAGGAACAGGGACTGGGAGAGTGAAGAGATGCTCTACAAGTCAGGGATTTATGTCAATCCTGCTAAAGGTAAGCTCACATGCAAGACAGAATTTTATTGGCATATACAGTAAATGTTTGTGTATTAGTAAGAGTGGACGACGACACAAACCTTTATTATTGAGGCAGAAGTTGAGACTATATTTTGAAATAGGTGTAAGTTGAGGTAAATAATATAAAATTATACCAGTATACTGACTTTTTGTATAAGACCAAACCAGACTTCTTCTAAGCTAGACATCTTAACTGCACAAGATCTCTGTGAGCTCCCAGGTGTATGGCCTGTGTACTTGCTCATTAAAAACTCTCTCATTGTACTAAACTTAAACTTTTCACACATTGAGTTGTTACAGGTTTAAAGACATGGATTCAAATGAATAAGAACAAATTGTCTCTCAACCTTACCACTACATAGAAAAGTGCTTCTAAGTTGTTGCCCAACTCCTCACAGATTAAGAAGGTGTGTATGAATGCTAGTCTGGGCCAAATTTATTCTCAAGAACACTCCATTTTTAAAGCTCTTGAGTCAACACAGCATAGTTATATCCTCCACTTACCCACTTGTGCCCTGCATGGAATTTGTTGTCACCCGCTGCCTTTCTCATCTTGGAAGAGCATCAGAGTCGTGGCATCCTCCTGTGATTGGCACCATCAGTGGGGGATCGAATATTCAATAGTGTGTTAATTCAAGGGCGCAGATTCTTCTTTACAGGAATAAAGCAGGGCAGGGACTCACAAGACAGCAGCGGGACACATTGCGTTTGCTAATTTCCCTTTCAGATGCACCAGCAGAGTAGAAGCATGACAGCTGTTTGTTTTGGCAGGCAGCATCAGTCGAACGATCCAGTATGCTGCAACCTTTCTATTCATTAAAGCAAGATGATAAATAAGGACAAGATACTGACTGTTAATAAATAATTATCTACTAAAAGTATTTTTACAAAAATGACATTTGCGTATTGAGACTGGGACGTGCAAAGCATATCTTTACCAAGTTAGCTAGCTGCTAACCCTAGTTCATAAAATAAAAAGTTGATAAAATATTTCTTAAATACATAATACATAAGATGATAACAAAGATACAAAAAAACAAAGAATACATAAATAAGATTTTGGAGGCGATAGGCATTATAGAGAGGTAAAAAATTATTAAATTTGTAGCTAGTGGCAGTTAGCATTCATTAAGCTAAAGCTGCAGTTGACTGACTCATTTATTTATCTCAAAATCGGAAATAAAGTGTTATTCTGCAAATGGAACTCCATAAACCGCGTTATGTATGTGACCTTACTTTTTTAAAAGTCTTACATTGCCACTTAAAGAAAACAAAAACCTGCTCCCAAGGTTATTTCACATATGCATATCTTGAGTCGCTCACCTCCTACACATTTATAATTTAATGCCGCACAGTCAAAAATATCTGTCAGTATCTTCACGTCAGTTAGCACGCCATGCCATTCAGCACTAATGCCATTAGCAACGCAATAGCACTGTGGTGGTCTCCCTTTTTTCTGACACTCTGTCAATGGTATAACTGGTACAAGTCCTACCCAGTGCGTCATTTCTTTTTTCTCCCTCAATGTCTTTATGCACCGGCTGCTGAATTGTTTCTTTCACCTTAGATTTTTTTTCTTTTTAAATGACTTGCCACCTGCTGTTTTCATTTATGAGTTGTTGTTTTTTGTTTTTTTTGGTTTTGTTTTTTTAAGCAGACAGAATGTTCTTTTTCTTCTGTTTGATTGACTTCTGCTTTTGTGACCTGTCAGCATGGGGCAACCTGGGTAACGTGCTGAAGAGCCAGAGCAAGATGGAGGAGGCCGAGCAGGCATACAGAAATGCCTTGTATTACCGTAGCAACATGGCTGACATGCTGTATAACCTGTGAGTTATTATATTATATGCAATTGAGTGTTAGTTATTTGCCTGTGTTTTGTGTTCTTGTGGTTTCTCCCAAAGCCAGTTACTATTCAACACAGTAACAGTACTTTTTCTTATTGGTCTCCTTCTCAATCTTGAGAAAAATCATGAACAATAATCCATTGGTGACTCATAGCCAAAGACAGTAATTGGCTCATACACCGAAAAAGGCTTTGATTTATTTCCACACCATAGAGTAGGCAACAGCTTAAAAACATTTTGTCTCATGTTTTATCTGCCATGACATCCTACATAATTTGTTGTAACCAATAGAGTCAAAGAAAGTGCAGTGATATCGTTATTTTTAGCTGATGAGAAAACAAATATGAAGATTGGGAATAAACATACAATATCCTCCCGTTTTGAAAGCTGGTGCCTTGTCGGAATTACACAATGTGTCTTTGCTAACATTGAAGTCTTTTAACTCAATCTTTTTTGGGACGCTTAGTTTTTTTTTTTGCTGCAATACCACAAGTGGCCACAGGTGTACTTTGCCACAGAACCGAGTGGGCATCAGTAACCGTTATGGTAAAAATAGCAGTCAGTCACCCATTTCAGAATTGTTAAAAATACTCTTAGAACTGGTGTGATGTCTGTAAATAATATATAGGCTTTGGAGTCTACATGTTTCCCTTTTTTTTAATCTATATGTGCTGTGTGTTCCTCCTTTCGCCTCACTGTTTGTGTTACGCATGCTGCTCTGAGCCTCACTGTTGAACGCTTGGACAAACATACCATGCAGCATTCCTTTTGATCCCATTGATCCACATTGTTCCTTCAGAGGAAGTGCCATCTTGTCTCCTGTTCCCATGAGTGTTTTCCATCTGTCAGTGTTATTAATGGTGCTCTGTTAGCCTGAGGGAAACACCAAACATCCCCAGCCATTACTTACAGCATACTCGCATGTCTGTGGTTTGCTAAGATCTACTGTATATCGCCATCTAACTTGAAATGCCTTTCCCTTTTGAGTTTGAGGCTCTAAACTGAACATATGTCATTGGTTTTTGTCTGTTCCAGCGGTTTGCTGCTACAGGAGAGCAACAAGTTCTCAGAGGCTGTTCACTACTATAAACTGGCCATTGGGAGTCGGCCAACTCTGGCATGTAAGTACACTGCTTCGCTCTCTTTTTTTTATTGACAATCTCCAGCTCTTGTGGTTGTGGCTCTGCTGTGTCCAGGCAACCATGAACACAGGCTGTGGTTATGTGACGCCACAAGGATAGGTGGCAAAGGGCACTGAGTTTACAGACTAATTAAATATTCTGATATCAAGCAGGGCTCAAACACTTTTAATTTCCTTTTCTTTTCCTTTTTGTTTTTCCATTTTAAAATTCTAATTCCTCTTCTTTTTTTTTTCTGGTTTCTATAGCAACAGCTTCTTCGTTCAGTGAAAAATGGCACACTGTTTCACCTGATCATGCAATAAATGAGTTCCCCATTGTCTGAGGCATCCATCAATGACAGATGAACAGAGGCTCTTAAACGTCTCATCCTTTCTTCTGACGATTAATTAGAGCCCTAATCAAGATCGTGGTTGGACTAGAAAATTTCCATTCAGCATGCGATTATCCAATCTGTTACAGACGATAAAAGACTTTAATTAATTAGCCCGAGCAGCAACGAGAATCTGACGGTGAGAGCATTTACTACACAGGTTTAACCTGTTATCCACTGTCAAAAACGTAAATGATTACTGACTATTTGAGAGATAAGACAGGTGCTAAGTAAAGTATATATAAAGTATAGCAACAGGTCATTGTTCTATCTGACTGATCGGGTCAAGTTAATTTATTCCAAAAGCCAGACTTGATGTTAGCAGAGGCACCTCCACAGAGACCCATTACTCATCTTGTATTGATCGCACAAAAGTGTCTCTGGCCTCTCAAGAAAAGTTTAACAAGCTTCTAAAGAAACCCACAGAATGCAGGTAAAGGTCGAACATAAAGCATGCAAAAGGTCAATGCTACTTCATGCCGAGACTGTGGACCTTATTTGCCTATATTTCCAGTTTTAAAATGCATGACTGAAGGCTTTGTTTATTCTTCTCACAGCGGCGTACTTGAACACAGGCATTATTCTGATGAACCAGGGTCGGCTGGATGAGGCCAAGCGCACGTTCCTAACCTGCGCTGACATCCCAGACGAGAACCTGAAGGACCCCCACGCTCATAAAAGCTCCGTCACCAGCTGCTTGTACAACCTGGGCAAGCTGCTGCACGAGCAAGGACACCAGGAGGTAACTGTCCAAACTGCGGCTAAATATAACATGTCACTGCAGCTAACAAAAGAATGATAATAATAAAGGAATAAGATCGTGGGAGATGTTAGCCTTGAGAAAAACTTAAGGGAGTTAAATGCCATTGATACAACATTGTATTTTTTGTTGAAGTTGAATTGGATCAGTGGGGTTTTAAAGTTATTAAAAATACCATAGTAGCCAACTTAAAAGTGAATTACTGATTATAAGTTACACGAACAAACTCTTTTTGAGAGAATGCATTTCAGGCATGTTCTTACATTGATTTAGGTTTGTTATCCATGTTTGACTAATTATTTCCAACTGCTCAATTAATGCTCTAAGAAGGACACCAGAACATTGTGTGACAAAAAAAGATGGCTGAATCCTAGTCCCAGGCCCCATCTTCTCTCATTTATGACTTTAGTTGAAGCCCAGTAAAGTCCCATGTAAGAAAAAGACTACAAAATTAAAATACAGCACCTGGTTTTCAAATTCATTCAGCTCCACGGTGTGTAATAGAGTCCTACAGGTGTGGTATAAAAGCAACCTCTGTTGTGATTCTTTCTTTTTATTTTTATAATAATGAAATTGTATTTTTTTTACATAGATGGACTCCATTACCGTTGTATTTGACTCTATAAAGCCCTCTTTTAAATAATGCTTTAAGAATGAGTGTTGTATCATTTTGGGAGGGGTCCCGTTAAAAGTATTTGCAAAAGGGCAGGTACTTTCATTTAATACCTGGTCAATGATTGGATTTATCAACCGCAGTTATCCAGCTTTATGTTGTTTACGTTTGGTGCAAGCAGTTCAAAATGCATTTGTGTGAGGTTTAGACCTCACAAATCTTGCGAGAATCCAGCTGCAGTGCAAAGTTAAGTAACTAGTGTTTATTTAGCAAACTTTATATATCTATATCTATAAATCTTATTATACTACCTACAGTATATTGTCCTGTGTTTATACAGTATGCCTACACTTTATTACCATTTTATTACAACAAACCATAAGCAAAAACATGCAGATGACATCAGAAGAAACATAATGTGTATTAAGTGTGTTGTGCATGCAGTGTACAAGATATAACATGTCTGAAAATGCTTGAGTGGAGGTGAAGCGTAGGCATTTTGCGAAGGAGCCTTTAGGGAAAGCACTAGGCTTTAAATGGACAGCTTCCAAAACTGCCTCTGTCATTGGGGACACTGTGTTGTGTGAAGATAATCCTCAGGCTGTTTCTAACTAAATCACTGTCTTCCATGCCCCTTAAGACCAAGTGAGTGGTTCTCCAATGCCTCACATTTATATTGTACATGAAGAGCACTGACACTAATTTAATAAACTGTCAGCATGTTGGAGAGAAAAGTACACTGTTTCCTTTGACATTTTCTTCAAAGATAATGTAGCCTCAGCTTGTTGTACACCGAAAGGGAATATGTGACACTGGTCTAGTTGTCCTAACAGCCGTGACACTGAGGATAGACCCTTTCTGTCGCACTCTGTACACACCGGCCTTCTGGCGACCCCCAATTCCACGCTGGGTATTCAGTGTCGGGGCCCGGCTGCAATGGGAGGAATGAGAGGAATGACTAGTTACCCTTCAGCCACTTTCTCTAACGGGGTCTCAGCGCTCTCTAATGCAAACATCCCCCCACCCCTCTCCCCTCTGTTTGTTTCATTCATAGGAGGCCCTCTCTGTGTTTAAAGAAGCAATACAGAAAATGCCAAGACAATTTGCACCACAGAGCCTCTACAACATGATGGGTAAGAGACGCTTTTGCACACACGCACACAGATGCTATAGAATGTGATAGTATGGGAGAGGTGTTGTCTAAATGTTTGGATTCAGCACGGGTAGACTTTGTGATATGGGATTGGACAGCGTTTATTTGCTTTTAATTAGAACAACCTGGAATTTTGGATTACAGATGTAGAACAGCTGCTCTCACGCTCATTACCTCTTGGTTTTTTTGCATTTGCTTTTCTTTCCTCTACTTCCTGCTTTGATTTTTACACACACATTCACAAACTCAGAGTTCTGTCAAGCCTTGTTTCTTACAAGGGCTGCAGACTGAGTTCAATGTGATACACTATGGAAGAGCAATCCCTTTCCTGGCTAGCACTTCCGTTGTGGAATTTTTTTTGGGTGGTGATTGTGCTGAATAAATGGGAATGTATTATACCAGCAGAGTTAATGAAGAAAAACAGTAAACAAATAAAGGACATTTTATATAATTTTTATAGTTCGGATGGTGCTATTACTACTTTACTAGAAAACTTTACTTCCATAAAAAGCTTCTGGGTACTAATAAATAAAAAGGTTTTAAGACACTATATAACTTTTAAACAAAAATAAATAAATAAAACATTGCCTTATTATAAAACTATGTAGCCTTGAGGTTGTTTTAATGGTTCTTTGTTAAAATAATATCCTCTTTTGGCACACCTGCTGGTATCCAAAACCATTTCACCTCATGCTGTTTGTCAGACGTACAACAAGCTGCATCAGTTTTCGTCAGAGAAGGCCCGGGTGGTAATCCGCACACTGCCACTGTGCCTGCCGTACTCTTCGGTGAGCACTGGAATGTTACGCTCTGAGGGGAACGTAAATTGGGTGTCGTTCATAATTGCACGTTGATGTTTGGTATAATCTCACATAGAGCTCTGTTGGCAGTGAGGCAAGACCAGTATTTTGGCTTCTATCTGACGAGGTCCTGTCAAAACAGACTCAAATATATAATATCTTATATGTTTAGGGGCTTAGCTTCACAGCAGATCTCTCAACTCTGCATAATCCAATCTTTAGTGTTGTCATTTATCCGGGTACATGCAAAAGTCATAAAATGTGTGTAACATACAAAAAGGAAAGGGAAGTCATTAAATGTTATAATCTTCTTTGCATATTTAGTTTTGGTTCTAAAATCTCTGCAAAGTTTTAAATCAAAAGTCACATTATTTTTTTTTAAATGGTTACTTAACCGTCCTATAATAAATGAGGCCAACAATCAAACTGAGAAAAAAAGGCTTTAAAGTTTGTCTGTTGAGCCAGCAAATTTGTTAAAGGCACATTAGTGGTAATGTATGTCTCAATGCATAGAAAGAAATAATTTATAAAAAAAAAAAAAATATGTCTCTTCATATTTGACCTATGACTTTACTTTTGGCTGCCCTTAAAAACACCAATTGATACTGCAGTTAAAATTATGGAGACATTACCCACCTGTATTGGGAAAACAGTTTATAGCTTAGTTATAGTTTATTTATGCCCCAGTTCAGTTCTCGTAGACTCTTGTCTTATTAGTCACTTATTCGCGACTTTACCTGAGAAGGTGTTTTTCTGTATCTGTCACTAAGAGGCACCTGCTGCTTATCTGTATGTCTTGGCAGGAAGTGATTAGTGCTAATCCTCTCAGAACTAGTGTTTTCCATAGTCTAAACAGCCCATCCAATCTCCCTACAGCTCACAGATCTGAGATGGGATTGTAATTTAGACTGTGTTGCAAATCCTGCTGGAATGATAACACCTCGATACATCAGGTCTCCAACATGCCATAATAGATGATAATGTTGATTTAACTACATTGTGTTCAAGTACAGGCCAGTGTTGTTGAACTCTTATAATAATCAGAGTGTTATTGGATGACTGTGAAAGAGAGAGGTCATTGTTTTTTCAGGTGTGCAGCCAGTGGGGGAGGTATCACATGAGCTCTAAAAGACTAAAATTAAATTCTCCTCTTGGACCTGGACTGAATCCAGCAAACAGTAAAAAAAATGACACTAAAAGGAAGAACTGTGTCCATACATTAATTTAAGTTTTACCCTGATGGTTTATACTACCTTTTTTATATGACACTGGACCTTAGTGTGGTCCCCCTGCTGATGCTGCCTTGTTAAATGCTTTATTCTCTGAGCAGAACAGTATGAGGTTGTGTGGTGTGGTGACCTCTGACAGACTGAGCGCTCACTCTGCCCTCTGTCTTCTTTCACAGGGGAGGCCTACATGAGACTGAACAAGCTGACTGAAGCTGAACACTGGTACAGAGAGTCCCTGCGGTCAAAGCCAGACCACATCCCTGCACACCTCACCTACGGCAAACTCCTCGCTATGACCGTAAGAAACAGTACTTTTCTCTGTATTGTTTTTGCCTGAAGTGGTTATAGTTAATACAAAGACAAGCTGAATAGTTTGAATTTTGACTTTGATTTCGAGAGTTAGCAGACCAAATGAGCTACAGTCTAAATTACTCTAGAAATCTATTTGATAGTAGTGCTTGTCTGTGCATGCCAAAGATATTTATATAATATACAGTATAATGTACGAAGAGCTCAAGGAAAAAGTACTCAAATGTAAGGAATGTAACATGAATGCCACTAAGGAATGTGACACCTCTTAGTACTAACTTAGCACTAAATCAAGTACTAAAGAGTGGATAATATATTACACTATATTAACAGGTGTTACTTGAATTTATCTGCATGATAATATTGCAATCAATAATGCACTGTGCTCAGGCAGGAAATCCATAATGATGGATGAAGGTGGTCATGTGATTGAGTAGTGCAGTAGACACTATAATACAGATTTTTACTGTTAATACAAAAGGAAATGTGTGACCCACTTTTTTATTTTATATATATTTAATGAACTTTCAAGCAGAAGTATATAATCATTGTATTTTTGCAAAAGATCCTGGGAACAGCACACATGAAGTGCTGTTCAGTCTTTCAGTATAAAAAAAAACCCAATAAAGCCCCAAATTTGACTGAATACATATGAAAAAAGTACTATCACTCATTTATTTACATAAATAAATGCGTAACATTTTCTCTAGATCTACAGAAATAGAACCACCCTGCAGCAGGTAACCCCAAAAATCTGTTTGTTAAGCACTGGAAGCCATATTTTTATCCTATGACAAGATTTGCTGTATTGCTATAACAATTTAACCACAAACTAATTAAAAAAATAAACAAATCTGGTTCTGATCTTTCTGGGTCTGCGCATATGAGAGTGAAAAGGTGACATTCTGATTCATGATATTTGTAGTCTTTACAAGAATATGAACTCTATATCTGACATGGTTCTCCTGTGTCTGTATGAACGTCTCTGAGGGGCTGGGTCCTACATTGCTTTAGTGGCTGGTGCAATATCTTTATCTGTCTGTGATCTCACATCATCTCTAAACTACTTCTCATTCCCACATCATCTCCGTGTTCATTCCACTAGCTTTTTATTTCGCTGCCTTTCATCAGCGCAGGCTTTTCATCACTTCTTTAACTGATCGTAGCCTAGTGCGCCTAGAGACTTAATCAATAGTGTGTGGCTGAAAGAAGCGGAAAAGGCATAAGAAAATGAGACCATACCTTAAGATGTCACGGGAATAGCAGCTTTTAATGATCTATGATCTATGCTGTGGGCTGTGCTGAGCTACAGAACTATAAGAGCTGTGTTGTTCTCCATTTTCCAGGGCAGTAGAGATAATATCCTTTAAGGGTCACTGACATGTCCTAGAACAAGCAAAGTCATGGTCTCCAGGGCAAATGCTGTTTCGCCGACTCAAAGTCTCCATTGTGTTTAGGTGTTCAGGTCAGACCACTCCTGATCAACCTTAGATAGGTGTTTCTGATTTAATGAAAGTTATACCCGTGAAGGACAGTCAGTAAAAAAAATAAACAATTTAGAGACGGAGTTGTCTGGAAGGTCAAATTAGGGGCCGGGGCAAAAGCTGACAAACCCTTAATCAAAAAGTCTGGATTTCCACAGGAAGATGACACTCTTCCTGGACCAAGACCCATCATTTCCCGAGCTTTTATTAAATTATTATAGGTTTTGACAACTGAGTCAAAACTTATTAATTAATGTGACATGACGTCCATTGTCAATTCTATTGTGTGACATTGTGTGGGTTGTGTTACTGTTATATAGAGAAGATCCTCCTTGTAGTTCTGTGTGTGTCGCAATCAAGAGAACTGGCCAGACTCAGACAAGCTGTGTGCAACTGTATACAACCAATCTTAAGCCTCAGGAAAGAAAAATAACAATTTTCTGACACTAATATACTAATATCTATATAATAGAGGCACACTGTTTTTAACTGTTTATAACTTTATTTTAACAAAAGACTTCCCGTAAATGCAGTCAGTGGGAACACTCTAGATAGTGGAACAATGCTGTGTGAGTTAAGACGTGAGGAGAAGTCAGTCAGTGAGCCGTGACGAGAAAGTCATTTTATTTAAGAAAGAGTTATTGATTTGGGGAAAAAGTAGAGTTCAGAGTTGCTGAGGTGAATCTTTGATGATGATGAATAGTTATAAAGCCTTTGTGCTGACCAAAAATATTTGTCATATTATTAAAAATTTACTGAGCATCAGGAAATCATATATTTACTTTTCAGAATTTTCAGGATAGTTACAAAAAATGGATATTAGCTAAAACTAAAATTAAGGACCAAGTAAATTTTAATGTCTAGGTGGCCAGAAGTAGGGGTATTGACAGGTCCTACTGTTACACCTAAAGCCTGAGCGGAGGACCAGCTCTGGCCTCTGGACTTTGCGTTGAGCAGGTGTTGTCACAGGTGTTACAAGCTACGACCCACAGCCCTGTGCATGGCTCAACTTGAAGCATGTTCAAAGTGAGCACCTGTTATTTAGTAAAGATTAGATTTAAACAGCACATCAAACGTTCAGCTCTGCTCACATTTATCACGTTTATCACGTTAATCGCTTCAAAGCATTCCTCAGCAGCACCTCGTCTAAAACAGGGTGGATCTTCTTTGCAGCGCTTTAAAGCTTCTGTACTCACCCTCTCTGTCCTCCGCTGGGAGTGGACAGTGTGGAGGTTACAATAAATTCAAAGAACTCTGTTTCTGGAATGAAACTGTTCACTAAACTTTGCTTGTTAATGAGTCTCATGTCTGTTCTGCGTCGTTGAGAGGAAGGACGGTGGAACGAGGCAGTAGAAGAAGCCACGGAGCAGCAGAGTGACTCAAGCGAGTAAATATTACTGTGAACAGCTGCACACGCGACAGACAGTTTTCTCTTGGGCTTAATAACAGCCATCACTCAGACAATGTAGTTTTGACTGGGCCATATAGCAACAGCGCACAAATCCCAGTTTTTACTCGCATATGCAACCATTTTAGTCGCATTCTAGAGCCTTGTAATATTGGAACTACTTATATTGGATTAAGATCAATAAAAAATGACATAATTTTTCCCATTTTTTTGCCGATTTATAAATACCGGTAGTTATTGTGCATCCCTAGCCAGAAGTAGTTGTAAATTGCTGCAATAAACAGCAACTGTTTATTTAACTGTTTTTTGTAATTTACTGTATTTTTAATCACTCTTTTGAGAAGTAAGATTTCAGATGATTTGTGAGAAATGATGTGTGAATTTATTATTATTATTATTATTATTATTATTATTATTATTATTATTATTATTATTATTTATTTCCTTTGTGGTAGCAAAACCTACATGCCTTATAATGCAATGAGAGTAAATGCAATGTTTGTAGTTGACAAATGAAGACCTCTAAGATGCTGACTGATTGTATTCAACATTTAGAATTTTTTCTTCCTGTAATGTTTGTCATAAAAACAAGTCAAGCAATGTTGCTTTTTAGTGAGACAATTTGCAGAGTAAGGAACAACAAAATGGCGTCACCCCCTGTCGCTAGGACCTCTCCATACTTTCTTAGGTAGTCTCAGGCCAGGATGTGTTTAAGGCCATTTGTATACACACACACACACACACACACACAAGATGCAGGGAATTTAGCACTCAGTCACTTCCCCAAGCTAAAAGGACGCAGACTTAATAATCCTCTGGCTTTTACAAAGTCCGAGCAACATCTGCACTTTATCTGCTCTTATCTACAAATTGAACTGTCAGGCAAACATCAATGAGTGATTAAACCATGAAGAATTTGAAGTTAGACAAGAAGCGTACACCATAATTTGAAATGGAAACTAAATTGTAAGCATTTTTATTGAATTACCTTTTGGTATTTTTTTTTTTTTATGTGATATATGGGAAATTGGTTGGATGTTTAAGGAGGTTATAAAGCTTTGTTTAGCGAGTTTAGCCTAAGCAGAAGTGACAGTGTTGTACTGTTTTTACACACCACCCAGGACTAGAGCGTCGAGTTCTAGTGATATGGCAGTGATTGTCTAGTGTGTGTTGTTTTATCTCCGGATTTCTATATTTATGTAACATTCTATCTTAAGCTCATTTTAAAGAGGTTCCTAATCTTAAATATTAAGTTGTCGTGCCTAAACCCAAGCACATTGACTTTCATTGAACAAATAATGAACAAAGTTAGATGTCGGTATCATATATTGGTTGTAATGAATGCTAATTTGAAAACATGTTCCTATATAGTTTTGCAAAAAAAAAAAAAAAAAGTTAAAAGGGGATTATGAAGGATGCATAAGGCGAGTAAAGATACAGCGACTCAGCAAAACAGATTGTGAAATACTAACAATTTAGAAAATCACAATCGAGACAATCTGGAGAGCCAGGATCTGGATAATTTTAGTGCAAATATGTTTGCACTAAGCAATTGCACTGGCTTGATTTTGTGTATGGAGCCCTACAGTACAGTACTATAAGGTCTTATATAAAGTTAACATGACAAACACCTGGGATTAACAAGTGCTCTTTTGTTTCAAATGAGGAATGGAGAACATGTTATTTTAATATCCATATTTGTGTGAACGTACTCAAACAGGGACTAATCCCAGACATTTATCTTCTACAACTGTGAGTCATCTGAGTGTGACGAGTAATCCTCAGGTTTAGTGTACACAGTTATGATGAATCCATCTGGTCTACAAATGTACACATTCCTGCATGCGTGAAGAGACGTATCAAAATACACACAACTGATGCTTTTTTTGGATTGGATTGATGATGGCTGCTTGGACACAGTCAGCTGTATTACTCAAATACTTAGTTCTGCTCTCATTTAGCTCAGTATTAAGGGGAACTCCACTCTAGTATTTACGTAAGAGAATGATGTATTTATTGAATATACAGTCTAAGTATACAGTCATTCATACAGCTCTGCTTTAGCCCCTTCTGTTAAACTAACATGAAGTCATTTGCTGTATTCAGACATTATTATTCCTGGCTTACGAAATTCTCGTTTAATCTTCAATTTCATACGACATGTTCAGATTGTTGTCCAAGTCTTTTGTGGTGTAATTCAAGTCCGGTCGTCTTCATTATTCATGTAAAAGGCATTGTGCTTAATTGCTGCATTGTTCTAGTTATAGATGAATGCACACTGTTAATTGTTGATCAGATGGCATCTGGTGCAGGTCCCAGCTGGCGCTCCCACTGGACAGATGTTCCGTTCTGTTTGGGCTGCGAGTGGTTACTTGTGGTGGTTAAAAGGCCATGAGGGACTGATGTCTGCAGAGATTCACGTTAGGAAAAGCCTTATGCACTAGCAGACAGAGTTTTACGAAAAATTATTGTCTTGTAAGAATTAATGGAGATTCTCAAGAAAACTAAATAAGTCTAAATTATTAATTATGGGGAAAATATTCAGTAATAATTTTAAGGAATTGTTTTTAGTGAACTAATGGGTATAAACCTTCTGTTCTCTATTATATGTATGTCTCCTAAATTACCATAAATATAATTTGAATCAAAAATCCTCTGATTGTGTTATTATTTTAATAATTCTGCATATATGTGAAGAACAACATTTCCAGATTTTGGACTCTATTCTATTTTAAATGTGTTCAAACCAGCTTTCAAACAACATAAGTAAGTAGTCACCAAAAAAAAAAAAATATTTATATCATCTCTCACCAGTTATTACAATATTAAAATCTCCCAGTCAGTCTGTCATTCAGCTGTATATGCTTTTGCTAACCTCTTGGTTCATAAGCTGGCTCACTTCTTTTCTTTCCCATTACACCAGCTAACTTCCTGCTTCCATCTCTCTGTCTTGTCTCGCAGCGGTCGGGCCACACACACCGGCGCTCTGTGGTTATGCTCTCGAAGTGTTATTTGCACAGATAAAAGTGCGTAATGAATGAGCTTTTGGCCCAACGGCTGCACTGAGCCAAGCATGACACTGTACTTTGACGGGACGACACATGAGCATGAAGGAATAACACTTGTGGTACATGTGTTCCGTGTCTTTTTATTAGGATTTATTGTTGAAGTAGGCCTGTGGTTTGGACAGCGACATTAGGTATACACCGAGGTATTCTGGCTGTTGAGTGCGCTGTGGTGTTTTCATAATGACTGGTTGAAATAATAATGACATTGTGTGTAATATGTCTCTCTCAGGGGCAGAAAACAGAAGCAGAGCGGTACTTCCTGAAGGCCATCCAGCTCGATCCCACAAAAGGCAACTGTTACATGCATTATGGTAAGTGCAAATTTACTTTTTCATACTTTTGCTACCATATTAACTTGTCATCACTTCTTATAAGTTTCCTTTTTTTATCACAAAATCACAGAACAAAGACAAAACTGCTTCAAAGCCCAATATTTTAGACTTCTTGTATAAGTAACAATATTAAACCTCATACTACGTTTGACATAGAGAAATCAAACAGTGGTATAGAACTATCTTTGCCATTTTAAAACAATTACATACCCACAACATTATCACAAACGGATTTTTCTCTTGCAATAGGGATATAGACAGTATCATCATATCCCTAAAATGAACATTTCTACCTTTGGGCCTTTAGCCACATAATTCTTTTCTTTCCTTCTTATTTGACAGTGCTGGTGTTTTTCACATCTGTTTTATGGTGCTCTGTATTGTTGTCTTATCATTTGTCATCTTGAGCATCTATTCCCTGTTCCAACTTGAAATTCTCCCATGGGAAACTACAGAAGAAATCCTTTATTTAGAAAACCTTCTTTTTTGCAGCTTCTCATTGTTACTTTGTGTGATTATCAAGAACATGACACAGACTTGAACTTGTGGACTTATGGTTTTAAAAACAACAATCTCCCACCTTCAAACCAATGTATCCTTGTGTTTGTTATTAGAAGACGTGTGCCCTTCCTCACATTGTTTTCTTTGACTCTTGGAACGTGACGGTGTGAGCGTTTCCTCTGTCTTCCTTTCATTTATTCATTTCTTGAAGCGGCAGATAAGATAACAATGGAAGAGCTCTGATAGTGACATTACTTTTTCACGAGATGATAAGATAATTACTTTACAAGGCCTCTATCCGCCATCACTGTCAGTCTACGATAACCTTTTATGCTGATGCGATGTGTCAGCGGCTAACGCTGCACTTGCTACAGTGACATTTTACCTGATCAATAGGTTAATAGCACATCTCTGCTGTTTGTAACAGAGCTATTATGTCTTGTCACATTTTTTTTAAGTTGTTGAGATTGATTTTCAAAGACAAACAGTGCCATTGTTTTTTTGAATAACTCTTTAAAATAAGCTTTAAATCTTATCACAAAAGCATCAAAAACACATGCATTAACAATTTTCACTAATTACAGTAACCCAAAGCCCAAATAAAACCACAATATACTATATGTTTCTGCAGAATAGATTAAACTTGATTAGATCAGCTGATACGTTATAGTATCATCACATGATTCTGCAGGAAGTTAGCAGTCAATGCGATCTTCATAAACAATGTTAATAAGATACATAAATGCTTAAAGATTAAAAATTAAATGTTAAAAAAACAAAACTATCTTATTCATTTTAAATCAAAAGTGTAGATGTAGCCTTCATGTGATAACTCATTTGTACTGATTACATTCAACAGAGCACCACAGAAACTGACACATATCGACTTCATGTCTTTGCTTTGATATCCGCTAAGCTTTCATCCACAGAGTTTTTTTTTTTTTTCTTGATAAACTTGAAGCTTTTTTACTCCAAAAGCCTTGGTTTGAATCTTCTTCTTACCTCAGGCTCATACTCAAGGTTTTGGTTTCACTTCGCTGACATTCAGGGTAATATATCTGTTTAAGATCCTGGTTCAATAGTGAGTCTGACCAAAGTCAACAGCAGAGAATAATTCCTCACTAAAGCTGGCTTTTGTTAAACGGTCCACCCTTGGTTCGTGTCCTTGTCAGGTCCTCATATTCTCCTCTGATTAGGCAGGTCCAGGCGTGGTTGAACAGCAGCCACAGTCTTAATAAGACACATATTTTGTGCGAGAGACATTTTATATTAAAATAACAGATCTAGTGTGGTTGCTTAATGTGAACAAATGGGTTTGAGAGATCCAGAAAGCGCTTGAACGTGGCCGGCTACTACTGTAATGTGTTATACTGTAGATTGGGTGGACTAAGCTGAGCCATGGTTTAGGCCAAACGTAATATGTAGGCAGGATTGGCAGAATTCTCCAGCTTTCCAGTTTTGTAAAAATACCTTTTGTTCTGGTGCATGCATGTGTTACATACATAAATTTAACTAAATATTAAGCCTTAGTGGAGTTATCTGCCTCACTTTTACTGTTCACTGTGACTGAGGTATGATAGTCATTATACAACTCTGATAAACAACAGAATGTGGATGAATACATATGAGGTGTAAAGTGTCTACTGTCTGACTGGGGCAGGACTGTGAGAGGGGTGTGTGCAGCTGTGGCCCCCGTTAAAGAACTTGGGAAAGAGAGTGATTACCTAGTTTTAACACGCATTCAGTTAGTTTTCAACTTCCTTTAGTTATCTTTAGCATCTAAAATCCTCACTGTCCTGGAAAATGAAAAATTATCCTGTTTTTTTCTCAGGCCTAAAACCCCAATAACACACTTTCCCCCTTGTGCTTCCAGGGCAGTTTTTGTTGGAAGAGTCTCGACTGCTAGAGGCGGCAGAGATGGCTAAGAAAGCGGCACACCTCGACAGCGGAGAGTTTGATGTGGTCTTCAGTGCGGCCCACATGCTCAGGTGAGGCTTTTATTTATTTTTGGTGCATTTGATGAGTTCCATGCGCCTGACATTGGTAATTTCTTCTTTGTGGATGAGATTGGAGGGCCTCAGTTTCCAGGGCTGGCTGTGAGAGAGGGAGGTCTTCTGTCTGCACGCTTTATCCAGGGGCTTACACTCGTCCGCAGCCTGCATGATTTAGTTGGCTGCGCAGTGTAATCCTCTCTTCTCAGAGCCGTGCCAGCCTGAGCGCCTGGTTTGTCTTAGCGGTGTGTCTTCATACGCTCTATGCCGCTCGTGGCTTGGAATTATAATAATGTGCTTCCAGAGAAGGGCAGGGTTCAGTCTGAGTGAGAATCTGTAAATATCTCAACAGTATATGCCAACTTCCAGCATGATGCTGCACTGAGTGAAGCCACCAACAGTGCAGGGCTTCTAAACATTACGTAAAAGATTTTTAGAGGTTGTTTAAAAGTGCCTTTGTATGAATAATATTTTTACAACTTGCATTACTTAAAGCTGCTGCACTGCTTTTAGAGCTTACGAATAGTCATTTTGATATTACCTGATACACATTTCCAGCCATGACGGATCCAGCCTCCAACAAAATGTACCTTGCCATCTTTATTTCTTATGTGCAATGGTTAGCTTCACTGAAATAAATCTGTAAATGACTCAATGGCTATTTTTTTGAGTACATCTTTCGCAAAATATCGAAGTACAGCCTACCTAACACGGAAAATCCTCCCATGTCTTTGAGCAAGCTGTGTCTAAAATAAGAGGCTATAATGAGAACAACCTCATGCTAATGGGCAAGTAACCATTGTATAGCCCCTCCATTAGAGCAAGTGCAATCAGAGGCTGTTTACCACCAACAGCTCTTGCTATCCGTAGTCTTTTTGCAGGGTTCAGCCCCCTCGCAGCTCTGCAGAGCTTCCAGCAGCGTTTGGCCTGAACCCCTCTGCTCCCGCTTGGCATGGGGTCCCACTCCTCCACGGCTCATGCTCTTTATGTGTTTGTCTTGGACGTTGCCGTGGAAAGGCTCTCAGCCGGCGGGGACAAAAGTGATTCTACACAAAGGGAAAAGAAGGAGATTATAAGGAGGAGCAGAGCCTCTTAGATGTGAAAATGTCTGTTATTACCCTCCTGGGTCCTTGGGTTTTAGACCATTGCTTCCAAAGTAATAATTTCCTCCTGCCTCTTCAGTACAATTTATATGTTTTTCCAAAGTTGCATGAGTTTACAGTGTAGGACAGGAAAGGCCAATCAGATGGTAAGTGGACAAGTGTGTTGAATTCAGTGCAAGTAAAATATGACTCTTGGAGGTAAGTTTATCCTTGTATAGAGGAAGCACCACTCAAAATCACGCACATACCTACACAGTCATAAATGGTTTTCTATTTGAACCACATGTTTTATTTCACTACATATTTGAGGTATTACTCTCAGTAAGTGGCATATCATGACGTTAGCTCTGTCAGATTCAGCATATTTAGTTCCCCCGTGGTTGCTAAATGTATAATTTGGTTTGAATTGATTGTGGGTAATAACATGAACTGGTAGCAACTCGCAATACATCAGGTGTACTCCCCGAGGCAAGGGCTCTGTGTCCAATGTTGCGAGGAAAATCTCCTAAATGTAATTCTGGGCTGGAACAGATGGGAGAGGCATCTGCTGTTTAGGCACAAATATATATGGACCCTTATTAAAATGCAGTTTATTTCAGTGTTTTAGAAGTATGTGTCCTTTTGTGGTTAAAACCTATCAACAAAGACGATGTCAGAGCCAGGACCTTAGTGCCTGTCTTACTCATTTAAAATGCCATTTGTTCTCTCATGGGACTTTCTCATTCATCCTCCCACATTAAAACCCACTTGGTCATTCATATTCTTTTGTCTCGTCTCGTCTCAGACACCATAAGCTGTGGTGTCAACACTGTCCAGTCCCCTCTGATAATGTGTTTATAAATGTGATAATGATATTATCCAATTAGATCGGCGCATGCATTTTTGCCCTGAAGCTTGAGCTCTCTAAATACTTTTGTTGGCAAACAAGCATATGTTTGTGGGTGGACAAGAAACCCACATTTATAATGTCTGGACAAACTCAGCAACTCAGCCCAGTGTTTGGATCTCTGCTGGAATGTAAAGTAGTTGTTTAGAAAAGAGCAGCTTTCACAGGAAAAAATACATTGTAGCTGTGAATCACTGATATGTTTATGTGGATCACTGTTACTAACATTTACATATCTGTGGATATATACATGTCCTGTGTCTATCTCCTTCACCAAAACATTATAAAATGGGGAGTAAAATAACTCAACTTGAGAAAGACCCAAGTGCACAGTTCAGTTAATGAGAGGCAAAATGTAACTCTAACGCATATCTTAAAATATGAATTTGGAAGACTCAACAGACCAAACTATTTTAAATTATGTTTATAGGTAATAAATAAAACAGGGCATCATGTTTTTGGCTATGTGTGTATATTAGAAAGTATATAAATCTGAAAAGTCCACTTGACACATATTGCACTGTTTGTTCTTGGGCCCCTGACCTGTTTGCCCTTTTGAAGAAGAAAGCATTGCCTTTTATCTTGAACATATGGATGATCCCTTAATAGAGCCGGACAGCCTAAATGAAAGTGCGGCTCCAACGGGCTCACTTCCTTTGATCATTACGACTCAAGGGGCTCCACAGCCGGCTGGCGATCACTGTGTCCTTGACTTTGTCAGAGTTAAACTGTTTGCAATGACACGGCCTTTAGTGCAGGTAGAAAGCCTGCAGCTGCACACCATATAGTAGGTGTTTTTGTGTTTTAATAACAGGAAGCGCCACGTTACAGACAGTAGACAGCGCTGTGAATTGTTAAAAAAAAAAAACACTCTTGTATGGCAGGTGCAGGTTTTATGTCCTCGGGATTTGTGCTTTGTTTGTGCTTCCAGGGACTCATGGTGATTTGCCATCTGCCAAAAAAACAGCATGTGTCGTAGAGTCGAGGAGCATTGATCCATTTAGATGAAAGTCAAATAGCTAGGTCATTTCTTGGTTGGATGAAATCTTTGTGAGGAGTTAAAAAGAAGTGGTAAAGAGTCAGACATGCTCAATCAATAATATGTAAGGGTTTCTCCTGCAAATTACAGCCAGTATAATATTTTGCTCAGTGACCTCTTAGCAATTGATATTCATACAGTAAAGTCTAGAATCTGCAAACATATTATTGGTGGCCTTTTGTTTTGCAATGACTTTTCATCAAGCACCAGTGTCCTGACCTTTCAATTCAATTAAAACAGCAAGTTCTTCTTACATAGTGCTCTGTTTAGATGTTATCACAACTAAAAGATGCTATCACACAAAAACCCCAAAAACTCGGTTACTGACTCTTTTTCTGATCTTTTCTTATTTTGTCATGCTGGTTCCTTCTGTTTTTTTCCCAGTGACCCTTACGCGCCGGTAAACTAAAGCCAACAGCAATGAAGATGAATAATGACAACTACTTTCTATGTGTTTTCCTTTTGCAGACAAGCCAGTTTAAATGAGGCGGCCGAGAAGTATTACGGACAAGCAGCGAGTCTCCGACCTAATGTAAGTATATAACAAAAGCTTATCTCTATATTCCAATAATAACAAACAATTCAGGAGCGACACAAACTTGGGTCTTCTAATAGAAAAATCCTGGGATTTGTTTGTCCATCTGTCCAAACCCTGCACCCTATTAAAAAAAGGTTATAGATCGCCATGTTTGACAAATCAAAGAAAAGTGGGCCAACACATATTTTCTAATGTATTCATATTATAAAATGTTATATTGAAAACATTTCTTCTTCACTCTGGGGAATACTGGAAATGTAAAATAGTAACAGCATCTCTGGTTTGATACAATCACAACCACATAATAAGCCTCATTACTGTTTACCGTAATGGACACACTGCAATCAGTGTCTGCTGGCTTTGCAATAATCCCCTTCATAAAATGGTTCTCAATGGTCCTCATTGTCAGTGGGGCAGGTAGAAAAATGAGGGCTCGTTTCTGACTAAGCTCACAGATTTGTTTGTGAAGCATCCATCACTAACTTCAAAGCTTAGGCCGGAGTGAGTAGATTGAAAAGAATAATGATAATAACCCCCTGGTCAGGAGACGCTGACAGTTTGTGAATGAATAGGCCTTGGGTCCACAGAAGACTTTTTTCTGCACCAGAGGGGCAAAATGTGGTTACCATATAGCTACCATTTTTAATAAATTAGCAACATATATCTAAATACTGATATGCTACACTCTAATGCTTGGGTTTCAGTATAGTGTATAAACAATGGTGTATATAAGAATATGTTTTAAGATTTATGCAGAAACCAAGAGCCTTGGTTGTTGTTTTTGTTGTGCTTGTATCACGCTCTTGGCAAGACATTGTGATTTTTACTCTCTAATTAAACCCAAATGTTATAGAGTTTGACATATTTGAGTTGAAATATACACATAATTATATCCATACAGCGATGTAAAAGAACCACAGTTTGGGACATGTTTATAAACTTCACTAAGTGCATTAAAGTAGCTTATTACACCATCCAGTGATACAAAATAAATGGTAGCTATACTTTCATCATTTATATTTATATTTTGATCATTTATTTACTTTGTTTCACACAATTACACAAGAAGTAGTGGAGATAAAATGGCTTCTTTCACTAGGTTTTATAGAGTCTTGTGTCTGTTTTTTCAAAATAGTAAAATCCATTGTTGTTCTGATGTATGTATTAACTACACTTGAAAATGTGTACCATTTTGTTCAACTTTTCACAGCAACATGTTACACAATGAACCTTTAAAGCATACATTTTTTTTCTGAGTTAATACCTGTCCTGTCACACCAACATCAAGATGTTCTAATAAGCACTGCGGCAAAGAAAAAATATGTTTTCCTTTTTTCATCTAGACTGTTACTTCTAAGCAATGTATTTTTCACATAATTATAGATTATTATATAATGTTTGCGGAAAGAATACACCATGGCTCACTAATCATACATTGGACTTTCTAAAGTAAAAACAATGTTGAAACACCAGAATGATCTTTCTGCTTCCCAACAAACCCTGTGGATGTTTGTGTTTCTCATCGTTATATTGCAGGGCCCACATCGGTGTAATTTTCACATGACTGTTTCTTGGCTTCTGTAACTGTATAAACATGCATTTTATGTCCAAATCCAAACATGGAGCCGCAGTTTTACCCATTACTTGGTCACTTGGACTTGGACTCCTCTTGCTTTTTGTATTGCTTACAGCTGATGCACAATAATAATTTTTCAATCCTCATCCATCTTCTTGAGCGTTATCCTTTGTTCTCCCCAATGTGACTTGACTCGAGCCGTGTTCCCTGTCCGTCTTCATTTGTCACATCATGCTTTACTGCAGTTTGACGCTTCAGTCAGCAAACCGTTTTATATTAAACACATATGGCTCCTTGTGTTGAAAGAGGTACACAATTTCCCTCCATTCAACAGCCCTATTTCCATTTCAACCAGGCCTTTGCTGGTCAGATGTGTGCTTTTTGCTTTTGCCCACCTTTGCAACCTGACTTTGGTTTGACCACTGACTATCGGGAACATAAACAAAGCTTCACGTTTAACTCCCAACATTTTTACAGCATGTGCTTTTTTACGGTGCAGGCTAAAACGCTCCACATCTGTTCATTCCCCTTTCCCTTCATGCCAGTTTGGGGAAGGCTAGGGAGGCAGAGAGGTTGCAGAGCAGCAGGAAATGAGGAAAAATGAAAGGCTTTGACAAGGGAATGGTATGCCTAGTGTTGCAAGGCCCGAGTAAGGAAGTTTGCCAGAGTTAAAGTGTATAAATCAAAAATGTTTTAGCTCTGTATGAAGCAGGAGAAGGAGGCAAACGTGAATAAAGGTGGGAGTCCGTTGGGTAAAACTGGAATATCAAGAGATATATTTACACTCAGATGCAAAGCACAGAAATTAGTTTTATATGAATGTAGTAAAAATGGTTTGAACTGGCAAGGATTGGCAACAGAATAAACTGAATAAACTTGCCTGCATCTCTTTTGGTTTATGGAATTAGTTAAAGGTTCAAATCTTTTTTTAAAAAAGCACTTGTATGCACATTTTTTCATTTTATCATACACTCATATAACTAGGCAATTTTGAGAAAGCATTTCAACTTCAACCATATCAGTGTAAACCCAAATTTGGTAAGAGCTTCTTTGAATTGTTTACAGAATAACGTTTTTACTTTAAAGTTTAGCTTTAGGTCTTGAATATGCCAATAAACACAATTCCAACTTTTAAAGAGGTGTAGTTTTTTTAGTACAAAGGCAAAATATTTAGACTGCAATTTAAACACCTTTCAGACCATTCTGCACCTACGGTAGCCTCACAGGGACATGGCAGGTTCTACATGACATGATAAGACTTATTGGAAATACTAGATAAGATGAGAAATTTAATATAAAATAAAAAAGTAAATAAATTTAGTTAATACATTTTATTCAAGGCTTTATGCATTATTGTAAAAGAAACCTCCAGTATAGTTTAGCCGCTTTGGGCAGTTGTAGCAACAGGGGCAAGAAGTAATGAAACTTCCACTGAGATCAAGGGAACTGTAGGCCTACATGTCTATTTTGTCTTGATGGTGATTAAACATATTTTTACATTCTGAAAAGAGAACTTCACACGTCTGTTTTTAGGTACAGAAGAGGTACACAACTAGTTGCCTGATGAAAGCTTAGTGCCAAGATAGTTTGGTGTTTGAATAATTTTCATTGTTTGCAAGTTAGACAGTGAGTGGGAGTCTCTTAATTTTTAAACAGGAAGATATAATAAAAAATATGTTTTGTGTTCCAACCATATCAGAATAAACTTATTACATTTAGTATTATTTGCATCATCTAGGTCATCTTGCACTGTCATCAGCAGCTGGATTTATGAGTTCACAAACTCACAAATTATCTATCTTGAACTGCTCCAAGTAAAGTGTCTGGGTACCGACCAGCTGCAGTTTGCTCAATGATGTGGCAGGACAGATAGTTCTGATGTTTGTTTTAAGTTTGAAGATGTAGCAACCATTTTACTGTTACTAACTTAAAGATCATGGTGTTGCTTTGATTGGATAAAACTGAGGTGACTCACAGATGATAAATCACTGACCAGTTAGTCATTTAAAGTATCTGCCCTTTGCAGATGGCTCAATATCGTGGAATCTGGTGAGCCAGGTTATCATCTAATGAGGGCTTTTAACATAAGACCATTTGCACTAAAGGTAAATAATCGGAGAGGCGTAAAGTGTCTGCTGTTTTTCTTAAATCCATGCTGTAGACCCACTCAGGACTTACTGTAACATTCCTGTCTTCGATTCTCATTCAGTGGCTCTTTCTGAACTGAAATCACCTCTCGGGCACAGACTGAGCCAAAGGGAAAATTGCACTTCTCTTGACACATGATCTGGATCAAATCTACATTAATGTTCTAATATACACCTCTGCCTATGTCAATAGTGCAACATTTATATGACCCTTCCTCTACCATTTTCAATTATGTGCAAATGTATAAACACTTCCCTGACTTGTGAAAGGCCTAACTTCTAAATAGACCCCATAGTGTTATTTGCGGTGTGACCCTCAAATAGCAGGTCAAACACAAGGTAATTTATTAGTCAAACAGCCGTAGAATTACCCCGACCATTAGAGGAAAGAACCTTGGCTTCTCATGTGACGTCTAATTGAAACACAGGCAGTTAAAAATGTTCTTGTTTTAGTTGGGGATTACTGTAATAGCAGAGATTTTGTATTGAGGAATGTTGATTATTGAGGTGGTGAAAGGTAGTGTTGGTCATACCGCTTCACGATTTGTCCTTTGTGATAAATGATGAGAGATGAGAGAGGTATGTTTTAGAAACAGGCAGGTTTTGAGGTTTGGACCTCTTAGAACCATTACAGACAATAAAGACTTGAATAAAATAAACTGGTGATTCTTTTCAATGATTCATTTTATGGCACAGTGAAATAAAAAATGTTTGAGTTTTAACATGAATCAACTTCTCTTTCATAAAAAACTATTACAAAAAGGAAGAAACACAGTAGCTTGGTGACAGGATTAGAGGCCTCTTCCAGACTAAATGGGGATCAGATGTGGCCTCTCCCTGGTCCTGCTCACGTCACGGTCCTCCTGTGATTGTACCACAGACACTTTTCCCGTACTTAAGTCCCCATGAGTCATGGCCGTACTGATGATGACTCTGGCCCTTGGCTCCAGAGGGATATATACAGTATGGAGCCATTGGAGCCACTTCAAAGTGCTGCCTGCTCTTTTTGACATGTGTGGTCACTGAACAGACTTAATGACACGCACGCAGAGTGGTTACCAAGCTCTAAACACCACACCGCAGTCAGGATAATCTGACAAACAAGAGGGAATTGCATGCCAGGAAAACCAGCATGTCTACTCATGAGGATGTCTCATTTACAGTGGCTGAATATCTGCTTATCTTATAACTGTCAGGAGAATGCATTTCTTCTATTTGCAACAAGAATTACAGATTGCAATGAAACAATGTGCTATTAACAGCTTTGGTAGGCTAGACATTGAAACATATTAATTTGAAGTTAAATATATTTTATATAATGTGGAATCTACTAATATTACAGACCAGACATGCCAGCTCAAATGCATTTTGCGTTTCAGGCCCGCGTTTTGACATCAAAGTACGCCAATACGATTTGTTGCTCTAAAAGCAGCTGGTCATGCTGTTCTGTTCTGTGGCTGCTGTCTGCAGCGGTAGCCCCCCCCCTCTCTCAAAGCAACAGTCTAGATGCATGTCAATCAATATGTAGTAGTTAAGGAAAAGGGAGTCCCAAGTCCCACCTCTCCAAATACCACTTTGTGATGCGCTTTTGTATCGTTCATGCGCACATGTTATTGGCGGGAGCTGTGCATTCACAGTTACAAAGCACTAGACTTTTTCCCACTGAGTATGTTGCATTGTATCATTAGGCCAATATGATGCTCGCTCTAAATAAGTTATATGAGTATATTATATGAGTATATCAATAGGTAAAAATTTTATCCAGAATCCACATGAGATTGTATTCATAACTCAAACAAACCAGTGTTTACTTTGCACCAAAATAATTTCAATTTTAATTTAATTGTCTATTGAAGAATATAAAAATGTATGGGTTACTTTATAGTCGATGTGTTTGTTTCTATAACCTGTTGTTAGGATCGAGATTGGGAAGATGGCCATTTGCAAAGCGAAGAGGTGAGACACCAATGTGGTACTCAATTAAATTTCTCTGGGTTGGCAAATCTGAAATGACCATCTACTAAGACTGTCCATTTGATCTGCAGCCTCTAGACATTTCGACAAACGTTGACTATTCAAACCTTAGGAGGTAACATTAGACTTAAACTGGGTCAGATTTACCCAGAGAACTGTACCTTGTCAGTCAACGTGCTTCTGTTTGTGCCAGCAATAAACGACCATTTTTGTCAACAAAGGCACATTGTCCATGAGGAAAACAGAGGCCTTTAGATGTCATCAAAGACCCAAAGTGTCACTTTGTTGTGGTTTAAAACTTTGAATAATTTTTTCTCTTCTTTGTTTCCATTGTTAAAATGAGAAGATGTAATTTTATGAATATTTTAGCTGATGGGTTTCCTAATATGAAACTACTCCTGTCCTAAAATGACTCCTTCTCGTTCCAGTATCCTGCAGCCCTGATGAACCTAGGGGCCATCCTACACCTCAACGGGAAACTACAGGAGGCTGAAGCTAATTACCTCCGAGCGCTGCAGCTGAAACCTGATGACACCATCACCCAGTCCAACTTGCGTAAGCTGTGGAACATCATGGAGAAGCAGGGCTTAAGGACTGCCAGTCCCTGAGCGGAGCCCTCAGAGCTGCCATGTGTGCACCAGACCAGGGATAAAGCAGGAAGAGGATGTGTTCTCAGAGGCCAGGACTATTCCACAGCCTCCTAATGACTCCTAAGCTCTTCATACACCTCAAACCACGAGTATTGCTCACGGTTTGGCAGGCTCCACATGTTCTTGGGACTGAAAGTCTTTCTTCATTAATAGTGCTCGTCGATGTTTTGTTACACTAGGACACATAAAATTGAAGTGAGGCCATGGGTGCATCTTTCACTCTTTTGATGAGGTGGATTGTTTTTTTTAAATGCAAAGTAATTGTACTCTAAAAGGGTCACAGTTTCCCCTGTGCAGTGCAAGAAAAATATAATAGAGAACAACTTCTAAGGACTGCATTGGGTGCAGTTTCCATCATCATTTAGTCCAATTGAAATGAGGTTATATGAAGAATTGAATACCATTTTTTAAGTAGTTATTAGCATCACACAACTGCTGGATGTTTCAGTTTGAGTTTAATGATTTCATCACCAGTTAAATTGTACCTTGAAACATGAAAAGGGAAAAGAATATTCAGCCTTTCTAGCACAACAATAGCCTCTAATAGCTCCAGGAAGCTTGGACTTTGCCAAGTACATTTGGCAAGAGTTTAAGCCATTGCCTTACTCCTAAATGTGTGAATCCTCCTTATTAGTTTGAGAAGCAGTGTTTATTTACCCATTACTGCTTTTTTTCAGCACAAGTAAAAAAAAGCCAAGTCACCATGGTAACATAATTGTCAGCAGCCATAAGGAGCTATAATGGTAAGATGAAGCTACCTTCCCATGGAAGAGACAGACAACAGAGAAGGAGTGGTGTACATGGCAGTCACATGACTGAAGCTGTTAACCACGCAGATGAAGGATTTGTCGAACCAAATACAGGAGCTACGCCCATGCTCATGTTCTTATCACTAAACAATGCACAAACATGGCATGCCAGAGAGAAGTGTTTTATATGTGATTTGGGGAAAATGCATTTTGTTGTGTATAAATGAGTTCTAATATATTGTATGTACATATGTTCACATATGTATGTGTACAGAAGGTCATGCAGCAAAAAAGTAGCCAGACATTAAAGGGACACTGGTAAATATTTGTTACATGAAGTATGGCCCTGTTTTTCAGTCTTAAGCTCTTGTTTGTATATATTCTGTGTAATTAACATGCTCTCGTTGACAACCTTTGGTGACTCAGCACCTTCCCATTTATAAAATAGTGTACAGTGTTTGTGGTCAAGACATTGTCTGATTTGTTATTAGCCATAATATCTTTATGTCTTTAGTTCATTAAGTTATTTCTTTGTGTCTCCTAAACAACAGAACCAGCTGGCACTGTGTTTTTGTATGAAGAAGGAAACTAGCCCATTTGAGGTCATTGTGGAAATTAACAATGTTAAATAATGTTCAAATATTTCCTTAATTCCAGTTGTAGCTCCAATACATTTGGAAATATATGCCACAGTCAGGATAGTGTCACACTGCTTTGGTGAAACAAGGAAACTAGGAGAATATAATGTAACTTAAAGCATCGGGGCTCCCACAATCCTCAATGTGCTCACTTCTGTGTATATTCATAAAGATGATCATTTTGACTGTTGCTTGAGACAAAAAATTCACTCTGTGTCTCTGCTCAGGGATCTCAAGCAGTGAGTTGTTGCTTGTTCACAGAGTGTTTACTAAATTAAAAAGATTTATTTTTAAAAGGTGTTTGTATTTGTATAAATTATCAGTATTTGTATACCTTATTCCTCTTCTTTTGTAATACACAAAAACAACTGAATAATGTGCCAGAATAGACTTTTCCCAACTTTTTCAACAATAAATTTATGGTGTTTCCGCTGTTGCTTTTGTTTCTGTGCAGCTGTTTTGGAGATAGTCACTGTTGAGATTTATTTATGTATTTTAAAGATTCAGACACACATGCTGTAAAAATAAGCTGGAACTGCAGTCACATTTCCGTTTTATTCATGTGGGATACAAAATGTAATGGGGTGGTCTCACTTGCTGCGGAACAGGTTTTACACTGCATTTCAAGACCAAAACCTTTTCTGCAAACTTGCTAAAGCGTGTCATAAAATCAGCTCAAATGGATCTCCTCCACTTTGATCCACAACAACAAAGAGGGCATGTAAATATTCCCATATGGAGCGGGTAGCGCAGTGTCTACATATGGAGGCCCATTCCAGACTTTCCCCACAACTCTTCCCCTGCTGACAAGCCAGAGTCCATTCCCTGAGAGCGGCCCAGTGAGCACTGTGATGTTTCTTACTTGTCGACATGGAGGCTCTACTCCCATGCACTGAGCGCACCATGGTGCCCAGACCGAGCTGGAATGTGTCCAGATTGTTTGCACTGTCTGGTCCATTTTGAGTTTTCTTGTCATAACACAGGTGCAACCCCACTTCTCTTTGTCCTGGAATGATAAGAAGTGAGTCGCCCGCTGCAGAAGGGCACTTTTGGCCAACATTACATCTTAAAAATGTCATCCAGATCCAAGGAACAGTAATTTGACTGTAATAATCGACTAATAACTGTGTACAATTGCTTATAGTGAATAAATGAGTGCCGGTCTCTAAATGTCAACCTTGCGTCTGGAAAAAAAAAGCAGAATTAGATGAAGGGCCAGAGAAAAATACTGCCAAAAATGACGTTCTTTGAGCCAACAAAAAATATATAGAGGTTTGAATATAGCAACCAAATAAAACTTGGCGCATGCACTGCAAATATTGAAATTTTTTCTTGTATCCACCAAAATGCACACGGTTTATGCACCACTGTCACATTTTAAACAGGTTATTTTGTTAAATATAGACAGCTTTTAGAAACGTTTATCCCACCACACCTGGTATAAGGCCCCTTGTACACAGCCATTATTCAAGTAACTGCTGCAGGAACCCTTCATTTAAATAATAAATAACTAATAACTAAATTGTGCACATTTGATATAAGCCCATCTATAACATGGCACCATGGTGCAAAAGTATATTTTTGACAGATAATTAGGCAGTAATTTGGCAGTAAATTACAATAAACTACAAACCAAACATCACTCTTTATTTTGCACCACAAACATGCCTATATTTAAAATCCTATACTACAATGAGAAGTTAATTTTCCAGCATCCAGCCCATAAGGAGATCCAAAGCTTCTGCCTTTCATGACTGGACTTAGAAGCTTTATGACCTTTTGCATCCAGATGAGTTCAGACAGCTCAAGAGGAATTTATTTTTATACTGTGATTTTGCAGGTCTGCCAGTAGTTATCAGGCGAATATGTTTTGGTATGTCGTGATGAACTATCAGGGCTTTGATCTCAGGAGCCTGAGCCAGACGCTCACTGCACACAGCCACTGCCGGACAGTGTGCGTGTTGCTCTCCCCCTGGACTCAATGGATATGTTATTACTTGATAAAAGAAGCATTAGATGAGGCTTTACTGGAGATGAACACTGTGCTGGGTATTATTGTGTGCTTTGATGTATAGTGTTGGTGTTACTTTACTGAAAATGAATACAATCACATTGTTGTAACTTGTTGTAACCTGACCTGAAGCTTAAAAGGTTGAAGATATAATATTTGTCTTGAAACACGTTTCTTTTAGTTTGGTTCCAAATATTCTCACATTTATCTTCATCAAAAGCTACACCTAATTCAGTTTGCCATGTTGGCGTCACATCTAATACCACCTGTGCATCCATCTCAGTGAACACATTATAGAAAATACTTTGTCTCTGATTCTTTTAATTATATCTGGTTGAACAACATATTGTGTAAGATAACACCTACCAAAAGCCAAAATACATAAACTCCATGCATTTTCTGTACATCATTGTCTTGAAATAATGAAAAGATGGGTCACCTTCGAGGTTAAAGCTAAAACGTCAAAAACTCATGCCTGGCCCAGTGCTGCACTATCATGATCTCCCTGTTTCGACAGGCAGTATCTGCCTTGCCCGCAATCCGCCTGCGTGAGATCTTACACGGCCTGACATTGTGCTTTCGCAGGCGGTCGGTGTTGGTTTGAAATGAGGACTCGCAGACACTAGCCAGAACAATGCTTCCACAAAATGACCGCCTATGAGCATTCACAGACCACTGTTACCACCCAACTCAAAGCCACACTGTGGTTGAGGTATTTATCACATTACGGCAACTAAAATCCATTTACAGAGCCCCTTGTGGTTTCCCTATAGGGACACCATGAAGGTCCCCACAACATTAATCATACAATTCAGGGGTTATGAAGGTTGCGTTGTGGTAATACTTACTGATAAATGCATGAAAACTACTGTGCCTATGCCTATGTGCGCTGTAATAAAAATATGAATTAAAAAGTATGGTTAAAGAGGGAGCTGTTGTTGGGTTTTTCTCAATAAAATAATATGGAGCGTCATGAAAGACATTATGATACATATGAACATAGGTTATTGCAACAGTGGTATTTGCGTATACCACTACGTAACTTAAAGCTAGTAACTTTTAGCCTATAAATGTATATACTCAAATCATTTTGAAGGTTCTTGAGATATGAGATGGTAAAATTGGGCCTATTTCACTGACAGAGTACTCTCAGCTGGATAAAAACCTTTCAAAAACGTTCCTATGGGGAGAGATTAGTAATAAATAATAATAAAGAAAATAGGCCAATACACTGGACTGTAGCAGAGTTGTATTTGTACACAAACCTACTGTTTCTGAAGACATGTTCTTTCTTCCAAACTTGCCGGCTTAAACCTTTTTACTAGCAAACAAAGATTGTGTCCATTATCTATGGGCTGCACAGAAGGATCTGCCCCTTCTGCTGGCTAAATGTTATGTAGTGTGGCTTTAATAAAGGCACAGTACTAAAGATAAGCTACAAAACACAAGCTAAACCTGAATAAACAAAAGGGCATTGGCAACAACATTTAGCCTACAGCAGCTTTGTTGTGTTAGACTTTTATAGAATGTTAAAGAACTCAACATTTATGGTAAAATGCATGGCACCATTATATACATAGTTATTTATATACTTGGTAAAGTATGTACTTGGTAAAGTACTTGGTAAAATATGCATAAGCAAAAAGGTTTTAGGTCCTTGACATTCTTACTTCTACTGCTAATGGTAAACCGCACAGTGGATAACGTACTTCAGTGAACAGAAATCCATCAGTAGAAAAGATTTTAGCAAAAATACACAAGACGACATATTTTTAACATTGTGTCATTAACGTACACACACTCATTCAATTTATTTATTTTTGATACAGGGGACTTGTATCTTTATAATGACGTTGTTTGTGAAAAGTGGTATTTTACAAATATTGCATTATAGAATTTCCTGTATATTTACTATTTGAAATCTATTCACTACAAATATAAACTTTTAAATATTTTTATCCTCTTTGGCATCATGGTCCATTACAAACTGGACAAATAAAAGATCTTTAATCTCTCTGGATACAGACTGAACTCTCCTTTCCTCTGTTACCAGGGTACAGTGTGTGCATGGTATGTCTCAAACCATCAGGTGATGGTGTTGTGGAGGAAGCAGGTGTGGCCAGTGTGCATCGACACGTCAGGATTGATTGGTTCCAGAGACAGATGTGAAGATCCCGTGGTGCATTGTCAACACAACAGGTACGACACACACAGCAGGCTTTCCACTCACACCAAGCAAGCGGTAGGAGGACAATATTTATAGGTGTGCTGTGTTCAAGTCAGTGTGGGCGCAGGAATACTCTGAACACTGCTCACTGTCATGCAATAAAACCATAAAAATAATAGAAAAGGTTGTGACCTGGGAAGGGTGAACTGAAGTTGTTGCAAGGAGAAACAGACCTTGTTGACTTGTGTTTGAGAAAATCTAAAAGCATTTGGTAATAGAAATCATCAGGACCATAGGATGTCAGCTCAGCTTTATTATCAGGGATTTTAATGGATGAAAAATTTGGCGTGCAATGACAAGCCTTAGTCCATCACAACATCCCTTTATGGATGCTGGTTTTCTTCCACTAACTCTTATTATGTTTCCACAGTGCTTCAACTGTTCTGCCAAAGCAGACGGTCTGAGATGACAAGATTTCCTTTGTGGTAAAACTGCTCTATTACCCATATTTGCAATGATACCTAAGTGTGATACTGCTTAAGTGTCCCACTCAACCACTCAACAACAAGCTTCGGAGTGGTCTGCATTGTGTTGTCAGTCTAAAGTAATGCAAGCACTACAGACACTAATACAGCCCAAACAGAAAGGAAAAAGAAATGTCTAAGCATTGCAAGAGCTGATATGAAATGACACAACACAGACACATTTACAATGTTCAGTGAAAAGTAGAAGTCTTGGATGTCACTGAGATGTCCTTTGGGTATAATCATGTTCTTTGATGTGGCTTATAAATCTTTCAGCAAACCAAGTCTGTTTCTGTTATAAAGAATAAAATCACTTATTTACTCAACCACTAAATCTTTTTGTCACAAAGATTTAAATCACAAATAATTAGGTTTTATGTCTTTGAGTGCTTGTATTTTCTTTCTTTTCCTATTTCAGCTGGAGACTTTGTGTCATTATAACCATGAACCAAAAGCACTTCATTCCCCATTATATAAACCTGACCCAGGTAGAGATGAGATATGTCGGCTATCTTTAGCATAGCCTACTAAATAAGACTGTGAGTTTTTACATAGTCACATGAGCTTTTACCATACTTTTGAACTTAAGCCAAGTGTGCAGGAACTCACAAACATTGACATGGGATCCTAGACATACAAAACAAAGATATTAATAGGCATTAGTTTCTCAATCATTACCATTGATTAACCTCATTATCTTTCTAAAAAGTCCCCCTTTCTCTGTTTTTTGCAGGAGTGTAGCAGTCAGCTCTTTCTGAGCCGGACCTCCCAGCGCAGACTTGTCCAGCCTGTTATTTATCCTCACTCGGTGCAGTGGGACCAGCTGATTAAGTTCCTCTGAGACCCATTAGAGCAGGCAACTTGTCCCAGTCACACACAGCCACCATCCATCATGCAAATTTAGAACCCACCGTATACAAGTCTAGCACAGTCGCCTTTATTATACCCTCATGTCAAATACCAGTAAAAAGTCTGCTGCTAACAACTTTGGACATTTCCTTAAGAAACTGCCATAATAAGAGAAATGGGACACCGGCGTATGAGGATGGAAGGAGCAACAGGTCTCGGATCAGCACGGTTCACTTAGCCAGGTCTGACAGTGTGTCCCGTATCAATAGCTGACCTTTAGAAGCCAGGTGCCAGGCTCATGGCAGGCTGTTGTGTGGTGTTATTCTACCCCAGCCTCCTGGTGAAGGAGGTCATTTGCAAATAGGATTCATAATGTTAAGCACTATTAGTCCATGATGCTTCCTGAAAGTTATGGAAAAAAAACAGCCACAAGCCAGGTCAAGCCGGGGGGAAAGCCTGGGGGCTGTTAATAATGAACCAAACAAATTCATGATCAACAACAGGATTCTAGCAAATATTTGAATGTGTATAATTAGAACAATTTATCTTGTGTTCCAACAGTACACAGCATTCTTGCTCACTCCTCTGTACTTATTCTCTAGACATGTCTTGTTTCAAACTCAATGGAAGAATAACTGTCGAGGCATGAAACCACTAAATGTTAACATGTTAATTAAAGAAGCATACTTTCATCGCCAATGCTACAATGTTTATTTGAACATCAAGCTACTGTGAACAGCCAAAGTTTCACTTAGGATTTGTCAGGTTTTTTTACTTAAAGCAAGCAGAGTCACATCCAGAGGGGACCTGACACTATTCCTATTTCTGTCTATTTTACTGCAAGCCTAAAAAAGTGCAAATTACTTCATTTTAGCAGGTTTTAAGTGGTGCCTTTGACTTTGCCAACACCAGCCAGAGTAGCTCGAGGACCAAGACCTCCATCACACGAGTAGAAAAGTCCAAAGCCGCACGCACTACTGTGTCTGTTGTGCATCAAAAGCGAAAACAAGAACAAAGCACCCTTTGATTGCAAAATCAGAGTGACTGAGTGTGTAAATTAAACACTGGAAAAGCGTCAACAATGCAGTGCAAACTTATCATAAGCATGTCAATAAATCACACAATATAGAATATATCATTCATTTTAGTTTTTTGTGGAAAGATTTTGTTGGAGATTGCTGTTTTTGGCCACCACTTTGACCAGGTCACTTAAATGAGGTACAAAAATATTGAATATCCATCACCAAAGTCAGCGAATTTAGCCTTATGTAAAAGGAAACCTGGAAGCAATCAGAATCTCTTTACTTTATCTGGCAAAGTGGTATTTACATAAAGCTGAATCAAGTATGTGTAAGAGGCACTAGAAGTCTTGGTATGGCCATTAGGCTGTCACATTCAAACCTCACATATTTCTTCATTAGCGTGGATCACTACACTTCAGTGGGCTTTGAGGGCGTCTAATGAAGTGTGCTTAACTCTGGCCAGTTTTTTCTCCTCTCCTTCAACTTGTTGGTAATTGCTTTTGTGGTTCTTTTATGTTTTTAAAAAGCGTCTGCTACCTATCCGTGACACTGTTTCTGCTTCCAACACAAATGCTGGAGCTCAGTGATGACTCCCACAATAATTAGCCATAAAAAGAACACCTTTATCAAAAAGTGCTGCATGCTCTGTGGTCCAGAGTTCACTCAGAAGTAGGGGTCTGTATTGTCAACCTGGCGAAACAATATGTATCACAATACACATGCCACAATACAATATATCCTGATATATCACGATACTTTATTGTAAGATGATATATTGTGGGGTTTTTTAATGTAAGAATCTGGAAAACATCCACAAGAGCAACAGTGTATGAAATAATTTTATTTAACTATCAATATAATGAGCACTCAAACTGTATCTCACAACATATAATATTTTTCATTTTCAAATACTCAACATGTGTATTTTCAATAATAAAAAAAAAGATTTGTCTGTATTTTAAATCAATACAAGAATTGCGCAATAAAATACTGCAATCTTTAACAGAATAATTTTTTTTTACACCCCTACTCAGAAATGACATTATTAGTACCATAGATAGCGCTAGCCTTCCATTTAAAAATCCATTTAGTTGAAGGTCAGGTTAGCATTGTTTATACACTGAAGAATTTCAACGCAACTATCAACAGCTCAAATATTGTAATTTTGTCCAATCCAACACTTTTTAATACAGAAATGTTTGTGTCCCGAATGGAAAAACTGACATTATATTCGCATTGGACAGAAACTAAGACTTTATTTATTTTAAGGGAAACATTCTTGTGAATATTATGACATATACCCATATTACTTTCAAACTATGGTCAGTAGGGCAGGTCTTTAGAGACGTTATCACCATCAAAAAGGTACCTTGCCACATTAGCAATTTTATTTAATAAAAAAAAAAATACAACAACCCACCAAACACAAAAACCATGCACTCAAAAACAGCAGCATATAATGCTTCTATCACCAATTTATTTAGAATGGATTTAAAAATATCAGTTCCTTGAGTTTTAAGACGTTTTGTAAACTATTCCAGCTCAAGGGAGAAGAAGAATGAAAAGCTTTTTTCCCACTTTCAGTATGAACACTAGAGACAGGAAACAAAAGTCCTGGGAACGTAAAGAAACGTCTTTTTTTTCTATGTCGTCACTAAAATGTGAATGGCAGACAATTCCTATTTGGAAAAAACATTGCATTTGTTGTCTAAATTTTATGAGTTTGAATATAAAGTAGTCTCTTCAGGGTTTATCTGTACCAACCTGTGCCATGCTGATCTGATCTCTGCTGTATTACTCAGTGGAAATGTGCCTTCTAGTTTTATTTGTTCAAAACATGTAAATTATGTCAAGGGATAGACCTAATACGTTTAAAATCTGTAGAAAAACATTGAACTTTATATTTCTTGTTTTTTAAATTCAAATTTTACACTTGAATACTCCTACGGAGGGTCTGCAGAACATACAAAACGATTGTAGTATGAACATAATGACCCAAACACACACCAAAACCAGACTTTCATTGTGTGACGTTGGTTAATAAACAGTTTGTGCACAGGGCAGACCACTGCGAGCAGAACAAATCCTTTGACGTGATTATTTTTAAGTATGTGATCTACCAAGTGCCCTTTAAGTATCAGTATATTAATAAAAAAGATTAGTACTCCATCACTGCCACTTGATCTGAGAAAATCCTCAGAGATTTAAGTGCCGCTGTCTGTGCCAGACCTTTGACCAGACACCAGTGTCCACTGAACTGTGAGCAGCTAAATATGCTCCCTGCAATTACTCAGTGACCACAATTCCCAGAAGATGTTAAATCACAGCTGGATGAGTGCGAAAACACTTGCGCTAATACAACATCAACAACAAATGACCTTATGAATGAACATCTGGGGGCCATATTGGGGAGGGTTGCAAGCACAAAAAACGCACTGGAAGATGCTTCATGGTTCAATATTATGTTATGTGTTAGCCTTTTAATTATGGTAATCAGTTCATACACTGTATATAGCCTCAAGTTAAATCATCAATATATATCATGAAGGTTTGCTATAACAATATAAAAGATGATAATAAACAAACTGTGTTGGGTTTTACAGCTATTTGGGTCCAGAAGATGCACAATCTATTTTTGCATTCACTAAACCATTTTTCTATACTACCAATAACAGCATAAATCAAATGTGCAGCTTTCTTCAGAAGGACACAATCTGACATGTCTACGCCACTCGCTTTTTAGTTCTAGTCACACTTGATGCACAGAAGAAAAGCAGCATTTTATAGAGTTTATCTGCTTTGCTAACAACACCACTGGCTACTGACAGTCTGGCATAACGTTTGTGGTATACAAAGCGTCTACAGTTAAATCTGTTTCTGAGCTGCTAGGGCCTACAGTTCAGTGGGTTCAGGGGTTTCTTTTTAAATCATTGAAGCAGACGAGAAAGTGAGCTAGAAAAGTTCTCATTCATGACTTTTTCATTTAATGTGTGCTATATTGTTTAGAATTGTGAGATGACCAAAAGATTTATACCAGTATTATTGTGAATGAGATGATATGGCACAGCTCTAATTCTTGTGCTGATGAAAAATAGAGGAAAAGGAATTATAGAGAAAAACCTCATAGTTGGTATGATGCTTCAGTTGCTTCAAGTTCCCACATTTTGACTCAGGCTATCTAGGCTGCCCACATTATTTCAATAGCTCCCATTTTCAGTTCCTTTCCTGCCACAACACACAAAAAACAAAACATATGAGTGCAATATAGCCATTTTTTGATTGCTTAAAGGCAACAGTCCCAGTCGGATTTCTTCAAAGATAACAAACACTCTAAAAGCAGTAGGATGAGTCTAGTAGTTATAAAGTGCAATTTGCAGAAAGGTGTATCTCCTTCTGTTTGAACAGTGACAGTCAGGGCAGTAGGACCCAGTAGATGAGAGCAACAACAAACTGACTAAACTCTCCAGTCTGATTCGTGTAAACATCTGAGCTGTTTGTGAGTTAGAGGCCTTTACAGTATGTCCCCAAACTGTGTGCTTTTGTGGAAACCAAACACTGCCACCAGGAAACATGATCTTCCTTCTTCTCAAGTGGCCCACATTTTGTTAGAAAGATTATAGAGTAAATATGTACGGTAAACACAGACACTGTGCAGCGCTTGCCACCTCAGTCTTTGGCACAAGATGGTTTGCTCATAAAGACACTGTGAAACAAATAGGAAGTACATTTGTTGAATTAACAAGAGAGGTAAAATGAGGATTAAAATGTATGTGACAAATTAGAGCAAAACTATCCAAATGTGAGTTAGAATAAATAGTGTCTGGGGTGATCAGACCTCGTACTTTTAAGTAATTGCAGTAACAGCTTAATTCTTGGGAGCTTTTCTAAACAAAAGTAATGCAAGCCTGCAATTGTTTATGGATTTCTAAGCATCTTAACATTTTGCCAGATGTGGAAGCTGGCTGAGCTCAGGAATAATGTAATAGCTGTGGTTTAGGGATCTTTTCTGAGAAAGGCAAACCAAAAACATCAGTGACTTGGGTTTGGTTGCTGCAGAGCTTAGTAGTAAAATTATATTGATGTATATTGTTGCAAACCCAAATTTTTATTCTGTTAATTCAACACAAAATCAAACAATCAAATTCAACAAATTTACCAATTACAGTTAAGTCAGTGCCAGCGTAACGTTTTCACATAAGCTTTTATACTGTATGCTCCAATCTGTGATATTGTTGGGAATTTCTCTCACCAACAGTCAATCTCAGGGAGCCTTGTGCCCCATTTATGTTCAACAAGTGACACAGCAAAAATGTGAGTCCCCGCCCCCCTTTTATGCCGCTTTTTTTTAATGCAGCTAGCTTCTAGTATGACATATTATGTAAATGCCACACACGCTCTGCTATTACATTCATTTGTGGGACTTCACACACCCCACGCTGATGGTGCACCTTCCAGGATGAGATAAGATGGAACCTGATCTGTGACCGCATTCCTTGTACTGTTTTGTCTTCATTATGTGCATGTTGCTTAATGTGTCCTGATTACTGATTAGAATACAGATGGAAACTTTTGTTCTAGATGTTTATCAGTGCTTAACTAGTCTTTATAAGTCTTGATGTTTGTGATCCTACTTGATTTTGTTGAACTAAATTGGAGAAACTTATCCGAGGTAAGTTTATCTGGCTTTGCAACAGCTACAGGGCCATGGTGTCAGATATTAATTTATGCAAGCTAGAATTAACACTAGTCACACTTTTCGAAGTGAGTTTGATGGAACCACCCTCAGCAGAGACCTTGTTAAGAACAAACTATAACTTAACTGGGACTAAACCCACTTACACTTGGACTAGTTTGTGGATTGCACCTTACCATGCCGGCATAAACTAGATTCATACTAGAGTGAAAATGTTCACTTCAATCTTCTGCTAATAGCTGCTTATCAAGTGTGACAATTCTGAGCCTTGCTGTGGGAGCCTAGAGAAGTCTTTATGGAACATGTTCAACCCTGACTCCAATGTTTACACTGATCTGTTGCTGTATGCTGTTGAATTATGATCCACTTGTACTTTTGCCTGTACTTAAGTTATTCACATAGGTCTTTATGTTAATTCAATCAAATGTATTATTTCACTGGCTTTAGCGGAGGTCTGTGCATCATGACATCATCATGACTTGGATACTCTCCCATCTGTGTTTTATCCTCTCTCTGGACAGTTCCTCCTCATAATTCTCTGGATAAACAATCCTGGAGGTCGACATGGGGGAAGAGGCAGGCAAAGCATGAAATAGTTCTGTTTTAGTAATCAACCTCCAGATGGCTACAACTTTTCACCAGGAGAATCAAACATTGAATGGAATTAGGGCAATAAAGGTTGCTTATCACTTAGATATTCCCTTGTGGACAGGATGCTCCATTTCTTGTGAAGAAGTGATTTTTATTGGCTCAAAGTACGTCCTCTATTTCCATCATCATACCACAGTCTGACCGGGCGGAGTACATCTTTCTGTTCCATCACTGTGGTGTTTGCCAGTGTTTGATAGTGTCTATCACCGAGAGGATGAGGATTGGTAACAAAGAAAAGTTTTATGTAGAGGCCTTAAAAACAAATCTACACATTCGGACCTGCCATTAATAGTAAAAGCTGTTTCAAATGTTGACAAGTTCACAAATGCAGCTTTCATACAATGTGTTGGCCAAGACATTTACACAAGATGTAAGTTAACAGTTAGATAACACATATTGACATGTCACTAGATACAAAAACAGGCCACAACATAATGTTTGTGGTCTATTTTCAAAGTTGCTGAAAAAAAAAAAAAAAAACAGTATTCCAGGAGAGTTTTAAGGCTGCAACCTTACGGCACAGTAGTCTGGGGAACATGATTTTATCTTGTGGTATAGCAACAGTTATCCTGGGAACTATTTTGTAGTAACACATACAGTCTTGAGTGAAGAAAATCTGGAGTATCCCTTATCACCTTTACTTACAGCAAACAACAACAAAATGTTTAGTCATTGCCTATTACTATATACCCCATTACACACAGTTTCCATGATAACCCGTTCTGTAATTGTCTTTGTAATTGTTCATGTTCATATAGTTATTTGACTAAACGTAAGTTGGTTGTTATGTGGTGTTGCCGTTTCAATATGGCAGACAGTTACTGTAACGGATTTGTCCTGCTGGACTTCTAATCTTGAATATATTAAACCTTATATCATTTTACATGTGGTTACTGGTATGTCAGACAAGGCTATACATAGTATTTAGAAAATATGACAAATTTAAGCGTTAGGAAGACTGCATACATTTTTTTATTTCTAGACTCATGGTTCTGTCTTTCTAAACCACACCTGGGTGGTTACTCACTGGCACATATCCTCCTCTTGTCATTCATCATGGACTTCACCATCCAAGACACACACACAGCCCAACCTTTTAGTGTGTTTGCTTTTCCCCAGTACAAGGCCGCATTCCTGTGTGGGCATCATTTATTATGAATAGATTTGTGCATTTGAAATGAAACCAGCAGCGTCTCCCGTCTGTTGCGTTTGATACTCCGCAGACTGACTGTTTAACTCCCATATCAGCGCAAAAGGTCAGAGAGATATTCTCCAACAGGCCGGGCTGAGAACTCAAAGCTACATTGTGTTAAAAATGCATAACGTGTGGAATGCTGTGTGTTGCTCTAAAAGAGCAAATAGCACTACATCTGACCCATTGTGGGGCTGACTGAATTATTTATCATTCATGAATAATAAAATAAACTTAACAAAACCCAATGACATTTTGAGATAGGTAGCGTGTAGAAAGTAGCATGTGATGATTGCTATCTTTTTGTTTATATAATGAATAACTGAATAAAAAATGTTAAAAATTTAGCTTTGTCTTTAAGTTGTCGTGTACAGTTTAAATTACTAAAAACACACACACACACACACACACACACACACAGATAGGGTTTAAGTGTCTTCTAATGCATGTCCTCTGAGTTCAGTAACTTTTATTTTTGATGTGGCAGCTGCATAATTATTCAAGCATTCAGGCAGTCGGCGTACCCCATAATTGCCTTTGAAAGACTCCATTTACTTCTTAGTGAAAAAAATAGCCTCCTACCAAGTTACATTAATGCTGCTAGCGTGTTTTCATTTGGGAGCCAGCAGACGTTTCAGTGCAGCCGAGCGTCGGAAGCAGGCTCATGATAATTAGCTTGTCCGTTGTCAATGCTCTGTGGGAGGAAAATAGAGAAGTGTGAACAGGACATATCCACACGACTCTTTCTGAAATGTTATAACTGTGCAACAATACCTCTATCTTTGTTTATGTGGTTACTGTTTTTAAAAATGTATAAATATTAGGTTTACTCGACAGATTTTTGCGTATTTAGCCAAAGTCGTCAGCTTTAGGTTACCATGACAAAGAGTTTGGGAAGGGCGGACACTTTCAGATGAATACTGATTGGGTAGGTGATTGGGTGAACCACTCTAGTCTAACTAACCACCTATTATGGGGTCATTTTATCCAATCAAATGTACAATTGATTAGCAGGATTGTGCTGAGGAGGAACAGCTAACCTCGGTTTACAGTAGGAAACTCCACTGCCACTCTTTGCTCTTGTTTCCACAAAGAATATAGCAAGATCTACTGAATGCTAACGTCATTCAGTGGTGCCATTTTGTTTACTTTTCTCCTGGCTTTTGTTCACACCATATAATCACTTTTAAAGAGGCAAGATGGATTTTGATGTGTTTGTGAGCTTACTGATCTCATAAAAAACCTGCTGGTGTGCAAGGTAAGTGCATACTTAACATCCCATTTAAGCACTTTGCTGAGTGAAATAAGAAAATCTGCATCTCAACGGAGACTTCCATTTGGCAACTACTACAGGTATTTCCAATGACAATCTGCTGAAAACAACCACTATCCTCTGTCCACAAGTCCTGCTGCCCTCTAGACTTGTGCCCTTTGACCCGAAATATGTCTAATTGTACAAAAGAATGAGTGACGAGCTGGGACTCTGGCAGCAGCGTCAGGATCAAGGCTCTTGCATATTAAGAGAGGAAATACTTATGTCATCTTTCACAGTAAAACAATATAAACATCGGACGTGACCTTTTAACAGTGTGATGTGATTTTTGTTGTCATTTTTTGGTGGACAAAAATAGGGCTTTGTATAAATAAACTAATATATATTTCAAACCAAAAATATGAGTCTCAGAATTATGTGTTTTGGCTTCGGCAGTATTTTAAATAAACCATGGCTCACTGGGAACAAATAGTTCTTTCCTCACCACACAGCGGATGTAATCAACAACTGCAACATGGCACAGTCCACAGACTACAGAGAGCTTTACTAGTTTTAAGAAAAATGTATTTTTTTTTTTAATCATGTCTATGACAGAAGATCAAAGGACAGAGACAACATTAATTTTCAGATTTTTAGGGGCAGCTCTTGACATGACTTTGGGAATGGCTGAACTAAAACATTCATAACACCATTTATATCAAAGCTTGGTAAAAAAAAAAAAATAAATAAATAAATAAAAATACAGCAGTTTAATGAAGCTATAGAAAACAACCTGATGCCGCGATTTGCAAAGTGGCACCAATTTTTGTTCTTTTTGTTCAAGCTGAAAACCTTCTCAGTTTCCACACCAAGTAATTTTTTGTGCTCAGTTCATAAATATCTTTACAAACACAAAAAAAGAGGTAAGAGATGCTGTGAGAAAGTGAGATATCTACCACTCTTACACTACCCTGTTTATAATGATAGATGCTGTTTTAATTTGAGTTCAGTCTACCAGTGTATTATCAGAAAAAAAAGTCAGCAGTATGTATTTTACCATATTCCTTTTGTGTCCCATTTGTAGTTGACATTGTTGAATCCCACTCGTCCCACTCGCTAGGCTCCTCTCTGTGTTCTTATAAAGACCCAGCTCTCACACTTGTCGTTCCTTTTGCCAATTCAAGATCAACCGTACTCTCCTAATTACCTCTTCATTCATCCTCTCCACACAGTCCTTTTCTGAATCACAGCACCAGCAGGCAGTAATACTGGGGAGAGCGTCCTCATTAAAAAAGAGACACAGCAGTTTGGGAATGGTCCTAGTATAAACACTGGTCCGCTTTGGAGCTCTTTACTCGCATAGATACAATCGACCTTGGAGTGTCCCTGCGGAGGAAACACTAAAGCTGAGTTATGTGGCCGAGTGTGGGAAGGAAAAGTGTAATAAGTTTCACCTGAATGGCTCCACTCTAGCGAACACCATGGGTTTGTCATTCACAGGCGTTGGACCCCCTGTATTGAGAAAAGGGGGGCCTGCAGGGAGCGAGCACTAATGAGGCAGTGGGCATTGCTCTGGAAGCTGCATCCAGTACCAGCTACTATTACTACCACTGAAAGAGATTCACAATTAATGATGCAATTATGCTAATGGAGTCGCCAAGCTGCTTGCCTGCCGTCCCTCCTACAAAGTATCAATCCTGTGAAAGAATGGCAAAATGAAGGCATGGTTGCACACACATTTTAGTTTAAAGTGTTGCTCACATTAAAACAATTCATTGTCACTTATTAAATATCTCTAAGACATGAAGATTGGCCAGCAAAGTCCTCATTTAAGTGAGTTTTCAAACCTCAAAGACATTCACTGATATTATGACGTAACTTAATGGCGTCACAAATACAGACCACAGCATTAGTCATTCTGTCATGAAGATGCATTTATCTTCTGTCAGGCAAGTTCCAACCATTTCCATGTGCTTTAATACTGTCTGGAATGTCTGATTAGCGCGATTATCTTGTCATTCATAGACAGCTATAGCTTCTCAGCAGATTGTACGAGTACACTTTGACTACCAGTCAAGGGGATAGAGTTCCACAAAGACAAATGCTCTGACATGTGAGATTCTTCTCCTGTAGTGACTAATGAAGATTAAATGTAAATAGAAAAGTAATTGTGTACAAATATGTCGGTAAAACTGCAGAGGTAGTGTTTTTACCGGTAGTAGTTAAATGAAGATTAGTGAGTTCTAAAATCAATGCTTAATTTAATTTTATACTATTTGAAACGTGTGTAAAATACCCAGTGTGCTATTTATTAACAGGTTTATGCTTGTACTACAGCTTAAATGTTTAAAATGGACTGTTTGTCTAGTCTTGAACTTGTTCGAAAGCAAATCAATGAAAGCAATTTCTTTCAATCTAATTCTAAATCTTTTAATGAAACAATTACATAAAACTGTCTCAATCTTCTGTTATTTGCTATTCTTAGGATTATGTTACAATGGATTGCTCTCAACTACGACAAGAAACTGACGCTTAGCAGGCACATTTCTGAAGCTGCTAAACACAAAGTATGGTCAAGAGCTATCAGAGTGGTTAGCACTGTTATCTCACATCATGGAGTTTGCATGTTCTCCCTGTGCTTGGGTGGAGGTACTCTGGTTTCTCCCACCAACATCACAACATCCTGAACGCCTCCTGGTGGTGGCTGCAAACTGTAAATTTCCCCACAGAGATATGCATGTGGCTTAAGGGCAATAGAAACTAATATTCAAGCTTTTAAGATAATTAGGTATAATGTATTGTAATTTATTTTCCATGACATTGTTTGTCAAATGTTTTTTTTTAGTTATTACATTGACTTTTTGAGTTAGAGCCCCCTAGTAGCCCAAAACATCACAGCTCTTTTATAGAAAAAGACAAAATGTGTTTTAAATCATGATGGCTCTGGTGTATTTTCACATTTTTGACAGTGTACTCAAAGCCTGAATGCATCCAGCCGCGTGAACTCAAATGCAAATACAAGCAGAGGGTGAGACTCTGGGGCGGCTGTGTTTTGATTAAAACACGAACAGCAGTAATTGGAAATGTTACACCTGCGAGTCTCTGCATAATCCCATTCCTTCATGTGCCAAGATCCTTTTACTCATCCTCATTTCATCAGAGACAAGCTGAATTTGCAGACATGAAGACATTTGTGTGATTGTTTTGCTGCACTGCGCTTTGGCTGCTATGAAGGAATAGGTTAATTGTATTCAAGCAGTGCACAAAGGAGCTGTAGAAAAGAATTGAATTAAAAGCTACGACTAAAACTGTAAAGTGTTGTATAAGATTTACATCTGAAACAAAAACTTTTATGGCACTTTGATTACTTTGATTGAAAATGGCTGCTTAGCTTTTCTCAGCTGCTGTTAACAAGCTTATTATTCCCAGTCAGCTTCAGCGACAATAACTGTCACACTACACAACTTTCACAATGGCGCCCCCCAGACACACAATCAGCCCCTGGAAGAAAATGAATACTAACTAATGGTACAAAGTCCTGTCTGTGTTTGCAGAGGTTTGTAAAGGCGGGGGTAACTGTCTGTCTGTGAGGGGTTCCCAGGAGATTTTCCCTCAAGCGAACAATAGCTCAACTGTCTGAGTGTTTGTTTCTGTCAGTCACCTGTCACAAGACAACAGACAGGAAGCAGCTAAAGTCAACGAGAGACTAGTAACACGGCAACAGATCTGCCCAAAATCTGCAGCAAACTATGCACAGATTAAGTGACGACAAGGCAATGCAAAGAAATACACCGAATGATGTAATCCAAGTTGTTTTTGTGGTGAGAGCATTCAAAAAATCATTTCTTGTTGTCGCCTGCATGTTTCAGATTGCCCCATTTTTTATTTTTATTCACAGAGTTACTGAAAGCAGAGTTAATGGAATGAAAACAGCCATTTTGAAATTGTAATAACCATAATATTTTGATAAGCAGACATGGACAGCACAGAGCACGTTTCCCAAACTGTTCCTGACATTGGGCATGCACACACAATTAACGTTGTTAGTGAAGTGTGGTGTGGAAGGCTCGGCACATGGAGGGAGTTCAGAGGAATATGGTCTGTCAGAGGTAATGCCGGAGATCACAGCGCACATAATAACTCCAGTGAACGGAAAAGGAGGTGAGGAAACAAACAGGGTTTATACAGCCTTTTGTGAAGTGTGTTGAAAGCATATGATAAATTAACAGAATCTGCCTAATGAAAGGTAAATGTAGAACCTTTACAGATATGTGGATGCATAGAATATCGCTGTTTCTGTGGAAAAAATACATACCTATGTTACAAATACATGCATATTAAAAGTACTGACATTTGTATTTCAATGCAAAAGCATGTCACAATGATAATATGTATATAATATAATAATTGTTGAATTAAAAATAAGGAATGCTTATTTAAACCAACATTATATAAGATTCTTGAACATGCCATCTCAAAGATCCATAGCTGCCTCTCACAAACAGCACACTTATGCCAGAGAGAAGACAGGAAGCATGACATGGTACCGTAAGGTTACTTTTGGGTCTAGATATATCTCAGCTAATGCCCAGCCTTTTATCTTATTGTTTGCAGAGTAGTGTGTAAGTGTTAAAGGTTTCTTGTGAGTAATATGTTGCTGTTTGTGGCAAAAAAAAAAACTTAAACTTAAAACTGGCGTGTAAAGTTATGTTGAGACTAAAAGGATATTATTCTTGAATGCGGTCTCTTTAAATGTTTAATTTTTAATGTTAAAAGGCAGTTACAAGAACATTTTTGGGGCCTGTATGTGATAAAATGATATAGTTAGACAGGAAACAGGGTGAGAGAGGGGGGAGTGACATTGGGGGAAAAAAACATTTAAACTAAAATTGCACATGACTCTTGAACATGCCACATACTGTATTGTATGCACTCTACCAAGTGAGCTACAGGGCGCCCCCTGAAGAAATGTTTTTGTGGTATTTAGCTACACACAATTGCTGTTTAGTAGATAGCTAGAAGTGTCCCTTTGCTTCTGTATTCATTTTTTATCACTTTATTATCCATAAGAAAATTTGCTGTCGGCAGCTGCCTCTACTATGCGTTGTGTTTGCGTTGTGTTGCTGTTGATGAGGGAAACTGGAGTACCCAGAGGAAACACACACAGAAAGGATTTATTTATACATACAGAAACATCAGTCTGGGATTGTCCAATCTGCTCTGTAACCAAAACAGTCAAGATGTCCGCCGTGTTTGATACTGCGCTTGCTTCTGGTCTTATAGACCTGGACATGTCTTTAACACCAACTTCTTTCTTGATATCCACGCTGGTATATGCTGTGGTTTGAAATGAAACTGGAATTATTTACTCAGCAAATGTTGGTTCCGCGTATGGACCCGCCTTAAAATCCTGTTCAAACCCCGCAATCCCAGGCTGACTTGTCTGTATGTAATACAATGGGAAATCAGTCTGGCTGGCCAGGCTACCTTTATGCCACCATTTGTTGTAAGGAAAATTATCATACAGAGTTCTGTTAATAAATTGCTAGGCTTGAGATAATCCCAAACACAACTTAAACAAACTGTAACTGTCCAATTTTGAGTTGCTGGGAAAAACCAATATGTATAAAGTTAGTATAAAGTATAAGTATAAAGTATTAAGAGTGTATGTACTGAAAACTCAAATATTTAATTTAAAATAAGTTAACACTTTTGAGTTAATAAAAAATGGAGGCAACTGCTTTTCTTCTGTCTAAAAATGTGTTGGGATGCAAACTCACATACATCCCTTCCACCCTCCATAGTGAGAAAATGTCCATACATTACCATATCAAACTGAAATATGTAAAAGACTAAAAACTGACTAAAGCTGAAAGGCTGTATGCTCTTTATTACTGCTTTTAATCTCAGGAGGATGTCATCCAAAGCACCGTAATACTGCCTATGCATGTATAAAATATACTTTTTTATCTATGATGATGGAAATATCCCTCAGGAGCCACTGTCTTCTTGGCAGCAGAACAATACATTAAGAAATGAATGCCCTTTTCCCATTGTGTTTTTTCATATTTCTGCCCTGACAGAGTTTTTTTTTTCCCCCTCTCATTTTGATCCCCTAATTTACATTTCAGTGGCAGTTCTGTGGGAAAGACTAACAGGGAGCCTTCAAAGTCTTTGCCAAGGGCTGTGTTCAGATGTGGGTTGCTGCTCGACAGATGAAATGCTGGTCAAAACCGTTCATTTCCCATCTCTACTGAAGGAGAATGACACGGGGCTTTGGCATTCTGATGATTTGTGAAATGCGCTTCATGTCTGCAGGTGTGGTCCAGGGTCGCACTAGACTTTCACAGAGGCACAGGAAGAGTCATCAGTAGCATTTGTGATAGTATTTTTGATATACTGTACTTCTATTCTGCTCCTTCATTTTAGTTTTAGGGTTTAGGTAGTTTGTTTAGGAGCATCAACTGGAATTTGTGTCTCTGTGACATGTAGCTAACTAACACCAGGCACTCCAAATTCTTTTCCATACTTCAATAAGAGTGCCTTAATGCTGTCATAAATGATGGTAAAGATCTAGTAATTGAAGAAATGCTGCAATAAGAAATTTAATTGGAAAAAGCACCCATAATTTTGAAGGTCAGTTTTTTCCCCTTCAAGATATATATTATAGAACTAGCTTACATGCACACTAACTCAAATGTGAGTTAGTACAGAACATAATTTCTTACAGCGAATACATAAGTAATATTTCTATGAATAGTTTACCTGAGGTTACAGATTTTAAGTCCTCTACACATGGTCAAAAGTGTAAATGTTTCTAATGCAGGTTTTTGTTAAAAAGGACTTATCAGACAAATCACGTTAACTTGCTGCTAGCCATACTCTTAATCTTCTCAAAAGCTAATAACAAGAGCATAATTAATGTCCCTCAGCAGCCATTTATCAGTCAGTAGCCACAGGTGCACCCGTAGACATGAGATGTAAAGCCTCCTCCATGTCTCTTATCACCATGTGTCCGGATTAAACGAGGGCCTTCTACTTCCTCCTCAGCCGGTGACATTTCAGACGTGTCCCACCCATAACAGAATGTCAACCCCTAGTGCTGTACCCTGGCCCATTAATCTCTCTAATTGAATATAGATGAAGAGAGAGTCCTGCAATGAGAAAGGGCAGAAGAGTGTCTGGGGTGTGATTTAATGACTCCTGTGATTTATTGCCCAGAATAACACCCCGCTAAGGACCAAGTGGGTGGTGTGTCAAAGGACAGCTCACAAAAAAATGCCCTTTCCACTGTTTTCACTTTGGCATGCAGGCCCAACTCTCGGGAGCATCTCAGCCTCGTAAATTTAAAAGAAACGAGAAAAACCCAATGGGGAAACGGACTAGTTTGACTCCTGGGTGGACAACAGAACCTGTTGGGTGAAGCACAAGGAAAGAAAAAAGGACTTATGAATATGAACTCTATCAGCATCTATTTGACAAATCAAAAGCAAACCTACAAACTGTGGAATATGATTTCCTTTCAGGGTTATTTGGTGTGCAAGTGCATGTTGTATTTGCTTGACTGTCAAACAGAGAAAATGCCTTTTACATGCTTTGTTGAATTCTGAGGAAAAATACAACTAACTGCATTTTTATAAACTACAAAAACACAAATAATAGGAAGCATATTCTAACATAAAGTAGGGTTGTTAGACAACATAAGCTAAAGTTACAACCAAACGGTGTGATTAGACAGAGACTTTTAGCATTACAGGCAGTTTAGTTGTATGTATCACCCCACTGCACAGCTGTGTTGTTTCTGCTGGAGGAATTCTTTGATTATTCATTTTATACATTATGTGACTATTGCCCTTTTCCTCAACATCACAGTGCACTTGGTCTGCTACCGACCGAATGGTAATAGGCAATAAGCTGTGCAATATTCCACCATTTTGTACATTATGCAGCCTTATCAGCCGTGTGCATGGGATTTCTGCACCTTTGAGTGACCACTGTTGGAAGTGACAACTGTAGTATCTTCTGCATGTTCTTATTCAAAATAAATGCATGTGGTCTTCTCTATTAAAGACCAATACCACTGTCACTCCCTGATTTGGGTCAGTTACCCATCATGCTAGTATGTTAGCCAAACATTAACTTTGTTTTAATATCAAGAAAAGAGAGCAAGTTTTTCTGTAAGTTATTTCTGCAAACCCTTCCTTTTATAAATATATGGGTGATGTTGGGTTTTTATTTTATTGCCAATGTTGAAGTTATAAAAAAAATGAAGAATAAATGTTTTGATCAAAGTCAAAGGTTTAAAAAAACTATAATTATTAATTACTTTTTTCCATCCATTTCTTTTCCCAATGAGAAATAACACAGAACATGCAGACTCCTCTTGTCCATCATAGTTTTCTCCTTTTGTAGAGGCAAAAACACGTGGGCTCATAAGAAATAGAAAACACATGCATGGGCATGTAAAATAATACTAGTTTAATGAATTATGACTATGAGTAAAAAAGAATAATTCTATAAAGTATGAATGACTAACTTTTTATGCACTGAGTTTCTTGTAGCTGGTAAACTGCCCACCACTCCTATTGTTCGGATTATTTTAATGTGAATGTATATCGAAAGTTAGTAGCAGACTGTACTCTCCAGTTAAAAGGCACATGGTAGGTTTATGGAAGGAAGCAAAGTGCACACACCTGTTTTTAAAAGGCCGGCCTCTTTCTTCCTATTGCTTTACATCTTTCAGGGAGTCTAATGGCATTCACAGACGCAGCGTGATTACATGGCATGTTAACGCTCCTGAAGACAAAGTTGGGTCTCGGGCCTGCATGGGAGGAAATTTGTTTTACAGCAGGGGCAGCATTGTCACAGATGTTAACCAGATCACAGCCATCTGCACTCTAGTGGGCGCTCCGACATCTCTGACATCCTGCCATGTTGGTCAGATGGCTGGGTTAGCCGTCAAATCCCACGATCAAAGGGTTAGATTCCAGTGGTTGGTGCCAAGGTTGGTTTATGGAACATAAGTGACTGAGCCTTTAGAAATGCTTAAATTAAGTACATGTGACAAATGATATGACAAAATACACTTTCTGAAGACAGTGTTTACTGCCTGTTTCAAAACAATATGGTATCCTTATTGACCATTTGTTTGTTTTCTACTGTTAATTGTAGAGTACTTGTAGATGATAGCTCCAGTCTCTATCATACCTACAACAGGTCAAGGTTTTTATTTTTATTTGCCACACCAGCATTGGTATTTGACAGCATTGGGCCAGATTTATCTTTTTCTGTTGAATAAAAACAGTTTGTCTGGTCTCTGTGGATTTAAGTTGGATTTCTAGGGAGCGGAACAAAAAGGCACAGAAATAAAAATGCCTTTGAAAGCAATTGGATAGACACACAGCCATCATCAGAGAACATAGGGCAGTACAGACATGTGCAGAATAAAGCAACGCAATCTAAAATATTATAATCTAGAACCAATCAGAGAAATGAAGCATTGCATAAAGTCCCACTCCATTTCAGATAAACTTTTCCAAATAGATTAAGGAACTTGTTGCTAAACCAGTGAAGGGAATGGGTCTGGCTGGCCAGGCTACTGTTCCAGATTTACAAAAGGTTCACAGGATCAGACCGAACCCTTGAACCAGCCCAGGTGATTTTGTGACAAGACTGTTTTTATGCTCTTGCCCCATAGTTTTTTACTGTGGAATTATCTAAATTTACCTAAATTTGGATACAAATGAGACACCTATGGTTCCCAAACATGGGGTTCAGACACAAAAGTGGGTTGCAGGAGATTTTATGTGGGTTGCCAAAATATTCAAATTCTGTAATTGTGAAGGTCAATGGGCATTAAATGTAAATATATCAGCTTTTGAAAATTGGAAATGGTCAAGATTAACACTTTGCTAAGAATAATTGAAAGAATGCTAAAAAAGGAACTTTAAAATGACAAAAAAAAATGGCTTTGAAATAAATTTAATTAAATGGCACTAGAAATGAAGAAAACTAATTGATCACACTAAAACAGACAATAGAAAAAAAGAAAACTGGTTTAAAGTATAAATAATCAAAAAGCTCAGGTTTGTCCTAATGGACAAGAAAGCTAAATTGGAGAGAAATATATGGTAGTTTTCTTTTTCCTGCATTCTTTCAATATGTTTAGATAAGTATAAAATAGTGATAAAAATGCAGATACAAATACATTTTCTTATTTTATCTGAAAGCACAGCTATATACTAAATCACTATATACTCTATCACCCTAAACTCAGTGACTGCAGGTTGGTGATTAATGAGCTTTTCAACATGTCTGAGCCCCCGGCTGCTATCACAGAGCATGTGCGGCTGTAATATTAGATTTTCAAATACAGCAGTAAGTGTCTTGCCTGCGTTTTTTAAATAAGCCCCAGGCTGTCTATGCGGGCTTGTTTCAATATCTGTGAATTTGCCTTTAATTCATTTATTGTTCTCTTTATTCCAACCTCAAGACATCTGGGTTCAACCAGAGACGCTGACTACACAGGACTCCGTAGAGTATAGGGGTATATTTCAAACTTCACTTTCTTCAACATGCACAAAAACTGTTTGAAAGCAGAGTCTGGCAGCCTCACTGCCGACGCTCAGTGCCAGCCGAGGATTAAGGACCCAGAATGTAGCCGAGGTTCACTGCTGTGGCAAAGCTGACAGAATACGAAGAAGAAGAAATAAGCAACAGCTGTGACATTAAGCAGAGAGGGGCGCACTGTTCTCGGATGACTGGCACCAGCAGCACAGTCAGCTCATGTGGAGAGTTCGAAAGAAGAGCGCAGTGATTTCAGATTTCAGCAGAGCGGGATGTAATGAATGCAGAAGAAGACGGCTGGATGGAAACAAATGAAGCAAACCTTCTGTGTAACTTCATCTCCCTCATTAGAGCTGTGTTCCTCATGAATGTATGACAAAAGCAGAGGAGGCTGACGCTTAAAAAGTTTTGAGTTTTTCATGTTTTATGGAAACTCTCATAATACACATGTCAAAGTTAGCAACCATTTTCATTTCACATTGTCGCTCTGAGATGTTTCTGTCCTGCAAATACTTTTTGTTTTTGTATGTTATACATTTAGGCCACATACTTTATGGGTCTCTTCAAAGAAAGTGCAAACTCTTGTTAAAAACTCTGGTCTGTTCTTTTGTTCTTTGTATTCATCTTATTTAGTAACACGGTGTTTGATCAAATTTAGACTCACTTTCCATCGCAGTTTCTCTCTTCAAGTCAAATGGATTTAAGCTCCTCAAACATAAACACTGCTGGATTTTCCAAACTGTGGATGAAGAATGTTTAGTGAATTTCACATTTTTTGTAAACAATGCTGGCATTATGTTTACACAGCGTGTCTCCTACAGGATTTCTTCACATGTATAAATATTTAAATAAGGTTGACTGTGAGATCAGGAGTACAGGACTTCATCCATCTCATTTAGAGTGTTGAAAAAACTGTGGGACACATGAGAAGGATACAATGAAGCTCTTAAATCAAGAATATCAGATGGGGGAAGGTCCAAGCAATACATGTGTAGGTGAATTAGTGCATCTGAAATTGCCCATAGTGGATGAATGTGAGTGCGATTGAATGGCTGTCCTCCAGGGTGTTCCCCGCCTCTTGCCCAAATTAGCTGGGATAGACTCCAGCCTCCCGCAACACTTAATCAGAAAACAGTGGATGATGAATGAATGGATTACATCAGCATTTTAATTTTCATTCATCTGAGTTTATTCTGATCCTTTTTAATGTAAAAAATAAAAAAAACATGAGCATTGCAGCAACCAAGAGACAAGCTGTGGCAATACCCTGAACAGCTCTTGTCTAGCATTACATAATGAAGTGTTCGTGACTCTGTAAAAGCCAAATATCTTTGGGACCTCACTCTGGGATACCCACACAGCTCCCCTTCGGCTACATATTTAAACTCAAGATTGTTTCTTGCTTAAATGTTTGTGCTCCTGTGGGAATGAGCTACATTGTCATTGCACAAAGATTGGACCAAAACAAACCATCTGTTGGGCACAAACAGTCACTACTACTTATCCAGACCTCAACTGCTCCTCATAATTAAAAACATAAGCTAATTTTGTGATGAATAATTTTTTGCATATGCTGCAGTGGCAGTAGGACTTGTATCCCACACCAGATCACGTCAAAGGCAGGATGTTCCATGCTGTAATCTGGTCTGACATTTTCCATGCTCATCCCTGGTCGTCACGCTCATTCAGTCAGACTTTGAAATATTAGGAAGAGTGTAATAGTCAACAGCATGACAACACATAATTCAAGTTTCCACTTGCACCAATGCATCACCCATAATAATCCTTAATAATCCATAATGCTGCTTCTCTTCATCCTTGTGGTGTCTGTATAAATACCAGCTATAGGGGATGGATATCATTCTTCCTGCTGGTTAAGAGGAGTCATTATGTGTTGAATTATGTATTGGTGCATACAGTATACTGTATGTCAGAGAGAGCTGTTATTGTGCTATTGTTACTAAGGCCTCAGAACGCAAGGATGTGAACTAGTGCATGTTTTTACGGTTATTGTCTGTACTTTTTTTGTGTTTTAGCATTTTTTGCATAATGTTAGTAAGCATCTATCTAAGATTTTTGTTTCAGGTTGATATTTATTTTACCATCACAATGCTATAGGACAACACATCAAAATTAACTTCTTTGACTAAATATGGCACACGCACATGATGGACTGATGTCCTTAAACATAAATGCAGTGTTAAAATAATATTGACCTATTAAAAATACAGAATAAAAGATCATAATTTCTCCATCAAATATTTAAACGTAGATTGTAAAAAGGATTCTGACAATTTGGAGACAACATTTGTTGAATAAAGTTTATGATGAAATAAAAAAAGGAGTGGTATGGCATAGTACAGACAGACAGTCCTGGTTCTACAACACACAATGACTGTGGGTGCATGTGTAACTGTGACAAGTGTTGTGCCAATCTCTGTACCCTTGACAAATGTGGGCATATTTATTTGTACAGTAATGGCCAAATTCATTGACAAGGAGCCAATGTGTATAGACACACCAGAAACAGTTCACTGCTCTGAACAAAGAAAACAAACAAACTAGGAGGTAGGAAGTCAGGTGGGTTTGTATAGACTTTGTAAGTCCCCAACTAGTCCTAGTCTGATGGATTTTTTTTTATGTTCTGTGTCAAACACCTTGAGTTCACGAGCTTCCAGTTAGGTGCTACCCCGTCAAAACAAAATGGAGCACCATAAGAAATGGCATAGAGATAAACATGGGCGGAAGAAGACTTTTGCGTTTGGGCCGTGGCCAACAGACAATTCTTTGTTTTGGCCCTCCGAGGAAGAAAGTTTGGGCAGCTCTGCTTGCTATTGAACTATTAAACTTAAAAGATACAAACCCTCATGGAAAAAGGTACAGGGGTTGCATGTTTTGAGAAGTATTTAGAAATTACAATATAACTGTGACATGCTGCAGCTGTAACCACTAAAAAATAAATACATATATGCAGTATATATTCTGTATACAGATACTGTATATTTTTCGTATATGATGTATTTACCTCATACTGAATTTTTGCAAAGGATAACACACAAACACTGAATAATTAAAGGTAGAATGAAAATAATATTGTTTGTTTTTTTCACCCTTGAATTAACTGAACACTAAACACGATTTTATGTGCCTGCTCTAACACATGAAAATAGCAGAAAACCATGTCCTCTGTTTTTTTGTGTCCAGCCTCCTTCCTGTCCCTGACCCCAGAGGTCACGACAGCATAATGAGCACATTCTCCGGTTACACACTCCTTTTTTTCCCTGTGCTTTGGACTGTCCTTTTACAAAATACCACTCCTTTATAAATGTGGGGCTAATAGTGCCCTGTATGGCCTCGTGAGTGAGATTTTCCATTGTACATTTAGGGACCAGTGCTGCATGTAAGCAATGACAGTGACTTATGGCAAAGGGGAAGCAGGACGTGGTGCAAAAATATCATTGATTATGATGAGCATAAACACAAAGCTCAGCCTTAGCCAAAGCACTGCTCTAAAACATTCATACATCACAGCCTGTGGACCGTATGTACAGTATACCCCACCCAGAATGATTGTGTCATGGGTTCACATTATAATCCACACAATGCAAACTCAAGGCTCAAGGAGCTAATGCAGTCTGTAAATGAGGAAGACTGCAGGAAGTTTAGCAGTTGAAACCTGTCAAGGTAAAAACAAAAAGAACATTGGTCTAGAATAAGATAACTTTCATGGAAGACCAAATGAACATCTTTGGATTATGGATTGATGCAGTTTGTCTGATCTGGACAGAGTTATAGAAACTGGTAAATGGTAAAAAGTAATGGAACGCCCACTGTTTTTTTTTTTTGTTTTTTTGTTTTGTTTTTTTGTTTAGTTTATTCAATTATTCCATCCAACCAAAATAGGCAAACACATTTTTATTTATTGATTTTTTTGATTCACTTTCATACTATATAATTCAACATTTGCTACAGTGGATTTTTAAAGACTTTTGGGGTGTTGGCATTAGTCACAGCTACAGCTAACTTTGTGGCTTTAAAAATTTGACCTTCAAGAACTCCTACCATAAATAGTAAAAAACTTCACTAAAATGCAAAATGAAAAAAATAAAAAAAACTATGATGTTGCCCAAAATGTTTGAGTTGGATTTCTTGAGGATAGAACCAACCTCTGGACACAACTGGATAGACATACAAGCAATCAGAGCAAAGCAGCATTGTAAAAAAGTCCGACCAAATAGATATTATTATTAGTTTGACAGGATTTATACTGAGGAAAATTGTTGTCACTCAAACAGGGACCGTTTTCACTTAGTGAGGGGGAAGAGGGCTGGCAGGCCAGGGTATTGATGTAATGTAATTACTCCGATATGCAAACGTTTTGTCCAATCTTATAAATGCTATTAGTAAACATGATTTTTTATTTTCCCTTATGACTCTTATGAAGTCCTACAGGTCTGGCCCTGGATCAATTAGAGTCTGACAGAGCTGCAATTAACAATCAGTTATAACCACAATATGTATTCATGTTGTTTGAGGAACACCACAATCCCATTGAGCAGTTTGGTTACTCAGTTATAGTGAAAAGCCTCAAGCCGGACCGTAAAAGGCACTCGGTCAATAAAGTATTTATTTGACTGCAGTGGGCTGTCAGCAGGTTCTATATGCAGTTTTCCCCACAGTCACTTTTGATTTCACTTACAATCCATTTCAATACAGCGGCAAATGCGGACAAAGAAAGATCAGGTTTTAAGACAAATGAATGTAGTGAAAGCACCAAATTATATTTGGCAGCACTTTAATGTGAGCAGTTAATGTCTCTGGCTTTAATTCGTCTCCAAACCAGAGTGGTGTGAGAGTTGAAAATGTCATTTTTAGAGTAAATTCCAGCTGTCACTGGGAACATGTCAGAGCAATCAAAGGAATCGCTGCTCACATAGAGAAAGATGAAACCTGGAGGGGAAAGATCAGCGGTTTCCATGGCGATGCATGCACACATCTGGTACGTGTGCGTGTGTCTCATAAAGCTGCGGTTCTCCATGGCAGAGAAACATTTTAGTCTGTCAGCGCTTTTGCAGGCCTGCTCAAACCTATGCCACCATTTTATTCTGAAGTCGCTTTGGTTTTGGCAAAATCTTAAAGCGTCGTCCCTGGCCGCTCTACTCATCACGTGCTGCGAACCTCATCAAGATTACTGATTAGGCCACCAGTGGATGCACAGCTGCTAGTGTGTACAGGAACCATAACAAGCTGTGGCAAAGTCTTTGAGGATTTCTATTAATATTTTGCAAATCTAGTATTTACCAAGACATAACTTTAGTCCGGCAGAGAATTACTATTAGTGCATTTAGATACATGTAGGCACAGTCCGTGTCTTTTCCAGGGAGGCTGGGTGTATCGACAACTGTTTCAATTGTATACATTTTTGAGATTTTGTATCATTAGAACTGTTTCTCAAGAACAGCCAAACTTTTTAAAATTATCGGTGCAGCTGAGTGATGTTGACTGATTACAGAAACTAATAACCTGATTGGACAGACAGTCTATAAGCTACATTCATTATTGATTATGAATTAGGTAACAATGTAAAGCTTTAAATGTTTGCTAATATATATATATATATATATATATATATATATATTGTGTTTGACAATTTGTCATTAAATCTTCTGTTACTGTATCTAAGCTGTTACTGTAGTGTGTCCTACTAAATATAACAATACATCTATTAGCCCCTCCGCCCAATATCACGACCTGCCACTACTGCATGTAGGCTTCCATGACATTCTCCTTGTTTTGTCATTTTGTTATCAGAGTTCAAAAGCCACTAGCATATAGCCAAAGTAAATATTATTTATATTATTTAATATTGTAGATTTATTGTTCTTTAAAGTTACTTCACACCTAATTTAATTATTTGATGGAAAGCTACATCAAAATACATAAATGCTACGACAGCCTGCGGTCTGGTGCTAGTATTCCTATGAGCTATGAACATCCTGTAGGAGGCGCAGTGGCTCAGTGGTAGAGTGGTTGTCCTAAAAACAGAAGGTTGGCAGATTAATTACCCCTCACCCCACAGTTCTTACTGTCGTAGTGTTGGGCAAGACACTAAACCCACCTCCAAGTGGTGTTCCAGCTGTAACACTGGAGATTGATGTAAGTCGCTTTGGATAAAAGCGACTGCTAAATGAATACATGTAAATGTTGCTCTAGAACTTAAGGTCTATCACACATTTGTTTCATTGTGATTGCAACAAGGTCAAACTAGACAAAGAGCACACACAAAATCCTACTTTTTGTTGCAGAGTTTACTGAACTGCTACTGGAATAATCAGAAAGCCAACAGCAGCACACACTGTTGTTACCCAGCCAACATGTTTATTTTTATTTCACAGTTTCTTGCAACAGATATAATTATTTGTTATATTTGCGCTCTTTATTGCCTGTTACAATATCAAACAACCACCTCGTCATTTGAAACGTCACACAAAAGGGATTTTATCAAGGCCATGCTTTAAAGAATGTGAACACTTTTTATGTTAACATTAAAGACACTATCATGACTGGTCTGATGATTAGTATCTGTACAATGTGTTTCACCAATTTTATATTAACTTTATGTGGTACCTTTCTTGTTGATAACATTAGTAACTTACCACAGGATTGTAGCCTGTGCTTGACTCTTTAAATTCCAAATAGGTCTATTCACCTTAATACGCAGATGACAAAGTGCTCTTGAATTTGTTTTTTTTTTGCAGTGTAGTTACGCGCTGGCAGTGAAAACATACAACTGGTTTGCATTGTACCCTCATCAAGGAGCCTAGTGCTCTGTTTTTAACCCTTGCTGGTGGCACAGCCGCAAAGAGCTAAATCAAAAGCAGACTTTGGGAACAGGAACTGCCGTTTTTTTTCCTTTTCCAAAATGATCAATTGGCACTTTGAGTTCCTTGTCTGCACTTTGTATCTCATCTCTCTCTTTAGCTGGATGGGGCTGGCTCTGGCATCAGACGTCCTGATAATGAGGAGAAAATGAGACGGGAGGAAGACGTGAAAGGAAATATTCCTCCGTCGACTTTCCCTCTGTGTCCCCGCTCCAACCTCTTCTATTCCCAAAAGGAGTCCTCTGAGGAGAGCAGGAAGCTGGGACTGGGAACTGAGAGCCTGTCTCCACGCCAAGGCTCTGAGGAGGAGATGTGTGCCACTTTCCCTGCTGTGAGCCAGACTCAAACTGACAGCCATGTTGGAGAGGGCACATGTAAATCACAGAGTCCTAAAAACCTGATAGCATGTGGGGACCTGCATCAAAGCTGGCCCCCAATGGAGGAGGATAATAACACACATTGTTCACGATTATCCATTCAGATGGGAAATAATTAAACAAATCTGTCCCTGGCACACACTGAGCATTCAAAAAAAATGTATGTGTCTTTGTTGAACCACATTCTGGAGTGGTTTAAGTATCTTTTAGAATGTCTTTAAGCTAAAACCGCAGTCCTTATCCCGATGATTATGGATAAGTTAAAAAATTCACAGTTTTTAAGAACTACTGTGAGACAAATCTATGGTGCCATGTTCAATTAGACTTCCCAAAACATCTAAAGGTGATGCACTTGAATCCAATTTCACATCTTCTCCTTTCCCACCATCACCAATAATAGTGTAAGTATAATTTGGGGCGGCAGTAGCTCAGTGGGTAGAGTAGTTGTCCTTCAACCAGAAGGTAGGCGGTTCCATTCCCACCCTCCACACAGTTCATACTGTCATTGTGATCTTGGGCAAGGCACTTAACCCACCTTTCCTCCAGTGGCTGTAACACTGGTAATTACTGTAGAACCATGTAAGTCCCTTTGGATAAAAGCGTCAGCTAAATAAATAAATGTAGAAAATAATAACCATGTTTGATTTTGAGATTATGCCATGTTTGGCCCTAAGAATGCTGACTCCCATTTAGTCATCCAAAAATATGTTTTGTTACACACTGTTTCTTTAATACTACATTTTGAGATGAATAACAAACCAATCTTTGAGTGCAAATATGGGTTACATTGACAAAACCATAGTTTATTGTGTGACAGTCATGCACATTTTTTAATGTCTGCCCTTTTTCCAGAAACTAAATTCCGGCCTTGGTCTATTAGTCCAGTATTCTTACACTGTCTTTAACCACAATAAACATACTACTGATAAACAGCATCCCAGTATTATTTTACAGATGTGATATCGGAGTCCATTTGTTGTCTGATTGCTTCCTGACTCAGCGCCTGAAGAATGGCAGCCCATCAAATTTGCCACTTCACCAAATGGTGTGGCAGAATTAACTATAATACTCCAGGGCAGAGTCCTTAATTGCTGTGGGATTTTCTTTGTGCATTCCACAAACATGCTACATATCTCTGAAGGAAATATTCTATTTTCTAAAGTAATTTGATGTGAAATAAAAATTCTGTGACAAGTCAAACAAAAAGCATTGAAAAGATCTAAATGAAGCCATTTAATTGAAAACACAGTGTTCCTGGGCATTCTTTGTGGCTGTTTTTTTAAGACCTCCCTTATTTTGTCCTGTGTGTGTCATAGCAGAATTACAGAGGACATATAAGATTTAAAGACCCTTCTGTGTTTTCACCTTGTGAGTTCTGTGCATTTAAGATGTTTTTAACCACATCAACATTGGGATAGTCTCAGACATTAGTTAAGTACTAAGGAATTGCTTTTTAAGTGGCACACAGAGCTCCTCACAGGGTCTGGTCCATGTGGTGTCATAAAACCTCTGGATGTCAGTTATAATTATAAATTCAGCATCTGTGAGACTGTTACAATAATTTAGAAATAGACATTTTGTGTATTGAGTTGGATTTAAAATAAAGCATAAACAGAGATTCTGTGTTTTGGGTCAGAGTCCTGACCCAAAACCACACATAAACTTAATTTTAAAGGGTCAGTTCACAAAGAGGACATGTTCCAAATGTGGCTCGATCATATGTAAAGAGCAATCATGTCTGTAATAAGGAGTCATTCAGAGCTCATGTCAAGTTCATCTCTCGGTTTCAGCATCAAGTCTTTATAACTTTTCAAAAAGGATAAGCAAACCCGTCATGCTGAATACAATACTCACTAACACATGGGTGTCACGATACAGTGGTTAGCACTTTCGCCTCACAGCAGGAACATCCGGTGTTTGAATCCTGGTCCGGACGGGCTGTGTGGAGTTCTCCTTGTGCTCGGGTAGGTTTTCTCCAGGTTTCCTCACCAACATCAAGCATGGAGGCTGCTAACAATAAATTTCTCCAGGGGAATACTTAAAGGGTGGTATTAGGATAATAAAATATTTATACATGTCTTATCATTTTATTGAAATGCTTTGTAATCTGTAATGCAAAGATATGCTAATGTCTGCGATGGCTTAACAAATACCAATTTACTAATTATTACATCACCACAAACTCTGTTGAGCTTGTCATCATTTTAAAGTATCTCCTGTTTTTTTTTTTTTTTTTGCTTTTTTATGTGTTGCACAATTCTTCTCCCAACACTGACACAGATTGTGATGTCTATCCTGCTTGGTCTCTTTTTATTTTGTTCTTAATTATGGTAGAAGAGTGGTCATAACTGTTGCCAGAGTCAGATGCCTTGCATGTGATCACACACGTCTTTCCACTGTTGACTCTGCTCAACAGTAATGCCATTGTGTAGATAATAGTAAATGTAGTTCTTAAATCAACTGAATACCATGTTTGGCCTTGTGCTAACTTTGTCAAGCCTGTAGTAGTTGTGCAGTAGGCTGTTACACTCACTGCATCGGACTGATGGCAGCTCTAGTCCCGTGAGAAGTGACAGCTGCCCTCTCGGCCCCTCAGCGGCCCCACTAACCACTGCACACTAATACTTTCTGACTGGACCATAACTGGAACCAGTGCAGGCTGAGGCCAGAGAGTCCCACTTGTGTTATGACAAAGATATTAAAGACATTTGTCTTCATCTTTATCTTCTGAACCAGAAGGAGTAGGAGACAGCCTTACTGGCAGGCTGCACACATGAAAGTGTAGACAAAAAGATGGTTGTTTAATAAACTCCCTTATTGGATTTAGTCAATTGTGTTATGAATTAGCACTGTTCTGGTTTCTCCAGCTTATTGTTAGTTAATTAGCATTTTCTCATTATATTTTCATTTGCATTGTATGGAGCAACAGGTTCATTTAAAATGCTTTAAAAGAGGAATATTTTCTGCAATCTCTGTCAGAGGACCATTATTGACACCTATAGCAGGAAACATGGTAGAACCGGTCCTTATAAATTCTGGATACGGAGCACTGTCTACGTCTACACTGAAAGTCTCCCATAGAATTTATATATAAAATAAAAATAGTAAAAATTTTTATAATTAAGTCGATTTTACAGTTACAATTCTGAATTAAAAAATATAAACAATATATATAAATATAATATAAACAAACAATGTATTTGTAAAGTAAATAAAATGGTAAAGTAAAACATTTTCAGTACAAATTATTTAAACTTTTATAAATATACAAGCAATTTTGGTTTACATTTACTGAATAAATCAATTGTTTTTATTCAACATTTGTCTGAAAGGGATTTACTTTTACTTAATAAATGTATATGTAAGTATTTGAGTAAATCTGATTTGAACTGAAAAATAAAATTGAAAGTTGTTAAATTACACGATCCATTCCATAAAATCAGATGTCACTATGTGTGAGGTTTACAATAACAGAATAATAATAAAATAAAATAACATTTAACATTTATTATTTGCAAATATCATAACATTTTACAGTAATAGTCAGCACTCTTTACATTTAAACTTTTAATGAAAGAGAGTTGAGGAAGTTTATTGCTTTCCATCATTTGTCAGGGGCAGCTTTTACCCGCCTCAAGGCCAGAGAACTGCAATAATCCAGTCACAATGCATTTACTGTATATTTGTACTTATTTCTCATTGATATTTGAAGCTGGAGATCAGTGGACTGTAGATGATGCTCTTTTTTAGTATAACCATAAATCAAAATAAAATAAAAAAAGTCAATCAAATTATATTTCTGCTTTGTTACGATAAACTGAACAGATATTTAAAATCATAAATGCATTTGTCTAGTATTCTCTGTGTGTGCTCAATAAACATCTCTTTCCCAAAGCCTGCATATATGTAAGAGGCACAGATTTACAGCGGTCGAACAGCCTCTGAAAAATCCCATCGGTTTGTCCAATAAAAGTCATTTTTTTATCGTCGCAGTTGAGAATAAATGGATGTAAACCGGTTGCACCTCCCGTGAGGCCAAGCAAACAAACCATTAAAAGTGATGAAACCTCACTGTATGGACATGAACCACAAGGGAGGAGGAGGAAGGGACAATGCATTCTAAGAAGACGCTTTAGTGTAATTAAGAGTAATGGGCAGAGGGTGGGGCTCGTCATGTTTGGGGACAACTAATGCAGTGTTTCAGAGCCACGTGAGGTAGCTCTTGAAGCGCAGGCCGATCTAATGAACTGCCTCATACCTGCAGTGATGTGATTTGTTTTAACAACTGGGAAACATACAGCTGCTGGAGAAGGGCAGCTGCTGCACTCGAGGATAATTAGGACTTGTCTTAAGAGCTAATGTGATTGTGCTCAGACACCTAGGGCAGATTGGGGGCTCTCTCTTGTATTATTCAGCTAAATCTATTTGGTGAGAAAATATTTGTACTTAATTTGTATCTGTGTACTTCCCAACTCCCCAACACATCAGACAGGAAGACTTTGGTGTTAATTGGGTCTGTTTTTAGAAATAGGACCAATTTTTATCATTTATGTAAAAGTGGTCAGCTTTATGCAGTGCTTTAAAATCTGTGGCAATGAGCTCACAATCATAGATGCAATTTAATTTAGGCCCATTAAGTCTGACCCCTGTAATCATAAGGTCTAAAGTGACTTTTGACCACAGTGTCAACATAACCTAGCACTTTGTAACACTATGTGAGTACCATCTTGTGTATCTCACCAGATCAACGTGACACTCCGTACTCCTTTTACATTTAAGATTCTCGACAACAGAGCTATGTCATTTTGCAGAGGTACCATGGCAGATGGGTAGAAAGCCGTACATAGAAAATGATGAGGCTGTCTATTGTTGCCTCTCATCCCAAATTCAGATGTCCATTCCACCTTTTAATTTGAAAATATATATATGTGAAAATATAAAACCCAACAGAGAGCTTGGGCACAGAGCCATAATCCCGCTGTAATTAACATGATAAGAAGTTTCCTGTGGTAAAAAAAATTGACTGCACCAACAACCAATTATGTTTATCATTATTTTATGGTTATTATTTCTTGAAGCAGTACTGATTGCTGGCTGAGGTTAAACAAAAAGCTTCATTAAAAGCCACCAAGCATCTGTTGCAGACCTTGTGTTACAAAAATATGAGGTCTTTACATTGTGGCCAAAGTGTGTCCCTCAGCTTCTGTGATATGGCTCCAGCATTAAGACACAAAATACAATTTCTAATCAAATCAAGTCCATCTTAAACATGATTTATACCATCATGATTTATACCATCTAAAACTGGCTGAATCCAGCTAAACACTGTACTTGTGGAATAAGAATTAAATCATTAAAGACTGTTGGCCCATTCAAATTTTCCTCTCATCAGATGTGGCCCTTTTTTAAAATAAGTTTAGACACCCTGCTCGACACGCTGGTACACACCGGTAGTCTATATATAAACCAGCACATATTCACTACATTCTCATAGCATGTGACTTTGACCAGTGCTGTTTTCAGTGCACTGAGGTCAGAGCCCACAAAAACTAAAACTTTATACGGAAAAGTATTTGGTTTACTTGTTCATTTTCTAACCACATTTAAACAGTATGTGGCTGTGTTTTTTATTGCTGTCTGTGTCTTAACAATGGAACTTACATAACTCTTCCACGGAACAAATTCATTTATAATTTGTGATGGGGAAAAAAAGCAATAACATGGGAAGCAATTACATGACACAGTCATTAATCAAGAACATTGTGAAATAAATGTCATCGTAACAAATAGAGACATTTAATAATCAAGGCAAAAGCAATCAAGCAGCAGCCAAGTGCTATGTTGCAATGTGCATTTTCATACTTCCTCTGTTGTCAGAGCTCATCCTTCGTCCTGCCACCAGATTAATAATGATAAAGCCTTAGGAGAAATTATACTTACCCCATCTCTATCAAAGCATGCACCTTCAGCCGCGACATGCTCAAATAATAAAATTTATCATAGATGTAAAACAAGTAATTGCATTCAATGTTCTCATCAATCACTCGCATTGTTCTGTCAAATCAAGACAAAATACTTAGCTCCATTTGATATTTTTATCCGTGATCAGCCAACAACATGAGCGCATATAGATTATACACTACTTATAACAGCATGTAATCTTCATTATTAATGCAGTCTAGCCTTTGCTCCATTGTACATTTTATTTTTGAATCCTTATTCTGAGTGGTCCACCCACTGACAATGCGTCCAAGTGACTGATTAATGTACTTGTTATCCGTTACGTTATTCATAGCACAAAGTGATTATGTCTTTAAGTTCTTTTGTCCAGTGTATATTACTTAACATGTTACTTCAGTTCTCTTTACATAATGTAGGTCTATATTTCCTAAAATGGTATGGCACACTAACCTTGCGATGCAGCTGGATTCTCACAAGATTTGAGAGTTTACAAACTCACGCAAATCCATCTTGAACTCCTCCAAGCAAAGTATTCATGGTTCAAACCCTGGCCTTACTGGCTCATTGTGACTATTAATGTAGCAGTACTGACAGGTCTGGGCGTGTTTAAGGATGAAGACGTAGCCACAATTTTACCGCTACGAACGTAAACAACATGGTGCTTGTGGATAAAACTGCATTTGATAAATCCAATTGCCGACCACATATTTTATTAGAGTACCGGTTTGCCTGTTTGCAAATGCTTTGCACTGGCAGAGTAAGGTTAATTGTACTCTATCAGTCAGAAAAGATCTGCTTTATCTAACTGTTCCATTTTCCATCAGTATATTGCTTATATCCTTTAAAGCCCAACAAAAATATAACAAAATAGTGACAGTTTAGTGACAGAACAGAGCTCACGTGGCCAGACTGGTGTGACTGGGCTAAAAAGGCTGTTAACATGTCCTGAATGTGTTCTGAGAAATCGGATTGAGTGACGTATTTTGAGTTGGCCTTGGTCACGTGTATCCTGCTGTATTTGGATGTATTTCTCTCAATTGTACTATAACGAGTAGTAAAGGTAGTAAGGAAAAAACACTGTTTAAACCATAGGTACAAAAATTGGTGTTATTTTGCATCTGTAGTGGAAAAATGAGACCAGTTATATTGAAAACTCAAGCTAAATGTAGTAACCAGGCATGAGTCTGAGTGGAGCTGGCCTTATACATTTACAATACATTTAGTCATTTAGCAGACGCTTTTATCCAAAGCGACTTACAAGTGAGGAAAACAATGGAAGCAATTTCAACAACACAAGGTAACAAAAAGCATAAGTGCACCAATAACTAGTCGGTTAAAACCTAGCACAGCATACAAAGCTAAGGATAGGAAAGATTTTTTTTTTTTGATAGAAAGGAAGTTAAGAATTTAGTGTTTGTCAGTCAGGTGTTGACAAAAGAGATATGTTTTCAAGCGTTTTTTAAAGATGTCTACAGAATCTGCTGATCTTGTAGCAGCAGGTAGATCATTCCACCAATGTGGAACAGATCCAGAGAAAGGTGGTACAACCAGACGTTGTTCATTTGCAGAGCATGGATCTGGTAGGAACAAAGGTCTGTATCAGTGAGTGAAGATATGAGGGGGCGGAGCCAGTGGTGGTCTTGTAGGCCAAGAGCATAGCTTTGAACTTAATGCGTGCCTCAACCGGGAGCCAGTGTAACCTAATGAGGAGAGGAGTTACGTGCGCTCTCTTCGGTTCTTTAAAGACCACTCTTGCTGCTGCATTTTGGATCAGCTGTAGAGGTTTGGTTGTGCAGCAGGGAGTCCAGCCAGTAGAGCATTGCAATAATCCAGTTTGGACACGACAAGAGCCTGAACTAGGATTTGCGTCGAGTGCTCCAAAAAGAAAGGTCTAATTTTCCTAATGTTGTAGAGGATGAACCTACAGGACCTGGTGGTGCTGGCAACATGACTTGTGAAGTTTAGTTGATCATCAATTACCACTCCCAGATTTCTGGCAGTGCTGGACGGTGTAATGGTTGATGAGCCTAGTTGAATGGAGAGGTTGTGATGGGTCTTTGGGTTTGGCAGGAATCACTAGCAGTTCTGTTTTTACAAGGTTCAGCTGCAGGTGATGGTCCTTCATCCAAAGTGAGATGTCACTCACGCACGCCGAGACACGAGCAGAGACCGTCGGATCATCAGGTTGAAATGACAAGTGGAGTTGAGTGTCATCTGCAGCAGTGATAGGAAAAGTCATGTTTCTGAATGACAGAGCCAAGAGATGTCATGTATATGGAAAAGAGTAGCAGACCAAGCACTGAGCCCTGAGGCACCCCTGTTTTAAGATGTTGGGGCTCAGAGACCTCATCTCTCCAGGATACTCTGAATGACCTACCCGAGTGTATCTGAATAAACAGAAGACAGGTTTGAAGGTGGCGTGAAACTGCAATTTTAGTGTAGAGAAATACTTTTGATGAAAGTTAATAAGAGCCAGCTTTTCTGGGGCCAACGTCACTTCCACATGAGTTTTCCAAGTTAGCCACTGCTAACTGCTACTAACCATGATGTTCTTGGTGTATTGGCGGCACTACTCCTAACCACTACTTAGTGATGAGCGTCCTGTAAAACGTGAGCACAGATATCTTCCACTCGTACAGTGGCTGTCTGGGAAAGTGAGCATTCCCGAGGTTCTGAACACACTGCGGGTTCTTTAAGACACTCTTTTGGTAAATCCACTTAAGAAGTAAATACCTGCTACAAACTTTGCCAAAGCTCTTTTTAGCTCCAGTGACATGGTTTGTGGTCGGAGTGCGTGGGCCATTCACTTCAGCTTGTTTGGATTGAAATAGTGTTGCATGTGACTGAGGAATTATGGCTAAGAGTATAATCATGATTCCAGTAAAGCCATGTATCCTGCAAAGAGTTTAGTCATCCATCGGCGCTCTCATTATTACTCATCTTCCAATAAAAGCCATTGGTTTGAATTGTAATGTAAACTGTCTGATAGTAATTTCTGAAATGGAGCAGTTTGCAGAGGAATGTATTGTACAGCTACGTATGTCAACTCTCTGCATCCCTGCTTTTAGCACAGCCCAGCTCTATGATTTCATTACACAGCCTTGATTCAATATATCGACTTGGATAGCTTTAGGTCAATAACTCAATGACAGCGCCGCAGGGCAACACCATCAATCAAACGCCACTAACCTTCATCCTGTTCTGTTCACGGTAACCCTTCCGTCTCCCTTATGTATAAGACATAATATTCGGTTGAAGGCTAAAGGATTAGAGCCAAGTGCACAGCTGTAAAAGTATTCAGTTCAGGTTTATTTCCCTATTTGGCAGGTTTAAGGACATTGGTAGGCCAGGTTTTGTGCTTTAACTGGCTTCTTAAAGATAGGGAGACATTTGATTGGCAAGATACAGTTAGTGCATAATCAGTCTAGAACGGGTCAATAAGCGTAGGTAGTGCTAAATGTAGGCAATGCAAAGAGGGCTATTAAACAGGTGTGTGAGAAGCCTCTAAAGAGCTTGTATAGAGAGTCAATAACCTCTGCTTTGGCAGAGTTCATTAAAATATCGAGCATTTGTCAAATGTAGTAAAGCAACTCTGATTAGTCATATTGGCAGTTATTGATTAACTTGGAGTTTACTGAGCAAACTCTGACAAAAGCTCAGAGATTTGCATTCAAGTGAGGAAATTCTCATGAGAAAGATGGCTTTACATTGCAAGACAAGAAGGCTTATGCTGTTCTAGTGAGTAAAGTGAAACACAGACACTTCTAGCTGCCAGCAGGACCTGCAGTTATCCCAGAGCTAATGGGCCTGAACTACAGGAGTTTAGAGCCTCGTGGTCACTTGCACATGCTATTGAGCACAGTGTTGGCTTAACAGCAGGCAAGTGGAACCAAGAGCTGGCTGTAACTAAAGGGGCTGATGCATCATTATGTTAAATCTATGAATGTGTTTATACTGTTTTAATTCTGTTAAGCTTAATGGTGTTACAATAATAATTCAACACAACTTCTAACAACAGTTGCAACAACATTAAGATCACGGCTAGTAACACAGATATATTTAGAAAGGAGTTTTGAATACAGATTGTGTTGTGTGACCATAAACGGACAAAAAACACACTGTACAAAATGTAACAAAACTTCATCCTCGAGGCCTTGACCCTGCAGCATCTGTCCTCACTCAGCAGACAGTTCAGTTCACTGTCTGTGTCTGTAGGCTGGCCTTCAGCACTGAAATCTAAAGATAAAATGAGAAGAGCAATACTTTTGACGTTAATTGTAAAAGTGCATGTAACATTAAACCCTTAAAGAGCTCTTAAGCATCAAAATGTAAACTAATTGGTTAAGTAAATTTGAAAAAATACAAATTTGTATCCTCATTTAGTAGATTATGTTATGGTTATGCATTTAAATGACAATGCATTGAATCAATTACTGGAGTACACACTCCACAGAATACATTATTGTGTGTTAGTTCTCCTTTTGATACTGGAAATAGTGTCATCTCCAACTTAATATTTGCTGCAAAAAGACCGGTCATTTGTTAAATTCACAGTAATTGTGTGGAGTCCAGACTCCACAGTTCATTCCCACAATGCTATTTTGGGTGGCATTTCGGATAAAGTCTGCCTCCCAAAGTCACATTCTGCTGGGATTTCTTCCTTCCCATTGCAGCTAATTACAGTCATTCCTGTGCACGTTTTGAGTCGATGAGGAACAGATGGACAATATATTTTTCAGTCAGTCCTTGGCCAAAGATAAGATGGGGAAATATGTAGCAAAGTTACAAATGATGAGTAGTTAGTGTCATTAACAGGAGGGTGGCTATACGCATCATAAAGTGGGTTTGGCCGGGAGACAATAGACTGGAGCACACAATACAAGTGCACAGTGATGGCAGATGGTGTGTGAGGAATCTGGGATGTCTGCAGAAACCAGGCTGTAGTCACAGTATCCAAACCAAGAATGTGAACGTGTGTGTTAAAATAAAGTGTACAAAATACTATCTGAGCACATAGACACAATCTTAGTTATCCGATTTGATGTCCTCTGGTTTAATTTAGGTTATTATACAAAAACAATATTATATCACTATTTCAAAGTGTCGGTATTGTTAAAGTAAAGGAGACAAAAGTTGAGTGTTTTTTGTATAAAACTGGCACCATCTTGTGGCTAGCTGGGGATATTACATTTTAAATTTACAGATTAGATTAGATTAAAGCAGAACTGAGTAAGAGTTGCGCAGCTCCCCCTACAGTTTTCTTCAGTGAATCACACTGTTGTGAGGAAACTAGTCCATCCTATTAATTAATATTATATTAGTACCTTTACAACAGACATACAGCAGCTCCACCCCTCCATCTCCTGAGAATGGTCTGGTCCACTTTCCCTGACCCTGACCCAGTCACAAGCTCTGCTCTAGGCGCTGCTCAGCTCTGACAGAGGCAGAAGGGAGGTATTTGTGTTTAAACGTGATTGTACTAAGTTGTTAAATTAACACATGTTGGACTGCAACACTTAATGGCTCAATTTAAACATTGTCTGACACAGACCACTATATATGACTTGACAGACATTTTATATATATGTTAGCTAACTTAACGCTTTGAGTTTTAACTACAGCTTAAACTAGAGCAACTACAACATATGAGTGGGTATGGGTACTCAGAGTTTACCCTACCACTTAAGACATAAACAGTAGGTAAAAAGTAAACTAGGAGTGATGGAGCACATTAACATCTCAAGAGAAATATCTTACCAAATCAACACAATTGTTTACAAAATGAACATAAAACATAGATTCATACATACAAATTATTATTATAAATTTCGACAATGTATTTTAAATTTGTCTTATTTCTGTAAAGCACTTTGAATGACCCAGTGTATGAATTGTGTTAAATAGCTACATAAATTGCCTTGCCTAGATATAGAATAGGCCAAGGCTAGCTTCATATTGAAGCAGGACTCGTGTGTTTTCAGCAGTGCAGTTGCAATGGAGACCAACTGAACAATAATGCTAAATTGGGAGGAGTAAAAGGAGATGTTGTAACCATGGGCAACAGGTTACACTCAAATGCCAATCTCTCTCTTTTGCATGTTGGAGCAGTCAAAAGGTACAGTCCTATAAGTGCCAGCGCTGTTTATTTTAAGTAGCAATAAACATGAACAGAATTAAAGTGTACAGTAATAAACTGTAATCGGTTTACAATTTAAAGATCTGGACATTTATGTATGGCCTTCAACTCACAAAAATTTACATACAACAAAATATTTGGAAAAAACTTGGACTGCTCTACTGAGAATTCTCTAGACAAACTATTTTGTGCACAACACACACACTCACATGGTCACAGTGTTAATTATGTGGCATGTAAATGTCATGCCTTAAGTGATCCTGGTGCGTTCAAGCTCAAAAGAGCAAACTCCTACGTACACACACCCAGTGAAACTGAACTGAGTGGCAGCTCCCAACCGCTGCTCATTAGACGACACATAAACTGTCAACCTTCTCTGCAAAATGAATCTCGTGAAAGAACAAACACCCAGCACGTACAGCTTTGTTTCTGCCAATCATCTCCCGCCATTGCCATGGTAATCCTATTGCTGTTTGCTGAGGGGCCTCTCTTCCGCTTGGAGAAAAAGATCTAGTGGTCATGTCTCCGTGCTGGAGAGGAAAACGAAGCCGGTGGGTGTGTTTAGGGTTGGGGTTGTGATGTAAGAAGGAGGCAGAGGCTTCTCTCTCTCCCCCATAGAGCGCAGTGGCAAAAGGATGTGAGCAGGCTGCGCGTTACTGTAGGGACGGAGTCCACAAACTGCTTAACAAAGAACAAGCCAAACTTCGTGACCAGCCCAAGCCCGTAGCCGGCACGGCAGCGCAGTCCAGAAACAGTGGTGCTCATCCCCGTGGAATCGACGGGCTAGTCCGCTGGGCAATAGTCACAAAAATGAGCGAGCGACAACAAAAACGCCCCCAGCCGGGAGTACGCCGCCAGAGGAGGAGGCTGTGGCCCAGGAGCAATTGAAAGTACTATTACTTAATATATTGTTCTTCTATTTTGTGTTAGGACAAATTTAGGACAGAAATGCGTAACCAATGTGTGGTAGCCTATAGGATACATTTTAATTGGAAAAATCCTAAATTTGTAAAACTGTGGAGTCTAACTCACATCATCGCTGCTTGATCAGACACAGATTAAATACACACTAGATCTCTGTTCTCACAGTCAGGTTTACCGGAGTCGACTGTAAGACAGACTCTTTCCTCTTCCGTCTCAGTCATAATATGTAAAACAAAAAAGGTAGTATATTCAGAAAAAATACAGAACTTAAATCTATTACTGTTGCCAATTTCAATTCAGGCAGAATATTAGACGGTATCAAAACCAGATCAGAAACCATTGTCATGGGACATTTTTATCTAGTTACTCTTTCAGCCTGAACTATATCACATCCACTTAGTGATACTTTAAAATATTGATTGATCTTTCTAAGACATATAACTCTTGAATTTAGATATATATTTTTACTTTTACGCACAGTGCAGCTGTTAACTTTGGTTTAAGTGCCCAAGACTCCAGTCCTTCTGCCAATATTAATGCAAAATTAGGAGTTGAGTGTTTTGATCCAAAACCAAGTCTTAAACTGGGTGATAAGAGGTACACCATAGCTTCTTGCCATTCCAATATATATATTGTCTTGTAATGGAAGATCTTGGCCATTCACTTGCTTCTTTTTAACGCCAATAGTCCATTTTATCATGTTTTTTCTTTGTTGCACTTCATTGAACAGTGTAACTGCGTCTTTGGCATTTGTGAAGTTTTATATATTTTGTCTTTAGGTTCTCTGTTTGTTGCAGAATGGCTTAGCCTTAACAGTTACAACATTACGTTTGTTTTCCCAACTGAAACAGCTGAAACTTACAAGGTGAAGGAAAAAATATATATTTTGGAAGAGTGCTGTAGACTAGACTGTATAATTAAAATGTAATGTATAACATATCCTGTAACTAACTAAGACATTTGCTTCATTTTCTTTAGTCAACAGTTTCACTGTGACTCCAACAACTATGTTGTATTGTAGCCTAAACCTAATAAAAGTATGTTTTTACCTTCTCATTTCAGATCATGTCCAGTCTACTTTACAGTTAGAGAGTAAAGCTGAACTTTCTTAGAACCTTCAGCGTTACTTGCATCTCCCACAAACTGTTTGTAAAAGTATCAATGTGCTGCATTTCACAGTAGATCTTATTGTAGGTAAATAAGAAGGAACACAAATTTTAACAAATACTACAGTGCTTAACATTCACATAGGGCATAAATCAAATGTAGACACAAGAGCAATATGTATATCAAAATGATTAGCATTCATTCATACTGTTCAAGTCTTTCTGTACTTTTATTTTTTTTACATATTTTGGTAATTTTCTGTTTGACATACAATAAAAAATAAAATGTCAAAGACAATGTCATTTTTTTAATCTAAATGTTATTTAACAATGATTTTCTTTCAGCTGCTATCAAACAAAGCACATTTAAACGCTATTAAGTCTTAAGCTTTGCCACATAAAAACTGTTCTTTAGAATGTTTGTAATAAAACCTGGGTTAAGGTCATGTGAGACATCTGTAAAGCACTCTTAGCATTTATTTGCTAAACAATAGACAATGCATATATATATGATCTAAAATAAATTAATAAATGTTTGAAATATTAAGTGCATCTGAAAAGAAAAATGTGGTAAATGGTGTGCATTTATATAGTGCCACCCTTCTTCACTGTTCACTGTTGTCTCTATAGAGCTCATTTCCATCATCCGCTTCTTAATGTGTAGGCCACGACGGTCCCCTGGGCTGGACATTGGACACAGCTGCTGTAAATGAGAGATATGACGTTCAAAGCCATGGGTTGTCATTGTATGATGAACAACTCACTGCATGTAAACAGAATCCACACACATGTTCACAAAGCTGCTGCGATGAAATGTGTGTAACAAGAAGAGAACTGCATCCACTCCCATTGATGCAAGGAGTTAAAAGAAGCGCTATAAAGTCAGGGAAAGGGTTAGATTGTCCCTATCCCTACTAAAACTTTTCAAAGCTTTAAAATATAATAATTGGATGTAATAAACAGGATAAAGCTGTGGATCCGCTAAAAAAACTAGATTTGTTCAAACATTGTGTAGAAGCTGTTGGATGGGGGCTGTTTTTTTTTTTGGGCATAATTTGCTTTGAGTTTTCGCAAAGGCCAAAATTTAGACATTTCGTGAAAAAATATTTGATGACGGCCACTCCTGGAACAGCCTGCGCATTAGCCTGTTTTTAAACAATTATTATTCGCTTTGAATGACAGCTATTTCTCTTTTTGTGTGTGTTTTTTTTACTCTTTTATGGATGCAGTGGCTGTGAGTGACGTCAGCAACCGCGGTGAAAATAGATTGACGTTGGACGTTGGATATTCGGCTCCACGCTTTCACCGGGAGGTTCAGTTGTCTGTGTCCATTTACTGTGTCATGTTTGCTGCGAACTCACTCTGGAAACTTAGCCCTTAGCACGGAGCACTGACACTTAGGGGCCGTCAATATATCACGGTGAATGAAGTAAATAAATAAATTCAATAGCTTCAAGATAAACAAATGTATTTCCTCCAAACCATTTAAAATAAATATATCTAATCTAGTGGCACCATGCACACCTCTTTTTTTTCACTTTTATGTTTTTTTGGGGGATTTTATAATAAATTTTATATATAAAAAATATGTACATTGTACATATTGTACATAAAAAAATATATAAAATTTATTATAAGACAAATATGGAAAAAAATAGGTGTAGGCTAGTACTATGAATATAAACTGGATTGAAGTAACTAGGTCATATGACCTGAAAGCTATTGAAATAAATCCATATTTTTTTATAAATAAAACTAATCATAAAGTAAACAAAAACATAAAAATTAAAAAAGGGGTGTGCATGGTGTCACTAGATTAGATCTAAAGTGGTTTTCCAGAAATGCTTGCATGTGTATATGAGTACCTGCTCTGAGTGTGACTTTATATGTAGGGCCATCTTCAACGTGACACTGGGCGACCAACTCTCTGCTCACATTATCACGTCCAAAGAATGAGAAGAATGTCACCTGCTGCTCCCCAGGTTGCAGATGACCAAAAATTGGCAAGACATCAAATATCTATCAAGAGAAACAATGTAACCATAGAAAAACAACATATGGTCATATAATGGTGACTAAAAGGTCCCACTGAAACCTAAGGGTGAAAGTCATTTGCTCCGACAGTTCTCTCTTCTCCACTAAAGAGGCAAAGAGGCTCATGGTGAGGGTCTGTTTCTGAAGCCAGCTTTTTATCATGGCCTTTTTGGATTATCATAAAATGATTATCAACTTTATTGAGCTTGACAAAAAACATCTCATGTAAATTGACTCAAATTAAAAGTTTTTGAAATGACTCCTACTAGCATGTTTCAAAAAGGCTGAGTGGATGGGCAGTGAGAGACAATTTCTTTTAAAGATCAAATTTTTCCAGCTAAAGTCTCACTAACAGTGTCAGAGTCAAGTAATACTTAAGGTTTAGAGCCACTTATTTTTTCACAATCACAAAGCAGTAAATAATTGTTAAAATTGTTCAGTCCAGTCAAAATAGCAAATTTCATAAACAGCAGTGTCCATTGTCTAAATTTAAAATCCAAAGCCAAAAGTAGGAAGTCAAGATTATTTTCTGGCCAACTTAGCAGCTCTGTTTCTTCATGAGATGGAAGTCTTTGGTGGGCTGATCAGTAGCAGTCTTTTACAGAGACCTGAGTGAAATGCTCAATACCACCCCCCAATCCCAAATTCTACCCCTTATTTTTTTAAGCCAATTTTGAGATTTTGAAATGTGTTCATTTAAAGACTGATGTCTTTTTGGAATGAATTGCAAAACTGTGTTGACATACAGTACATGGACAGGGTGAGCACAGACATCCAATAAGCTGCATAGTTGCTCTGCTCTGCTCTACTCAACGCCCTAACAAATACAAAACATAAATTTGTCTAAGGGAGTATTTGCTTACTTCCTCCATCTTGACAGGGCAGTAAGTGCTTCTTTGATCATCAACAGACACAGGACTGAATGGAAGATCTGTGGCAGATAAGGAGGCACTGATCTCTTTTTCTTCACTAAAATTGTCTTTCTTCAGTGACAGTGTATTCTCCTCAACCTTCCTGTAATAGAGAATATTTATTTTTCCCACCGTAAATGCACAAAACATTAGTTTAATAAACATTTCACAAAATGGAAAACAAAGCAAATCAAATAAAAAGCCAAAAGAATGAGTTGGACTATATTTCTGAGTAATTATAATAGGAACAGCAATGGAAAATACACAAAAGAATTCAACAATATACAATACCTTTGAGCAGATTAACAAATCACAGAATTTCAGCAATAAGCATCTATGGAATTTCCAATATATCATTTGCACATAATTGTAACAATAACAATAATAATTGTAAGTGAGGTAGATAATCTTTAGCATCCACAACCCCAAGAACTCTCATTTTCTCTTCTTCTCTCTTTCCCTGTGGGATCAGACGGGGTGCATCCATCAAGTTAATTAAACAGAGTGTTCTATAATTAAGAGGAATTTTAATAGACACGCAGCAGGAAACAGCTAAGGCTAAGTTTGAGTATACATCTGATTTACAGACACTGACTATGCTAATACACTAATCCAATATACACTGTCTAAGTTCATTTATTTTTTATTTAACCTTTATTTAACCAAAAAAGTCCCATTGAGATTAAAAACCTCTTTTTCAAGGGAGTCCTGGCCAAGAGGCAACAACATTTATACAAGTATAAACATACAAAGAAATAATTAAAATGACACAGGTTATCAAAAACACATTGTACATTATTGACGCAGTTTCCATTGCCTTCAGCTTAGTTTTAAAAGTGTTTAAGGACAAGAGCTCAGCCAGTTTCCAGTCTTTCTGCAGCATATTCCAAGCAAAAGGAGCCGAGTGGACAAAGGCTTTTTTCCCCGACTCAGGGCAAAAGGAACAGAGAGCCACAGCTGATCATTTGATCGCAGGGAGTAAGAGTCAACACTTTTCTGTGTGATTAAAGTACAAATGTATGGAGGTAGTAATCCAAGCATAGCATTGAAAATAAAAGTGTACCAATGTCCCTGCCTCCTAGTGGCCAGAGAGGGCCATCCCACTCGTGAATACAATTCACAGTGATGCGTCATGGCTCTACAGTTAGTAATGAACCTCAAAGAAGCATGATAAGCCGTGTCCACCATTTGAAGACATGAAGAAGCATTCATATAAAAAATATCACCATAATCCAACACAGATAAAAAAGTTGCAGTGACAAAGCGCTTTTTTACTTCAAAAGAAAAACAGTTTATTAGGAAAGATGAATCCCAGTTTAAGTTTTAATTTCTTCACGAGTTGTTCTATGTTTGGTTTAAAAGTGAGGGAGTTATCAAACATGACACCAGGTATTTATATTCATGAACCACCATATTCACTTCAAGAGTAGACAGTACTGGAACAGTCTGAGGAACCCTTGTAAAATTTGAAAACAACATTAGCTTTGTCAGCATTAAAGACTAGTTTTAACTGAAAAAGTGAATGCTGGACAGCAACAAAAGCTTTCTGCAGGGTTTCAATGGCCTGAGCAAGGGACGATCCATAGCAGTAAATGATTGTATCATCACCATATAAATGCATATTTGCATCAGAAACATCAAGATAAAAAGGAGGGGCCCCAAAACTGAGCCCTGTGGCACCCCCTTATGGACAACAATAAAATCAGAACAGAGTCCCTCGTATTTAATGAATTGCGTCCTGTTATTCAGATAATTTGATTTCAGACAATCCTGAGCAAATCAATCTGTTTTTTAATACAGCATGGTCGACAATGTCAAAAGCTTTTAACAGATCTAAAAAAAGTGAAGCACAGAGCTGTTTCTTATCAAGTGCTACAATAATATCATTTATCACCTTCATAGTAGCGGTGATAGTACTGTGCTTTTTTCTGAAGCCTGATTGAAATTTAGAAAGGATGTCATTTGAATACAGGAACACCTTCAGCTGATCACAAACAAGAGATTCCAGAATTTTTGATAAAACACATAAATTTGATATTGGCCTATAAATAGACATGACTGCTGGATCACCTCCTTTTAATAAATGTAGAACAAAAGCTGATTTCCAAACTGATGGAATTTCTTTGGTTTTGATTGAAAGATTAAATAAAATTGAAAGTGGTTCGGTGAGGCCATGGAAAAAGACTCGGTCGGCCTCGAAGAAATTCTGGCAAACCGTCCGGCGCCTCAGGAGGGGGAAGCAGTGCCCTGCCAACACTGTTTACAGTGGAGGTGGGAATCTGCTGACCTCAACTGGGGACATTGTTGGACGGTGGAAGGAATACTTCGAGGATCTCCTCAACCCCACCAACACGTCTTCCACTGATGAAGCAGAGGCCGAGGGCTTGGAGGGTGACTCGTCCATCACCCAGGCTGAAGTCACTGAGGTAGTTGAGAAGCTCCTCGGTGGCAAGGAACCGGGGTGTAAGTGATACGCCCTGAGTACCCAAGTCTCTGGATGTTGTGGGGCTGTCTTGGTTGACACGCCTCTACAACATCGCGTGGCGGTCGGGGACAGTACCTGTGGTTCTGCTATAAAATCTGCTGCCAACTTCAAAAAGTAAGGCTCCATCATGTCTGGTCCAGGGGGTTTTCTGTGGTCCAATGTTTTTAGAGCCTTATGCACTTCAAGGACAGTAAAAGGTGCAAATTTAAAAGGGTCTCCAGAAAACATTAGGGATTCTGTGCAAGGATTCATCAAAGAAGTTTCTGCAGTATCAAACAAAGAACCAGATGATATAAAGTGTTCATTAAAACATTTCAAGAATTCGCTTCTATTATAAACTGGGGATGAATCTTTAAAAACAAATGTAGGAAGAACCGGAGATACTTTATTCACAGAAAGAGACTTAATTACTTTCCAAAATGTAAGTGGATCATTGAGGTTATCAGTGGTAACCGACAAAAAGTAATAATATGCATTCTTTTAAGAAAGCACTGAAATTGTCTAAATACCAAGTAACAATACTGCACTGACTGACACATTATGAACCCAGCAGGGGGCACTGTTGTATGGTCTGTCTGTCATAAAGAAATGAGCTAGTCTGATGTATGACCTTACAAAGGTCGATATAAAGGTCCATATCTTCAGAGGGCTGCATTTTCTTTTTATAAACTTAGACTCTAAGTCTCTAAACACATTGAAAAATACGATGAAGCAGTCAAGGCATTTCTTTTTGTGGGTCCTCCAAGAAAGATTTGAAACCCACTAAAGTATACAAAGGAACAGATGGCACAACGCTCTGCAAGAGCTCATCTCCAAACAGAAACAGCCCACTCTGACGTTTAGTATGCGAAGATCTATTTTTTTCTGTGTTTTTTGCCTGTATTGAGTCTCCCAAGAAAATCATCAAAACTTACTGAAGCGGCTACAACTCCCTCTCACTGTGCAGCCAGCATACAAGAGCAGTGAAAAGTTTGAGTGCAGGTACAACTGGTTGAGTGCCTGCAATCCCAGTCACAGCTGCACAACAAAAAAACAACAGTACAATCTGTAGAAGGATAGAGTTTGTTTTAGACTGAATACTGACATTGTGCATTATGTGTCAAAAAAAACTGAAACAAATTAAAACATGACTGTTGGGAATATGTTAGAAGATCTGCGATTACCTCATTTTTACTTTTCAAACAAATGGACCAATAAGCTTTCAAATGACCTTGTTGTGTACAGTCATTAATACAATTACACTAACAAAAACACCAAGGTTTTTTTAGAATCAATAAATTGCCTGACTGCACCATAAATCTTTGTCTAACAATTCATATAGACATACATTCAGTTATAAATATATATAACTTGTCATTACTCTCCTCAAGCAAGCCATGACACAAAACTCCATCGGGTTGAGGAAAAACTCCAAAAAAAATGGTGAAGGGAGAAAAGAGAAACACCTGGGAGAACAACAAAACAAAGGATCCACTCCCAGATGGTACAAAAGATATTGGAGGAACAGATACATACGGTACATTTAATTTATAGTCCATGTACAAATGATCTTGTCAGTCATTCAGAAGGACCAGAAGCAGTGTGACTGCTTATTAGTTGCTAATATAGATGCCTGAAGAGAGATAGGCAGTGGTATTTAAGTGAATTGTTCTGCCACTTTCACTCAGCGTAACAGATGGATAGTATAGAGTAAGCTCTATTGAAATTTTCTTCTCCACAGGCTCTGGTGTAATTACTGATAGCACTGTAATTAGCTGGACATGGCTAGATAGAGCAGGTTTAGTCAGTCAGAAAGGCAGATTTAAGAAAGTGAGTGAGGTCTCCACTTAATTAGCGCGACAGACTTGGAGACGCTCTGTTAAGAGAGGTCACAAGAAGGAAGGGTGAGGGGAGAAAAGAGGAGAGTAGGCTGATAAGACTTAGCTAGAAAGCAGAAGCAGCAGAAACCCTAGAGCACAAGACCAAAAAAAAAATGAAAAACGATAAATAGGCAATGTAAACCCCCAGGATGATATGAGAGCAAAATGGAAGAATACTAATGGATGAAAGCAGAGGTAAGGGCGTGCAGACTGAGGTGATAAATCTTGTAGAGCTATAGCATTAACTTGGTTCAAGGCCATGGACTGAGAGACTATAGTATTCTCTGCCCATTTCCAAAGGAGAGCAGCCAAATCTGAGGCCTAAAAGAAGCACACTGTAAGTACACAATCAGTAGAGTTGTCCTCGCTGGAGAAATTATAATGGATTTGGCTTTCAATTCAGAGGGTTAAATATATAGCTACTGTACTAACTTATCCCAGAAGACAGTTTAAATACACGTCCCGGACCCATTTTGTTATTGTCTCAGAATCTTGTTTAGTCAGTACCACTGCCTTCAGACTTTGGTTCTTTTATATAGAAAAGTTTCAAAGAACAGCATTCAACACTGAGTACATTCTACTACCACTCAAGGCCTCAGTAGTACTAGTACAATCAATGTAAAGAAAACAGCCATTTTGTATTATACCTATATTATTAACCATACCTGGTAGCACAGTATTTATGGTCCAGAAATGTCCAGCGGTAAACCACAGGCAGCAGGGAGTTGTTAGTTATTGTGATTTCTCTTTGAGTTTCTGTGGAGTTCAGCACACAGCCAAAATCCACTGAGGTGCTGGAGAAGAGCAGGTTGGGGAAGTGGACCTCCCCATGCAGCTTTACCACATCCTGCTGTGGGTGTCCCTGATAATTTATCTTAAGAAGCTAGAGAGAAAGTCAAGGAAATGTAATATTAAAAAAGCAAAACCATAATGTTAAGACAGACTTAATACACATTCTTTATAAGAGTGTTTTATTCCTGTTTCTTTTACTGCTCTGTTCTGCTCCACTGACCGGTGCAAGATGAAAAGAATAAGCATCAAGTAATACTGCAAAAAATCTTACCTCATTAAGTACTACTCGTGACACTCGATCCTCACAAAAAGCTGGATTAAGGCATACCCACACCTCAACTTGCCTCCCCTCACCTAAAACAACAGACTAGAAAGATAGAGTTGTAAATAAAACAAGAGTCATGAACATTTTCTCCAAAATGTTTTGTAGATTGATTAAAAAGTAATTGAATTCAATTCTTTAATCTAAGTCCAATTTACTTCATACCCGTTTTAAACTCCCTCCCACATTTTAATGAAGCATTTAGCTTAGTCTTGTTATGGGACATAGGCTTAAGCTTTTTAACTTAATTTAGTCTCCTGCCAGAAGCTTCACAACCTTTGAATGTGGACTCCAATTTTAGCTAAGTGGGTAGAGCAGCCGTCCTTCAACCGACGGGTGGGTGGTTCGATCCCCGCTCAAAACATCATAGCATCCCACATACTGTTGTAGTGTCTTTGGGCAAGACACTTAACCTAAATTGCCTCCAGTGATGTTCTGTAACACTGGCAAATAGCTTAATGTATGTAAAGCGCTTTAAGTGACAACTACAGCAAACTTTACCACAACATTTTCTTTCCTTCTAAAATGTAATTTACCAAGACAACGTTGATATTAATGTAATGCTGTAATTTCTAAGATGGCTATGACTAACAAACCTTTGTAGTAGCAGAGCTCTGACCCCCCTGTGCCTCACATAGTGAGAATGGCTCAACAATAGAAAGCTCCATGGATAAAGTGAGGGCTGACACATTCTTGAGCACCAGCTTTTTATATAGCGGTGTTATACTCTTTCCTGTGGTCTGTAAAACATTTAACCAGAACATTTACACACATATTGTTTTAAAACATGCAAACAAATGAAAAGTCATTGTATGTGTTCATCCTGCAGCTCCTCTTTCTTTCAAACCTTTTCAATGTAAAAATCCATCTGCTTTGGGGAAATACGGAGCATAGGGTCCACGAAACAACAGGTGACATCTACATTCATGATGTTGTCCCAGGAACCCTGGTTACCCACAATGCTGTGGCAAGCTATACGTTCACGTACTACCTAATATTAAACAGATTTGTTGGATTTAATTATGCACATAAATATTTACAGTATTCTTAAATAAAAGTTAAATAAAAAAATTAGTAATATAATACTGTAATCACTTACTTTGGCAGAATTGTAAGATCCTGTTAATGTCATGTCAACTGAGTGGCCAGGGAAAAGCTCAACACGGGAAGGGCTGAGGCTAAAAACAGGCCTCTCTGACTGAGGTGACCCCATGGACCCACGTTGGACGAGATTCTTCTTCTTGGTAGGAAAAATGGAGGGTAGTGAGGTTTGACCACCTGGTTTTGTTTCCTTGTGCATTTTAGAAGATGTCCAAAAGCCGGTACGCCAGTACATTCGATGGGTTCTTATACCAAGGTTTGTCAGCTTAAAGTGGTATTGGATCAACCCATGGCTAATGAAAAAATGTCAACAGGACAGTATAAACAAGCATATAAAAAATTGCTGTTCAGTAAAATGAAATGTAAGACTTTTTGTAATACAAACAAATACATCAAACTATTTTACAAATACATACAACGGCATTGATGTTTCCCCAATGTTCACTGCCTATGTCATTTCCTAACATTTATTGTTCAAGCCAGCTTTGAGACATGCTACAAATGCAGCTGTAGTTGCTGGACAAGTAACTAAAGAATACTGAAAGTGCTTTTAATACTTTTTTGTATTTTTGAGGGATGTGTGAGAAACTTGTACCTACCTAAAGTGTGTCCCCAGATCTAGGCTTGGGGCAAAAGGCTTATCACTGACAATAGCGGTCCCAGTGCCGCTGCCATAGACAGCAACAGTGAGTGTGCCACTGTCCTGGATGCTCACTTTCAGCTCATCTTCAAGGGGGAGTGTGTCCTTTAGATGTGCCACTACCCTGAGCTCCAGCTGGCCCTCCGACGGCACCTCCCCCTTATTTGGCTCCACACAACAAAAGGACCTTTTCTGTCTCTGAGGAGAAGGAAATACATTCAGGGTGTCTATGTAGAGCCATGACGCATCACTGTGAATTGTATTTATGAGTGGGATGGCCCTCTCTGGCCACTAGGAGGCAGGGACATGGTGTACTACAGCATGCCCCCTGAGTGGAATCTGAGGCATAAACAGTCCAGGCTGACTTGTGAAGACTGAAATGTGATGTGGAAAATCTCATCTGTTGAGGTACCTTCCCCTAACTATTCTTGACTTGGGTAGATAGATGTGTATATCACATTTCTGCATAATCATATAAACAGTGTAGAGCACTATGAGGTTGATATCTTGTTTCTCTCTGTGTGTACAATAACCGGTAGTTTTCACAAGCTATACATACTTGAACAGAGCTCTTAAATATAAACAAGAAAATAAAGAAAAAAGAAAAAAGAAAAATACCAATACTATGCTGTCAGTTTTTTGATGTGAGCATCTAAAGCATTTAAAAAGAAAGCTCCACAAACTCAATGTCAGTCACTATATTTTTACACTCTGTAGATTGTGTAATTGGATTTATTTGAATATAGTACAATGCAATAAGTGCAATAATGTTCATTTTTAACAGAGCCCTTTACAGTGCTCACTCTGCTGTGTATATCTGACCAAAAGTGGCTGTGTTTACAATCAATGTCCTATATGCAATGCTATTGATAAATGACTAGAATATGAACTATTCAGAAGGATTTGGGTGCACTTTCTCTTTACAAGATAACTCAGTAAACTAAATGACAAGCATTTCTGGGAGCCTTCAAGACTACTACGATCTTTATTTGTGTGCTGCACAACCAACGTATTGATTAAGAATTGAATGTAATTCTAGAAGATTCTGCATTGATTGTTGTTTGAGAATGCTGGGGAGACACTTCTCTCACCACTGCCTCTGGGTTGCACCACTCCATTTTTACAACTATGTATTTTTGTCATATTAACTATATTTAGTAAGGGTCACTTGTTTTTGATGCTATCAGGCAATGCTGAGAGAGAGAAAAAAGGATTTTGAGACATTTCTCATGAATAAAGGCATAAATACTGCAAACACTTTTTGCTTGTTATTTCAAAATCTTAAAAAACTCCATGTTCATGTGTCTCAGCAGTAGTACTTATTTACCATGCTAACAGAAAACTGGGCTGGAATAGGGGACTGGTTTAAAAGGTTCAGTGCTTTTGTGATGTCCTTTAATACTGGGATTCCACCAAAGTCCAGATGTGTGTTCTGAACGCGAACTATTGGTCCCTGTCCAATACATGACAAGACCACATCCTGAAAAGGAACAAAACTGTGTCATAAAATGTAATGATATTGTGTCTGAAGACATTTACTCATTCAACGTAATATGCAGAGCTTATAACACCATGCACTGACTGACCAGAGGTGGCTGGGTACTGCCAAACACAGCAATGCGGAGAGTGCGGTGCAATCTTCCCACATCCTTTGCTTTCAGAAATACAGAAAGTTCCTCTGAACTGTGAGGAAGAATAACACCTCTGGGTAGGGAACTTTCAAAAATTATTGAGGGATTATCTTCAAAGTCCTGTGGCATACAGGGGACATACAGTGAAGAAATTACTTATTTTTAGTCAAATAATAAACACAAAAACAAAAAAAAATATATTGTAATTTGCACACTGGTTATATAAATTTAGATTTTATAATACAATATTAGGTCCAGCACCAGTACCAAGAGAGATCATTTCTGAAGCCATTGATGCTAATTTTGTATAGTCTGGTAATGCGACCGCAGCAGCCTCCTTCACAGAGGCGGGATCATGTTATGACAAACAGGTGCCGAATAAACCAATCACATTAAGCAAACGTGACAACAGCAAGATGATAAATTAAACTTAGGCTAAAGAGGCTAATTTTTGTATAAATATAAAGTAAAAACTCCTAATTTATACCAAATGGGTGTCCTATAGATACTGATAACATAACCCTGAAAGCTGCTTTAACTTTGCAGTTCAAAGATTACTTGCATGTGGCCTTCAGCCTGTGAAGGCCACATGCAAATTTTCTAACAACCTTTTACTACTTCAAATAAGACAAATACATTGAGTCTTTGGACTGCCAGGTCTAGTTAAATTAATCGTTCAAACTATATACAGTAGGTGCTGTAGATAAGGAGTGTAGTTAAATTGTTATAAACTAGTTTACTTGTAATTTTGTGTTCCGATGGAGAGGGGAAGATAAGATGATAACTGAACATACTGGAAAAGTTTGTTAGCCAGATGTGTCTGTTGTCTGATTCTGCACCAAACCACTGAGAGAGTAAAACTATGAAAAATCTATTGATTTACGGCAGAGATACAATGTCTGTGCAAATGTGCGGTGTTAGGAGATAAACAAAAGGAATTAAGTATGTGTGTCTCCTCTCCCAAACCCAGAACTATTCCAGTCACTAACCTGTGACATCACAATACAGAGTACGCTGGTAAAGTGCAGCGGTTTCAGGCTTGAAGATGATGTGGAACTTTGCTGTCATGTTAGGCCAGATTTCACCCTCCTAAGGGAATTAAAACCCAAGACAAACAAGATAAAACAATAGATTTTTTTAAAGGAAAGAAATCAAAGCTGATATTAAAATAGTAGCCCTCGGAGGCTATCTGAGTTGAACAAAAGAGACAACAGGGTTTAATACTAGCTGACACCTGACCACCGGTGGGCATGGGGGAAGGGGGCCCCAATGTATGACTTGCAATAAAGTGGTATTATGGTGGTACAGCAATATTGTACCTGTTCGAATTAGACATAGGACAATAATAGTATTTTGAGTTATGATTACCCTGACCACAATAATTGCGATCAATAATATTATCACAATAATAATGAAATCATGTTTACAGTTCGTAAATGTCACAAAAACATACTGGAATCACTTAACAATACTTTTTGTGGTTAAACAAAATTGCACTTTGTTGAAAGTGAAAATAACATGAATCAGTGCCTGACATTAAGCACTTTTAAGCACTTGTTCATTGTGCCCAGACAACAAGATCTACCTGTCAAAATATGTTAAATTTTAAAGGATTTAACAAAAAAAGGATATTAGTTTTATAGTCTTCTTTTTCTAAACATCTAAAAGTAGTGCAAATTTAGCTTATTAAATTATTTAGGCAATTTAAAAAAAAAAAAGAAATTTAGCAATAGTTTGTTTTGCGTCATCCTAATTCTTGGAGAGAAAGCTTAATTTCATTTTGAGTTAGAAGTAATTAAAAGTAATAGACATTGCGTCTAAAACATGTCCTGTGGTTGGTCCCCCCAGACCCTCCTCCCCAAAGTGGGCCCAAATATAGTTTTAGCCCATAGGCCTCACATTCCTTGTTCAGGCCCTGCTGCATGGCCCACATTCATTGAATCTGTCAGACAGCGCTGCTCCTGAATCAACACAGCCTCGAGTCAAATAAAGCTTCTTTACTAACAATTATTTAACAAACCATCGTCTACTACAGCCCTGTTCGCTGCTGGACACAGACTGAAGTTTCATTTCTGCCAGAGTTTAGCAAAACCTTCGCTCTTTAGACGCGTAGAACAGAGCAGGACACAGCAATGGAGCAAAAAATAGAAAGCAAAAACCTAGCAGTACAGCGCGATGCAGCATTTTGATTTACTTTTTTTTTATCGTGTTCCTAAGATTTAAACAAATATGTTCAAATGCATTGGGGTAAAAAAACAGCCAATTATTTCAATGTATGGCTCTTCTCTTGGCTCACTTTGACATTGCTTTGACTATGTGTTTAATATATTGTTCATACTAAGATATTTTGTTGCTATAATTTGACATTTAGACTAAACCAAGTAATAAATGCCAGGCACATATTGAGCAACAACTACAGTGCAGCCCAATTGGAGTACGAAGAGAAAGAAAACAAAAATAAATTTAAGATAACCTGCATTATTGGGTCATTGGTCATTGGGATAGGGAAATGCAGAATTGAATTCAAACACAAACACACCATTGGTTCCAGGGTAATGGCCCCTTCATTCGAAAGGTCACAGAGCTGGTCCTTTGCAGTTCTGGACAAAGGAGCAAGACGATGGATGGCTGCAGGTTTGAGCTCCCTATGAAAATCCTGGCTTGTGCTTGCCTCCTCCTCATCCTCTCTCTGATGGAGCACTGCACTCTCCCTGGAGACAGGGGTAGAGGGGGTAAGAGAGAGAGAGAGGAAGAAAATTTGGCAAAAGTCAATAATGGAGAGCACAAACATACACAGTTCATAGCGTTTGTATTAGACGTGGGTCATACAAGCTACATTTACTAAATTACACACTTACACATTTGAGTTACATTTATCAGCAATAAATTAACTACTACTATACTTTTTCACCTCCCTCAAATGATGCTTTTCATTACTACATTTATTACAACTTTATTATTACACAGTGTAAATATTCAAGATTGAAAAGCAGCAGTGCATTCTCTTGACATTTTGGCTGCTCCACTCTTTTTGGTATACAAGTATGTTATGTTAAATACATCCATACTATTGTTCATCCACTGCTGTTGTTGTGATATTGGGCTATACAAAAATAAATGTCTTGTGTTGTCTTGACTACTATACCTGAGCACGTGCTCCTCTTCAATACGGCTGGGGCATGTTGTCCAGTAGTAACGCAGCAGGATATCACTGGTGTTGGTGAGGGACACTGTCTGCACACTCGACAGGGAAATATATGTCTTGTTCATGAGGACTAAGTCGGAGTCAAGCTTGATAAGCAGTTCTTCACATGCGCCATTCAGGCAGATGTAGACATCTTCACCTGAGAAAAACACATTCAAGTATTACCGGTTTCCTCCACCAACATCAAAAACATGGGTGCCCCCTGGTGGTGGCTCCCAACAAGGAATTTCCCAGTGGGGATAATAAAAAAATAAAAAAATATTGCTTGTTTGAGTTAGATGATGTAGATGTAGTCAGTAAAAAGATATGTTATATAGACTGTCCAGCAATACCCTTTCACTTTGTAAAGTAGAATAGATCTCTCTATAACAGATTAGGGATTATCCAATACTTTGTTCTGCGATTGGTTGTATCTTTTTTCCCCACTATGCCCAGAGGCAGTCTGTTCCGCATACATCGTTTTGGAAAAATGTATTGTGTTTATTACTAAAAAATATGTTTCTAGAAATTTACTCATAACATAGTCCTGTTTATATAAAATAACATACAGTATAGAGAACATTCAGTATATTAAATGTGTAATATGTTGTTACACACAAATTCACCAGTTAATGTTCCTGATGTGTCCAATCTGACAGAAATAATAGACACTAACAATACATTTTACATCTTATTAAAAACAAGGTAAAGCTTAATTAAAGCAGTGCAGCAAAGGTTCAGTTGCACAAGGAATAAAAGTAATAAATATAAAGTAATAACAAACGTCTATCCGCAAAGAAGCAGCTGCTAATGTGGCCTAGCAAACAGGGAATAGTCAACAACACTAGCATAAAAAGGCTGGCTGTGGCTCAAAACAAGGCTTCCAGAGAGATTAAAATGCTCTAAAAATAACCCAAATAAATGGCATCTCAAACAGATGACTTTAAACTGCTTCCAGACACTTTCTGAGTGTGTGAAATGCTGTTGTAACAGGGTAAATTGACCAGGTAATGGTAAAGCAGAAATGTTTATCTCAATACTAAATACAGTTCTGAGAACAATTCTCAAGAGTCAAGTTAACAACCACTAAAACCAAATTAATGAGCCTCAATATAAAGAAGTTAGAGCCAAGCAGTGACACAGAGTAACAATCAACAGCAACAAACATAAGATGCAAAGCAATGTTTCCTATGAAGCCAGACTATGTAAATGTAGTATTAAATGTTTGTTTAGATTCAAATCAGATGGACTCAAGCATGTGCCTGGGCAGATATTATTACTATTTGTATATGTATAAAAGGTCGTTGAAGAAATTTGTATATGACTCAAGGGAGAAGTGGTTACTAACAACTGAGGGCAGTAAGCTCTACAAGGCTTCACTTTAACTCTTTTCCTGTTATTCTGATAAAAAAATTCTCAACTGTTAATTAAAAAAACTGATCACAGGCTCAATGAAAATTACAGGATCAATGTGGCAATGGCGCTTTGGATTATTTGCAACCAATTGGTCTCTCTGGTTTTAATTAGCTTTTTGTTGACATTGTAAAATAGTTTTAAAATGAATCCATCAGTTGACAAATGTTTTACCCAAACATGTTTCAGTAGATCGATGAAAGAGGTTGTTACTCTTGGCCAAGATTACACACGAAACAATGAACAAATGCGGCACAGTGCTTTTTTTCTACTGTGAAACACGCTGTTCAAATACAAATATAGTGTAAATGAGCCAAAAGCTTTCAAAATATCACCTTCTTACTACATTGTAGTCTCATTCACAGATCAAGGGCTGAGGTTTTTGTACCACAATTTTTCAACCACAGTCCCACAGAGAAGTAAAGCATTTTATTATAGCCTACAGACTGCTATAGATCAGACTTACAACGCATGGAATTTCCTCACAACAAACCTTTACACTTCCCACTGGTTTTACAAGAACTGCAGGGGCAATAAATTACGCAAGAGCAGGGCTATCAATATAACATATAACCTTTGATATTTGAATTTTCCTTTGGCAATTTTTTTTTTATTTTTTATTATTGTCTGACTTGTTTATTGCACATACTTGACATATTGCTGTAAGATTTGACATGTAGGCACTTTCTTTAAAGAGTTTTCAAAATTATATTTAGCCAGAAGCTGAGGCACTCAAAAAGCTGAAAAAAATTAAAATATTTTATTATAACATGACTTCTTTCATTAAATCATCATCACGCTGACGCGTTTCAGCCTCATAGCCTTCATCAGGACAAGATCAAAATGGAAAGAACAGAACAGTTTCCCAAATAGCTTTTGGTCCTGGTCACATGGTTGGTATTGTCATTGTAAATATTGTTTGCCTTGGTTTATGTCATGTTTAAACAGTCAATACTGTTACTGTTGTTACTATATCACTCACCAGATGACTCTTTGAGAATATCACCAGGACAAGAAGCTATATGGGAAACAGTCATTTTGACCTTGTTCTGAGATGATGAGGTGAGATTTTAATGAAATAAGCCATGTTATAATAAAAGCTTTTTCTCTTTTCCACTTTTTGTGTGCCTCAGCTTCCTGGTTAATGTAATAAAGAGAGATTCCTAAACTGAAGAGCATCAAAATCTTTTCACTTTTCGGTCACAAGCAGGACTCCTTCTTGCTATTGTCTAATTTTAAAAATTAATTTAAAATGTCTTTAAACTATTGCCACATAAAAATTAAGAGTTACATTTAGAGACTACTGAACTACTGACAACTACTAAAAATATGATTGAAGCACTGAGACTGAATTTTTGATAAATCAAATATTTAGTTTTATGAAGAACATGTTTCAAGACCAGATAGACTTATGGGCATATCATTTATAACTATAAAGCAGTGCCTTTCAAAACTAACTTTAAATCTTATCCTTTTTTTTATACTTTTACTTATTAAATATATAATCAAACTGGCAAACAATGAGTGCAGAGACTGCCTTCTGTCAGGTTCTGTCCCCTTGTGTCATGTTGGAATCACTCTAACAGTGGAAATTGATCTAAACCATTTTAAAGCACAGAGAACCTGAAGGGGGTCAAAAAGTTTGATTGTGTCTTCTTCTCCAGGTTTTTTACAATTGTTTGTGCACACAAGCTGCAATCAGTTGTGTAGGTCATACAAAGTAAACTAATTAAGAAAAATGCAACTCAAAACATTGCCACAAGTCATTCATCATCTCGATTTATGTCCCACCAGTGTGATAGTGCAGCAGGAGGTCCTGTCTGTGGTTCCCGACAGTCATGGGACTGAATGTTACCGTCACCTGCAAGCCCTCACCCACATCAAGACTCCCAGAGGAGGGTGTCACAGAGAAAGGCCTGGAATACAAAACAAAAAGAACCAGAATAACTTATACTAAAAATAAGCACATTTACAGCATTTATAAGTCTGCAGAGATATTTTTAATTGAACTGTACAATTCATATGTTACAACCTTCTAGTATCTTTGTTTGTGAAAGCATTTTTACAGCTTTCTTATGTGCACTGAAACTGACCTTGCTGCATGTAACATGAATTTGGCTTTGCTGTTTCCTATGTTGCGTACAACATGGGTCCTCTCTGTAGTGGCTTTAACGGAGCAAACAGGTAAAAGGATCTCATCACGAAAGTCCAGGATGGCACGAGGCCCAATGCCAACAACTGGAATCTCAAAGCGCTCTCTCTCTGTGACACAAGTTAGTCGATGTTGGTAATCCTGGGTAAAGATGAAGAAGAAGTGTGTTATGTGACATATTTTTTTATTTGATTACAGCTTATAGCCTCAAACAGAGCACATGTCAATCATGTGCAAAATGCTAATCTCAAATGCAGATGTTTGTGTGTGTAATATACACGTATAGATTGTTTTTGTAAACAACTTGAGTGAATGTGATGTTTGATGTAATGTCTGCTGTGTAAAGTTCATAAATGCAGTCCATTCACCATGTTCATTTTGTGAGCAGTAGTTGTAAAACTTCAGGATGTTTTTGTTTAAGTACAATTGACTTGAAGGAGCACTGTGTAACTTTTAACCCAAAGATATATCTTCTTCTTCATTTTGATTATTTTTTGACATGAGATCGGTAGAATGAGGCCTATCTCACTGACACAGTACCGTTAGCTAGACAGAAATCTCAAACTTATGTTTCCTGTCCTGGGCCCCAGACTTGTAAGACTTTAACAGCGGGAGCAGAAATAGGCCAATACACTGGACCCTAGCAGAGTTGTACTGGTACAAAATACACTAATATGACCCTATAGTTTCAGAAGACATTTTTTCTTCCAAATTTATTAGTTAGGATAATCTTCTTTTGAAAACAAACATCTGTACAATGGCAGTCACTGTCTTAACAACGCAGTCTGCAGAGAGGTCTGCTACTGGATAAAAGTTACGCAGGGTGGCGTTATGCAAGGAGCCTAAAGCAGTGCATTGACAGACCACGACAACTACACAGAATTCAACTGGGGGATTATGTTAACTTTAATCTAATGTTGCTGCATTTAATTTTGACCTTGCTTCTCAGTTTTTACTCTTACTCACTGTATCAGTAAAGAAGACGACGCAAGGATAAACTGGTGCAACCTAATGCTGGCCCTTTGACCCTTCAATTTATGAATCTTGATTTTGCTGTTGTCAGAAACTTGAGCCTTAATCCAAACCGTCACAACAATGTGTCAATAGGTTTTATGTAACGGTTCTATTCTGATGATAGTCTAAAACCCATGTTGTTTTATTACAGATGTATATCCAATAACTTGGGATTTTACTGTGCTCACTGAGGCAGTCAAATGTACCTTACGGTCTTGTGGAGTGAATAAGACAGTGAAAGTCACAGACAGTCCAGGTGCAACCTTGCCACTTGCTTCCTCTGGACCAACCACGTGGAAGTACTCTGAGTCCTGCTGCTCCAGCTTTACATACCTTGAGACCTTGACAACAAGACATCACACAAACTGGATCAGCAAAAGCCACGCAGCCAGGTGCACACACACCACTGATGATTTATTCATTATTTCTTGAAGGCATCTTGTAGAAATCGCAAAGATATATCTTCCCCAATCCCCTACGACCCTTTTCAGTCATGCTGTCTTTCCCTTTACTCAGCACACACGCCTTACACACACAGTGATGAGCGTGCAACCTGGCTGCTTTTCAGACTTAGTCCTGTTACTTCATTTCAGTGTTGTATAACCTTCTATCACAGATAAAAGTTATATATAATAGTTATGTATAAAACCTTCAGTTGTTTATTGCTGGATATAATAAAAGTTTTTGCAGGTTATTTCCATGTCATGTGGCCATAGAACATGCTTATTTCTGGATGTGCTCTGATTGTCATTTTTACTGCCAATATGTTCTCCTAGGCCCCACACCCTGCACTTCATAACATCAGTCCACAAAACAAAGAGTTATACTCTGCAATATACCTATTTAACACCTACCGTGTCTCGGTTGAAGAGTTCCAGTGGTAACTTGTAGGTCTCTCCTGGAGTGAAGTTTTGAAAGACAAGCTTGGTTGGATAAGGCTGAACAAGTTCCAGTATTCGAGGTGGGTGCATCTGGATGGTGTTAGCCAGACGCTCCTCTGTGGACTGTAACATCTCCTGTGTATAAGCAGATGGAGTCATCTGCAAAGAGAGAAACCATATTTAACAGTGAAAGAACACACACTCTAAAACAGTACAGGTGCTGGCAGCAGATACAAATGCTCGAACCTTCTAATGTGCAAAGTTCTGAAATAATTGCTTGCTGTGTTGTTTTTATAATAGTAGCCTAATTTGAGTGCAGACAGATAGCCAAGGAGGGAACAGAGGTCTAAAAATTGCTGAGGTGAGGTCACTGCAACAGACACTGCAGTCAGATATTGATTCTGGTCCGCCCCAAGAAGCTATGGTAATTATTAGAACTGTTTGTCATTTGATGCAGATCCTTTCAAAGAATGGGGTTGTGTCCAGAAGTTGGTTCACAGTAAAATAGGCTCTACTAATAGTGCAGAAAATACCCTAATGGGTGCCATGGCAACCCCTGAATCTGTGTTATTCACCTCACCTGTCAGTGTCATAAAACTGGACTAAACTAGACCTAAAAACACCAGGAAAGTAAAATCACTAGCTAGATACCAATACATTACCTTTCTTGGTTTTTCTTCCTCCTTCATAACAACCAGGTGATTGAAATGGGCGGGCACTTTAGCCTTAACCATCTTGTTTTTTGATCGAATTTGAACAGCAGTCATTTCAACTTTAATTGTTTTTTCCTGCAAAAAAGACAAATCATTACAAATGATTATTTTTACAATGTAAACATCTTCAGTACGTTTACTTGCTAAATTGCTACATTTTTGTTGAATATCTAGTTATCTAGGCCTCATTTGACACGATAGCACGTTTTAACTGACATCTGTCCAGATTTAACCTGACGCGAACTAGCTCTTCCTTTAACGTCAGTTAATTATCTAGCTTTACGTTTACGAATTATAAGAAACGGTAGCGTTAATTTGGCTTTAAATGAAATGTCTGATCCAAACTTCACAAACCCTAAAGTTTAAGCGAAGTAGGCTATTTGGACTTAGTGTTAGTCACCTTTGATTAGCTGTTTAACAACACCTTGTACCTAAATTCCTTCATTTCTCATTAGAAAGTAAATATTTGACTTAACTACGTTTATTATAGCAATGACAGAAATAACAAAGGCTTACCTTTATAAGCGTTCATATTGTAAGCGCGCTACAGGAGATTTGTTTCCTGACAATGCACGAACCTCCAAATAAACTGTTTTTTTTTTTTTTCAGATTTTGCCGTTGCAATCCTAATCGTCTATCGTTGGCCCTATAAAGCAGACCAGTCCAAATTAGAGTTTTTGTTTCAGAAAACAGATTTAGCGTTAGATCAGTCTGTTCAAACAGAATTCAGCTGATGGAAAAAAAATATTAATGAACCAAGAAAAGAAAAATCACCATGTCGATTGTAATCAAAAGGAAACCTCCACGTTATAGGAAAGTAAAAACATGTGGCTATGGAAACCTTATTCAAGTGTAAAATAAAAAAATAATAAACTATGTATGTTAGCAAATACATTAACAAAAGCATGATGGATAACTAGCTGTATACTATATTTATTTTGCATTCATTCATATCACAGTTGGTAAATCTCAGTATTTTATTTCTTTAGGCTGAGTTTTTATAATTACAGGACATTAACCAAACAAAAAGTACAGCAGTAAAACAACTGACTCATATACTCATCCCATCCACACAGGTGTGCCTCATTCTAAAGTTACTGCAATTGACAGAAAGTGAATTTTTAAATGTAGATGTAAATATAGGAGTTATTAATAGTTAAATCATTCACTGAACAATTGTCAGTGCATTTAAAGTATTGATGTGAAAGATCTATAATTTTGATCTATAATAAGTAGAGGAGGAGACTCCTCTACACTTCTACTGAATAAATTCAGTGTTAGAAGAATAAAACATGCCAGAAAATTACTTCAATAACTACTCTGAGTTTATATTAACTCCCACTGTTAAATGGAAAATAGCTGTTTCAAGAAGTAGGTTTAGTGCAAATTCAGAGGATGTTAACGATGGAAAGGAGGTTCTTCCCTTGCTGTTTTTTTGATGTGTTGTTGTTTCATGTTGTGATTCATAACAATATGGTGTATAATCCCACTAGCAAAACAGTAAACATTTTATGTTTATGTATTTATAATTTACATTCACTTGCGTGAGATTGACAGAAGGATCGGTGCAGCTTCAGCAGTGATGGGGTCAATGTACTGGTCTGTCTTTGTGAAGAAGGAGCTGAGCTGCAAGGCGAAGCTCTTGATTTACAGATCTACATTCCTACTCTCACCTATGGTCATGAGCTTTGGGTCATGACCGAAAGAACAAGATCCCAGATACAGGCGGCTGAAATTAGCTTTCTCAGCAGAGTGGCGGGGTGCTCCCTTAGAGAAAGGGTGAGGAGCTCAGTCACTCGGGAGGAGCTAAATGTAGAGCCGCTGCTCCTCGACATCGATAGGAGCCCGCTGAGGTTGCTCGGGTCTCTGTTTCGGATGCCGCCTGGACCCCGGGGAAGACCTAGGACATGCTGTAGGGACTATGTCTCTCGGCTGGCCTCGGTATCCCCCCTGAAAAGCTGCAGGAAGTGTCTGAGGAGGGAGGAGTTTGGGCGTCTCTGCTTAGACAGCTGCTCCGTAACCTGTATTAACTGGCCTAAAGGAAGCATGCAAGGAATGAATTTTAGGGGTCCCAGATCTAATATACAGTTACCAACAGAAACAAAGTACTTCCTGTCTTCAAGATATGACTGAAACCATTTAAGAGCAGTTCCAGTGATATCTATCCATTCCTCTAATCTTTGTGACAGGATTTCATGGTCCTCTGTATCAAACGCAGCACTCAAGTCCAACAGAACTAACACAGAGACTTTGCCTGCGTCTGTGTTCAGAGGGATGTCATTTGAGGGATGTCATTGTGAATCATACTGATTTTAGAAATCTTGTGGGTAGAACATCGAGGCAGCAGGTGGATGAACTCAGGCTGGAGACAGTTTTTTCAATTGTTCTGTCATTAATGGGTGTAAAATGTGTAAACTCAACCAAAGGTCTCCTATGTGGCTGCAGTGTTGTTGTATGTCCTTTGGACTGTAGCATGTTTAATGCCTTGAACCTTGTCGTTAAAAAACAATGCAAATTCATTGCATTTAGTGTTGGAAACTAATTCTGGAGGAAATGGAGCTGGAGGGTTTGTTAATCTGTTCACTGTAGCAAACAGGACACGTGAGTTGTTACTGCTGTTGTTGATGAGCTCTGATAAGAATAATATTTCAATTTACGCCATTTTCTTTTGGTTTTTCGGCATTCCCTTTTCTGTGCCCTGACAGAAGGAGCATTGCTCCATGATACTGTTTACCACTACCTGATTACGTTAACCTTAACAGGAGCAATGTCCATAACATTTAAAACACCTGAAGTATAACAATTCATTAAATCATCAACTTGACCTGATGAGGCATTTTCAAACCTGATTGCCTCCATAAACTGTGTCCTGGTGTTATCATTAATGTGTCTCTTCTGAACAACTGTAGGTCCAGCAGCAAGTTTTGGAAATATGGACAGATGGAAAAAGACACAAGAATGATCAGACAGAGCAACATCAATCACAGTGACATCTGAAATATGAACACCCTTTGTAATGACCAGGTCCAGAGTGTGACCTCTGTTATGGGTCGGCTCATTAACATGGAAGACTAAAAGTATCAATAGTAAAAAGTTCTTTGGCATTTCTGTCAGAAACATTATCCACATGCACATTAAAATCACCTGATATGACTATTTGTTCATATTCTGTGCAGATAAACAAAAGAATTTCAGTAACTCATCAATAAAATCATGACATTGTTGGGGTGGTTTGTAAAGAGCAACATATAAAAAGGATAGAGAAAGCCTCAAATCCATTTTGAATGACACATACTCAAATGATGAAAACTCCCCAAGTGTTTCTGGATAAGAATATTATCCCTAAGAAAGGCACATACACCACCACCTTGTTTCCCCGCATTTTGGATAAAAATATGAAATTCGATGGGGTGGATTCAATGAGGACAGCATTTCCAGTCTTGCTGTCTAACCATGTTTCTGTTAAAAACATAAAATCAGGCTTATTTGAAGTTATATTAAAATATGTTAAAAAAGATGTGTTTCCCAAAGACCTGACATTGAACACTGCAAGTTTCAAGTCTGTTTGAGCAGGACCAGACTTTATCTGTTTGCAGGGATTTGAATCAGATTTGTCTGATCTTCAGTGTCATCCTCAAAGCAACCTGACAGATGTTTTTAAAAGTATGACCAACATTCATTTACTTGTTTAACTTATTATTTTATGTGTACATTTGTACTAACAGACTTTTTTCATCACCGGAAGGTGTCAAGGCCCTGGTTACAGCCACCACTAGTGACAAATGGTAAACCACCAGCTAAAGACAGTGACTTCCAGCATTGCCAAGGTACTGATGTTTACACAAAGCTTTAATGTACAGCCCCTCAACAGAAAAAATATGAGTATTTAAATCTATATAATAAAAAAATTACTTAAAAGCAAAAAAATTTTTGTTCTTTGTCGAAAAAGGTAATAAACACTGAACGTTTCTACCCCCACACATGCTTAACTAGATAACTTAAATATTGATTTGTTAGCCCTTCAAAGAACTCATGATTATTTGTATATCATAAGCACTCACAGAAACAGTCAAAATACCCCCATCTGTAGATATAGTACATTAAAATATATTAGTATAATATCTGCATATTCAAAGTGAATTTCTCTATTCATCAGATATTTAGAGCTCCAGAGAGAGTAATGTTCATAGCATGGTAAAAACACGTGTTTGCTGCCCTCTGGTGGAGAACAGTTTCCACTGAACTCTACCTGGAGGTGGTTTCCTGATGAATAGAGATGCTTTGGTAGCTGGAAATTCTGTATCCTCAAACAGTGGTTTGTCTTTGGTGCAAGCCCTCTTCAGCTTGCACGGCGCTGAAGAGGAAAACATGGAACAAACAGATGCTGAAGGCTCACAGCAGCAGACTGAGCACAGATACCAGAAGTGACTTTCTAGAGGAAATATATCAAGTGGGCAGCATAGTGCTAGCTAGTGTATATGCAGAGCCACATCCCGAACCCTTTAGGTTCTATTCGTATAGTTTACTTTTGAAAAAGTCAAAGTTACATGTCCTAAAAACCTGACAGAAAACATAATGCTGAATGGGAAAATGTATAGGTTCTAGGTGTTATCTATTATAGTAGATTCTGAGGCAGACCCACAGTCTAATGCCAGGACACATGTTGTTGTTCTGTTGATTCTGTTCTTTGTGGTGAGACATTAGATAATATATTTCCTGCAATTAGTGCTCATCGCTTAAAACTTTAGATATTTTTTAAAGCATACAAAAGTAAAAAAAAAATGATGAGAAAATTTATTCATTATTAAATACTATTTATTATATTAAGGACCTTATTTTAATATTACAAAGTAAGAGTAAAAATCAATTGTAATGGATAGAGCTATTAAAAACATCACAATGTAAATAGTAATAACAGAATAACTAGTTTTAATGTTAGTAATGAGAAGCTCTCTGTTGCATTTTTACATAAGGAAAGCTATAGTGGCTCAGGTGGAAGAGCGGTCTTCCTATAACCGGAAGGTCGGCAGTTCAATTCCCGCTCTCCCCAATTCATACTGTTGTTGTGTCCATCTGCAAGGCACTTAACCCTCCTTGACTCCAGTGACACAGCTCTGTTGTATGAATGTGTGAATGTTGGAACAACAGATGGAAATTAGCCTAATGCATCTGGCATGTTTACATTCATGTGGCTGTGTCTCTATGTATGTTCATCAACATGCACTGCTACAATAAAATGAAACAATAATAATATATATTTTTGCGACTACTGGCCATGAAGCTGACGCTATATAAACAATATTCGGGGCATTTAGTATAATATTGAAACTACTGATTGAACTGATGTTGTCTCACATAAAGCCCCTAAATTAAACAAACACTCCTCAACACGTAGTAACTTAAAATGCTTGCATCTCTGCGAGCCGTGAGCTAAATAATTTTCACATAACAGTAGCTATATCTCAAAGGACCTAAAATAACAATAGATCTAATGGAAAAAATGTAAAGTTGTAATACAAAGTACCTTACAAGTTCAACAACATAAAAGCCAAATCTTGAGATAACAACTTAATTTTCTTGTTTGATTTAACTTAATTGTCTCGTTCTAACATGAAAACAAAAGCTGTTTTCTCAGTATAACCACTTAATGTAAAGATTGGCACATTTGAACTGCCGCACTTTAAGTCTACACTATAGATCAAAAACCAAAAGCTGTAAAGTCATTAAAATCCCCTCACAGCTTTATTTAATAGGCTAATGCCTGTGTTTTTAAAACTTCAAAATAAAAAAATCTCTGAGGTGACTATGGACCCAATAACAATAATAGTCTCAGTATCCATTTCATGTTTTTAGCTCTATTGCCTAATAGGCTATCCTAATTTCATTTAATGCATACAATAATATTACCCAACCTCAAGATGGCACCATCAAGTCACTTGACTCAAACAAACGGTCAGCCATGCATCTTTTCTGGAGACGAAGAGCTTTCCAAGAAAGTGAAGAAAGAATGTTTTTGCATGGAGCCCTGCAGTGCTGTGGAGACCAACAGGAGGAGACTGGAATGAGGAATGTCTGTGTGATTTGGACTACAGAATATGAACCTATATTGTGCCACAGTGGAAGAATCACAATTTAGAAAAAAATTACTTTTGTTGTTTATGTGTGAAAGGTCAGCTCTGTGTGTTATGCTCCTGTTATTTAAATTTCCATACAGATCCATCACAATCATTTCCTTCCTTCTATTTCTTCATCATACATCTGCCTCAAAGCAAATCTTACTTTCTTGTTTCAGTAGAAAACACTTTTTCATGATGGTTTTCAGGTTTTCATGATGCATTTGTTCCATATGAGTGTATAGAGCTTTGTGAGTAGAAGTATTCATAGTGTAAAGATCCGTTACTGTAGTGGCACCTAACAAGAAGGCTGTAGGCAATAAGTCCATTAGCCACAACTGTACTGTTATTGTGGAGAGCAAACAATAATCCCCTCTGCAAATTCAACCAGTTTCAATAATACTATTTTACAGATACATTATACATATGGACTAAAGAAAAAATAACTGTTTTTGGTTCTTAGAAAAAGGGAAAAAAACAACACTGAAAAACCGGAAGGTCACCTTTGCCACTGCCCCTGGGCAATGTTGCGAGCGTCCCATCATGTAGGGTCAGCTGCAAAGTTTAATGTTTGTCTATTTAAGTCTAAATTGTAAGTTTATTAAGCAATATTTTTGATTCCTGATTCTAATTGTGCTCTGCAAGACTGTCTACCTATAGTTACATACTATACATATACATACAGTGTGTTTTATTATTGCATAATGTAATGTAGTAATGTAGTAATACAAATGCAATAACATTGCCAATTCATTCTGTCTTTCTTTTTCTGAGCACAGATAGAAACACACATGTAACGTTCTGTATAAACCAACTGAGGGAGTTCTTACAACTGCCCAAAGGTGGACAAACCGAACACTGCTGGAGAAGAAACACACTAACTTTGAGCACAAATACTTGCATGAAGGGTTTTAAATTTTAGAAACTGATGATCTATTTTATTTTATGCATTTTATTTCATCATCAGAACTATTTCCCTGGATTTTATAGACAACAGGTACAATAATTATAAACCATTAAGGCAGACTCAACATTTTCTTAAGAAAATTTTATTACAACTCACAATTAAAACACTTTTACTGCTCTTTAGTAAAAAACGAGATGTATACTCCTGCAAAAGCACACTGTTTTCATTTTATACTTTTCACTATGCATATACAATACAGACTCAAAAATCATCTGGCGTCAACTATTTTGGTCCTTTCCTTTTCAGATGTGTATTAAGTGCAGTCAGTGCACTGGCATGTCCTGTCTGCAATTCTCTGCAGATGTCTGTCCTTCTTCCACATTTTTCAAATCTCAGTCTGTATATACTATTACACAGAGCAAGTATCACTGATTAAAATGACTGAGTAAAAACCTAGTACCCGGGGAACAGCCAGTACTGAGGTGTGACGTCCAACTCTGAGTCACTAACTAAATGAAAGAAAGGAAACAATTCTGGGTGCAGTGCCGAATAACATTTTCCTTTCATTTGCCTGTAGAAAGTTTTTGTGAGGTAATGTTGGATATTACAACGCGGCCATAGTTCTATTATTACCAACATTACAAAAGCAACACTTCATCAAACACAACAGTTATAGAATTATTAGGTAAAAACTGTTGGCCCAAAGCTTATGTGCATTAATAAAAATGACTTTTTACATCATTATATCCTAACTACGTGTCCCTAAGGCTATTGGGAGGTGAGCTGTGCCAAGCAGTGAACAAAGTTTCTCTTTGTGAGTTCTGTTTAGTGACAAAAAACATAAGGCGTCATTGTATAAAAATACTTACTCTCACCAGTTTATGGTTTATAGTTTGACCTTAAATAACACCCAGAATACACTGCAGAACACATACGCCTGAATGTTACAGCAAGATGAACACAAAAATGCTGTATGTTAGTTACTATTATATAACACCTGCTTTTACAGTGTCAGCCATTAATGTTGTTGTTAATTATATCGAGTTCCAATAGATAAAATGCTGTTATTAAAACAATATCAAAATATATGAAGATTCTGATAATCTCAGGAAAGTAGGATTTATGTTATTAAAGGCCTTTTTTGAAATACTTGAATGATAAATGATGCGAGTAAGTGCATAAAGCTGATGACAACCAGCTGAGGACTTTAAAACGCCCAGACTCAGCTCGTGAGGCAGAGGCAGATCAGACGTGGTATAGGGAGGGGAGACAGAGCAGTATTTTGGAAAGATGAAAGGTGTGCACTAGACTTCACAGAGAGGAGTCTGACCGGTTTAATGAAATGCAGGAGTAGAGAAGTTGAGGTTCTACCTAGAAACGAAAAAGACGACCATGGAGGACAAGATGATGATTCAAAGGGTGTTGGTTGTTTGTCTTCTCCACTGCTATGTCAGGACAGGGAGCGCAAGGTGTCGGACTAAAGGTAAGACTCTAGATGGGGGAGTATTGTAAACTCAGTTGCAAATGTTTGTAGATTTGTAGATGGAAATACTGAACAGAACTGACTATTTCTACATCTATAGATTTACAAGAAACACTTACTAATTAATATGTAGAGATGAATATTTATACAGTAGGAGATTAGAACATATAATCTGCATCTGTTTATACCAAAAGCACAGTGATTGTACCAAACTGTTGATTGTCAATCACGTCAAAATGATATGAATGCTGCATAATTCCTTACATATCATTGCACTTTTTCAGAGAATGAATATGTGCACTTTTCCACAGTATGTTTGTTTGTAAAAACTCTTTAGAGCTGTCACTTACATTGTATTTTGTACCTGGCCATGCTTTCTACCCTTTGGAACATAAATTTCACACCAAAAAAAAAAAAAAAAACAGCCAGTGAGGAATGCTGGCACTACTTGAGCAGAGGTGGAGAAACACATATTGTATTACACTTATTGGAGAGTGAGTCGAAACAGTGCCTAAGTGTGCATCTGGTATTAGGGCTTTCTGTGAATGCCCAGATCTGTTAAATACCAGCTTAGTCCTGGAGAAAATGAGGCTAACGCTAAGCACATACAGAATTTCAAAACTCATCTGGAGATTATTGTATAATCCATATGTTACTCAGCCCTTGATTCCTCTTTTGAAGATTACGGTCATGTGTTATCCTCTGCAAATACAAGTCTTATGTTCGGTCAAAGGTGATAAAGGTATTGGTGCATATATCAACATTATGGACAGTAAAATTTATCAAGATTGTTATGCTGTCACACATCCCATCTTTACACTGTCTCTGTGTCCTTTTGACTCTAAGCCCTGTTCCCAGCTGCAAATAGTCGACTGAGAAAAAGTCTTCCATTTGTGGCTGATCCTACCTTCCACCATTCCTTTAAAGATGCTCATCTCCTGTTTGAGGTGAGAAAATATATTTGGACTTGCTAATGTCTTTAATCCATTGGGTCTAATAGTTTACCTTTTGTCTTTTCTAGATCCTGCTGGGTGGAATACATTTTCCAGAATCCAGTGGAGAGTTTTCAGTCGATGACAGGGAGCTAGCTTCTCTCCGAAAGACAAGAAAATTGGAGGTCATCTGTGAAGAGATCATTCCCAGGAATCTATCAGACATACTGAGGCTACTTTCCAACCTTATAACAAACAATGGACATCTGCATCAGGAGGACTTTGAGCGCACCTTGTTGACTTTGGTTTACACCACCCAGAGGATGGTAAACTCCACCAGCAAATATCAAAGAGAAGCATGGGCCGAGTCTTTTGTTCGTTTATATAAAGCTATCAAGCAAGACCTGACGACCTGACAAGTAATAACAAACTGGATTTAAAACACACATGAGGAATTCTGTCCAGCCAGACAATAGGCTGTTATACTTCTGTAAAGTCCATATGTTTATATTAAAATATTAAATCACAAAAAAAAACAAAAATTAGAGAGGAACTGTAAATATATTAAATTATACAATTGAGTACTAAGTGCACTATGGCACTGAATCTCATGGATCTTACATTCAAATGTCTTTGTGCTTTTTGTTCTGTAGCACCTTGGTTTGGTTCATACAATAAACAGTTTGGCAACAAAATGTACAAAACAATTATTTTACAGTATGACAAATTACAGGACAGAAGAAACTGTATGCATTATATTTTTCTTCTTAGATTTCATAACAAAAAAAAATACAAACATTATAAAAGGGCATTATGACATACTTGCACCACATTGTTACAGTACAGTGTCTTTGACAAAGGTCCGACTTAAGCTGCCTTCTATATAACTGATGTACATTCCCTCGAGTAGCAGCTCACAAAGTTACTCCCATAATGATGGGTGAAGGCTGAGGATGTTTGGGCTCCAGGGCGTTTATGTCTGCCCCACTTCCTTCCAGGGAGCTGGGTGCACTGGGAGGACAGAAGGGCAGGTAGTGCAGCCAGAATAAGTAACTGTTAAGGCCAAAGGGAAGGTTGTAGACTTCTCCACTCTCCAGGGTGTTGCTACAGTCGTCTTCATGAGCCTTATTCCAGGCCAGGATGCCTCGTTCTTGTTTTGATCCTGTTGGGCACATACTATCATGTGTACCTTCATGGAAATTTTATTATACATAAATTGTTTATTTATTATGACTCTTTACATAGGATTCTTTTAATGGGTTTTCTTTCTAAACATCCCTTTTACACTAATCTAATTGCTACAGCGAGGCAGTTCAGACCTTGCGTTTTATTCCATATTTTAGTTGTATTGTAGTTGGACACCTTGAATTATTCCAATCAACCTTGTTTACATGCATCCTTCCGAGTGTACATTTATTTGGCTTTACTTTCCCATTTAATTTGTCCTACTTTCTCAAATCTATTTAGCGCTTTTCCAAACTTTAACTTCTATTGCCTTTATCATACTGAGTTGATTTTGCCACTATAAGCCACCAGACCTTTCAAAGTGAGACTTTAACTTTAACTCTTCTACTCTTCTACTGATGTATGATTAACCATTTGAAAAAGTCCACAGTACAACTTTTACTATTTTCTGCCTGTAAAGGGGCTCATTAAAGGCACATATGTCCTGATACTAGAGCTTTAACTAGAGGGACCACTCCTAAAAGCTATTAAACTATAAAAAAGAAAAAAAAACTAATAAAGTAAATCTTAAAGACAAAATAAATTACTCCATACCAGGAATTGTGTTGTCAAGTATAAAGCCAAGGAATCCTCCCACAAACATGCTGGTTGTTAGAAGTACCTGAAGCACTTGGTCCAGTTCTACTACGCCTGAACACAACACAAACACATATTCTCATAGGTTTGTCATTGAAAATAAAATAAACACATTTTAATTAGTCTATGATACCTGTAGCTATTGTTTTAGGATTCTTCAGTACCCAGTTAGGTATTACCAAACCAGAAAACATGGAGAAGCCAAAGATAAAAATGTTTCGAGATGAATTCATATCTGCATACTAAAAAGAAACAAACTGTTAAATAAATAAGCTCTTTTAGATTTACATAAATCAAATTGCAGAGAACACTTACCTGCAGATTTGAAACTCCTGCAGCAGAAATTACTCCAAACATCACCAAAAACATTCCTCCAACTACAGGAGATGGGATAGTCGTAAATACAGCACCTACTTTTCCAAACACTCCCATAATAACCATTAAGACTCCACTGGCTACTATCACCATGCGACTGCCAACCTGCAAAAAGTGTTAAATTATTGTAGGAACAACAGTAAATTTGGTCTTCAGAGACATTATTATACTAGGATAATACCTTGGTAATACCGAGGGCTCCTACATTTTCGCTGTATGATGTGGTACCATTCCCTGTGCCCCAGGCTCCAGCCAGAAGACAACCCAATCCCTCGATGCCGATACCCCTGTTAATGGCGTGTTTAGGGGGAGGTGGAGCCCCAGACAACCTGGCACAAGCATGGTAGTCCCCAACCGACTCTATCATGGAGGAAATAACACCAGCTAAGATGCCAACTACCCCGGCCAAGCTCACGGTGGGCATGCCCCACTGGCCCGGGTATGGAAAACTGATCCATGGAGCCTGGTTTATGACATCTCCCTTTAAATCAGTACGGGCCAGGTAACCGTACTGGTCAGGGTCTGAGGGAAGAACGTTGTAATTTGTCAAAATGTAGCAGATGAGCCAAGACAATGTGATTCCAAGCAAAACCTGAAAACACAAAAATATATAATGTAGTTTATATTAACATTCTTGTGATTATCCTATTAGTAGTATTCTACTGTTATTTAAAAGTGCTTTGTACACACAGGCAATATCTGAAAGACATAAACCCGGGTTGTGTGAAGCTTTTTATCTTTACTGTATGAGGGAAAAGGCACAGCTATGTGGCGCAGGTACTGTGAGAACAGAATGATCAGAGCTGTTGTCCTGGAAGAGGATCATAAAGAAAATTTACATTAGTTATAAAATAAAGTCAGAAAATTTCTTCAGAAATAATTTTTTACCCACATGGCAGAGATACCCCAGTGATTGCCTGCGCTGGCGCCGGCTGAGTCAAACAGGGACAGTCCAATGAGAGAAATAGTTGGAGCAATGGTGAGTGGTCCAATAAAGCGCATGAAGAGGCCTATGAGACCAGAAAAGCCAACAAACACCTGGAAGAGTGATCCCACCATAATGGACCCCTGGAGCTAGAGAAAGACAAACAAAGCTTGAATAAGAATTGAAAAAAAATAGCAACAAAATAATAATTAGTTTAGAAAAAGTTTGAAAAGGGATGCACTAATTATCTTGAGACAAACTCTGTGTCTAAAAAACACTTTGCAATAGAATTAGTGGAACACTATAGTGGCTAATCTTGTAACAAACCAAGTTACATGTTAGCATGAAACAGCCACTGATAATATTACCAGCAGGCAGACAGTAAACAGTGACTACTGCTGTCTGTATTCACACAAATGCAAATTAGTTATCATAGGGTTGTATTGTTTCACAGTAATGGATATATAAATTACATCAGCAACTACTTCTGCAAATTGTGAAAAGCGACCTCAGAATACTTTATTCTAACACTGCCAGCCAGCCATGTGTGTTTGAAACTAATAGTGAAAATGCAATTAAAGAGCATTTCCTTGCAGGTCACTCTATCAAATGGGATTAGAAATGTCATCTGGATGCAATTTACTTACTGCTCTCATTCGACTTTGCCACACCTCGATGAATTCTGTGGATGAGGTGTTGACTAGACTGGCGTTCTGAGTCCAAGCAGGGCAGGTCCACTCTGGCATAGATAGCATTGCCATTGAGGGTGCTAACAATGTAAATGTACCACCTTGAAGTATTGGGAGTCTAGAAGAAAGAAACAAAATAAAGTCAAACTTCTCTTCTACACTTTCTCAGTTTCTTCTGTATCTCAGTAGTAAGATATGATCAGTTGATGTAACTCATGTGAGGTACGGAGACTCTCTTATTAGACAAAGTAGGATAGAGGTTAAGTAAATCACAGTTATCTGCTATGCATGATTGCCTGATATCAATGGGCTGGGCTAAGCCTCTCTTGTCATCTAGAATTGTAAGAAAATGTATATATAGAGCACATTTTGTACCAAAGTTACCGAATGTGTTTTCCAGAACTGACACACTGTCGTAGCAAAGAACAAACTTAAAATAAATAAACAAAATAAAAACAATAGCAAAAAATAAATGAACAGATTCTGGAACATAGTGTTTGTAGTTTTAATGTTAATAATGTCTAAACTGCCACAAAAATAAGAAAAGGGGCTTATTTTTTTACAGCCCAATCCACTTCCTCATTTGGTGATTGACAGGTGTGAAGGCCTGCCCCTTGAATTACCCATTATTGGGGCTAAATGTATTCTGTCCAGAGACTTGAATTGGATTGAAACCAGAATTGAATCTCAGCCTGGACAAATACTTTCCCCAAAGTTTCCAGATCCAGGCAAATAGTTCCTGGAACACACCATGTCAAAATATGAGTTCACGGATCCTGTTGCATAAGTTAACCAGTGTCCAAATGTGATTGTATTTATTAGCCCATCTATTAAATATTACCACCAGCTATTGTTGCTATGCAATAATGTGGTTTCTTTGTACGCAGATGACATCCGATTCACAGCAGGTACAGAATATTTAGTCTTTGTTAATTGTTTCCTTTCATCTAATAGAGACAAGAGAACATCAGTGGTGTTAAGCCAGGGTATTGTGGATTTAGCTAGCACTAGATTCCAAACATAATAACAGAAGAATTCCAGCCATAATCCTTTTGTGACACAAATATTAAGTCAGACTGGGTCTGCAAAAGCAATGAACAAGTTTAGAGTGACATTGTTACGATGCATTTTCCCCTAAAAACAAAATCAGCAGTGAGATCTCATGTTAGCTCAGAGTGTTAATGCACCAATCCATATGTCACATATTGCAGGACTAGTAAAGAATTATGCTACACATTTTCTTTTGTCACACTTTTCCTACTATTTTTGAAGCCCTTTTAACAGTATTACATTTTTTCTAATAGGAAAATATTACTTTTGTTTTTTCTGCATCTCCCTGATAATCCTGACACTGACATTTTATTCTTCAAAGCTAGAGCAGCTAGTTTTGGCAGGCCTCACTGTTCATTACAGGTTGAGAAGTAAAGCTGCATATTCTGTTCATGCTTAATCACTGGAGCACACTAAATTCCACTTTAGTGCAACCCACTGCTCAACAGGATTTTAGGGCAGAAACTAAACATAACCAAAAACTTTGTTTTTCTAATAAGAGATTCCAAAAACCTGTTGCCTAAATTAGCCTTTATGTTCCCAGCCTCAAAAAGCCCACCAGTCCCGTCTTTGTCCTCTTCCTTACCTGATGCCAAATGTGACTTGCAGTAATGTGCAGATCCCAGATACAAAAAAGATGGTACTAATGAGGTGGCTTTGTGTAAGACCATCATGTTGAAGACACAAGCCTTGAGACAGAATCAAGGGGATGGCGATGATGCCTCCAAATGCAGTCAAACAGTGCTAGAGCAGGGACAAACAAGACAATTATTTATTAGTATGTATAATCAGGCTTATATACCAAATGTATCAAATTAAATCCAACCAAGGATTAGCACATCTTGGAACAGAAGCAGTCATATGCCAATATATTCAATCTTATATAACAGCAGAGCAAATGGAGTTTAGCTAAGATAACCATTGTTAACCGTGACCTGAAAATGTTCACGCTGACGTACCTGAATGCCTAGAATAATGCACAAGTACCAAGGAGGCACGTCTGTCACACAGTAGGCCAGCTTGTTGTTGTTCACCTCTATCGAACTGTCCACTTCTTCCCCATGTTGTGTCCCAGACAGATCACAAAAACACCCTTCAAGCTTAAACAGCCAAGAGATGTCAGTCACATGAAGGGTAAACATTCAAAAAAGCAAGAGACTATGGCTGTTGTATTATTATTATTATTACTTTCCCAGACAACACTGCTACTAAATGTTCATCCTAAACATTTTATAAGGCAAATGTACATTTTAGAATTATTTTGTTAACAAATCTCCAAACACTCAGTACTTTAACAATGTGCAATTGTAATTTGCAACCTTAAATAATGTTTTTATTTCGTTTTTAGAAAATTACAAAAAACTCTTTTATACAAATTTTTTTATACATTCTGCTGCTGCTTGTCGAGATCTTTGTGGCTTGTCGTGTCAATAATGTAATTAAGAGCATGGAGAAGCAGGAATGTAAACAAGTACATTCTTATGTATCCATGACTCTCAAGAGATTGAAAACAGACAAATATTGTTGTGTTATGCAAAAAAACAGTGGTGGTTATAATTAATTTTAGTATGTTTACCTATTATTACTAAATATATTATGCAACTACATAAAATTAAATTGTTTTTACTCATATTCCAGGTATATTTTAACTCCTGCTTTATTTGTATAATGAAATTATGAAATATTTACTTTACTTTACTTCACACAATGATCCAACAATAGGGAAGGTATATTTTTAGTGTCTGTAGAAGTTATGATAAATAAATGATACTCACTGCAAAAGCATAGTTGTCAAGGCCGTTGCTGTCCTTCTCTAGGGCCATGTCAGGATGATCCTACAAAGTCAGGTGGAACTATCCTGGGTCTAGTAAAACCGTCGTCGTGAGAGTCACAGAGGAAACAGAAAGAGTAGAACGCTGGGAGCTGGGGGGAGGGGGTGTGTTTGTGTGTGTGTGTGTGTGTGTGTGTGTGTCACAGAGCAAAGTTTAAACACGAGACTGCTTTGTTAAGTCCCAGCAGCAGTTCATGTGAACCTAATTATAACAGTAACAGAAGCAGACCTAATGCCCTTTTTAACACTGTCTTCTCTCCTTTGCCGTTCTATTTTAATGAGAACCCCCTTATCATAATATGAGTGTATTATCAAAATATTACAAAATAAAATAAAAACCTGCCAGGCTATATTTTTTTCAAAATTTTGGTCCAAATATTTGAGGGCAAACCTCCATGACTATCACATGTTGCTGGTAGAATCACATGGTACACAGAAGTCACTGGTGATGAGTAAATGTTCAGTGAATGTTAACTTTGTTTCCTAATTTGTAGTAGAGCTGTATTTCCCCTTAAATGATATTACATTAGAAAGAAATTACATTATTAGCCCACAGACTTTGATAACTGGCCTCAGCTACTTGATTACAAAAAGTGGGTCTCAAAAGGAAATGACATCGATAGGTAGGGGCATTATCAAATTGAAGATTGAGTTAACTGCAAGTGCACCAAAATCTGAGCTGTGTCACGTGTATGTCATGTCTGGTAAAATATTTATATTTTTTAAGTAGCAAAATATATTCAGAGGGATAATCTACAGTCACCCACAACCCCTAACAAGCAGAAGAGAATGACTAAATGAATATATTCAGAATGCCCTGCTCGGTTTGTTGTGTTTAGGAAGAAACCTGGAGCAAATGTCTCAAACAGAAAATAGTTGTAGGGAAATTGATCTCACATGAATCTTGCAGAGAGTTGCAGCGGGGGCATGATGAGGTCTTCTGCTCTGCATGTGACTGTGTGCATTACCCAGGACCCATCACATGTCAGGTACGGATTGTATTCGGATCACCGCCAACAGTCTGTAAAAGGAGACAGAAGTCTTAACAAAGCATTTAACATGGTGGTTTTGAAATAATTAATTTAAACACTAGTTTAAGCTTTTGTACAGGACTACTTTTGATGAAGACAATTCTGTTGACTCATGAGTCCTGTTTCTTAATGTAAGTCGAATTGCTAAAGCATAGCTAAAGACCTGAGGAAAAATGTCCTTTGTGATTTCATTTCCACTGGTCTCACTCAACCAGAAGCCACTGTTGATCCTGCCATTTACACTATTTACACCATTTACGTCAAGCATTATCTTGGAGTCGCATGATCACGTTTACACTTAGAGGTGGTGAGCTTTTAACTGTGTGTGCCACAGACCATTCACTAATATAATTAGGTTTAGACAGTCACTTGCCTTAAGCAGAGGGAGTAATGTATTACATGTTATTCTTAGATAAAAGCCAAGTAACATATAAAAAGATTACCGGTATGAGGAAAAATGCTTTACAAATAGAAATAACTCTTTGTATTGTCGCCGTTTTTCTTACTTTTATTTTAGAGTAAAAACTACAGTCTGGTCTTTTTTTGTCCACTAGAAGATAAGATTTTATAACACTAAGCAAACTCATGTAAAGTGTTGGTAATAAAAAAAATAACAATACATCATAGAAATATTTGATCTTAAAGATAACTGATTACATTACTAACAATTATACAGTACATATAATATCCATAAGTGTATTGTTCTAAATAAAGGCAGCTGGGGATATCCTGGAGAGCTGGTCATTGGGACGTTGTTCCACTTGCCAGATGTACAAATGCTGAGGATTCAATCAAGGTAGACTAATTTTGATCATTGTGAATTTTAAGAACTACAGTCATATACTATCTTCATGAGCATGATTATGGCACAGGTGTGCTTTAGGCTGGCCACAATAAAAGGCCAAATTAAAAATGTTTTAAGGGCGTGTGCAGTTGGCATGCTGACTGCAGGAATGTCCACCAGAGCTGTTGCATCATCCAGCATCTTCACCTCCAAGATTCTCTGAGACCAGCCACCCAGGCAGCTGCTGCAACAATCGGTTTGTATAACCAAAGAATATCTGCAAAAACTATCAGAAACCGTTTCAGGAAAGCTCATCTGCTCGTCGTCCTCGACCTGACTGCAGTATGTCGTTGTAACCGACTTGAGTAGGAGTGGGCAAATGCTCACATTCAATGGAGAGGTGTTCTCTGTAAGGGTAAATCCCAGTTTTCACCCAAACCCCCAATACAGTAAAACTGCTTATTTTAGAGAGGCCCATAATTGTGGCCAGCCTAAGACACACCTGTGCCATAATCATGCTCTCTAATCAGCATCTTGATTTGCCCCACCTGTGCTGTGATGATTATCTCAGCAAAGGAGACGTGCTCACTAACACAGATTTGGACAGATTTGTGATTGGGAACAAAATTTGAGAGAAACAGGCATATTACATAGAAAAAGTCTTAGATTTTTGAGTTCAGCTCAGGAAAAATGGGTTCAAAAACAAAAGTGCGTTGCGTTAAAATTTTTGTTCAGTATAGTTGGACATTGTGTTCTGGAACAACCACAAGATGGAGACATTTCTATCCTCCACAACCAGGAGTCTCAGCGTCCTCTGAATGAACTACTATGACAGGTCATACTGAGGCCAGGGAGATAAAAATACCAATAAATTTGCAGATATGAGAGGCAACAATAAAGACCATGTTTAATATTCAAACACTGTGGAAGTTTGACTTAAACTACAAAAGCACTAGATGACTTTGAGCCTAGCTTTACAAGAGTGTGTGCTTATATTTGTTAGGCTGAAGAAACACTGCTTTTAACTATGAGGCAGACATGACACAAGATTAAACATAATCAATGCATACAGATTACACACACAATGAAACACAAACATGGATGACGATTATCTAGGAAATTTCCTAGAAGTATGCCATTACACACTTGCTCCTCCTCCATGAGGCCCATGTGATGCAAGTTAAACACCACCAAACAACCTACGTGACCTAATCTTGTACACGGTACAAAGCAGGAGAGGAATCTTCCTTTTTTATTTATTTTTTTAAGATTTTATAATCTAAATTTCTGATACCTAGGGGACAACTGTCAACAAAAGGTGCTAATGGCTGGAGAGAAGCTTTTAGAAACATGGAGCAGAGAAAATACAGTTACAGAGACCTGCACAGATGAACAAAGAGACCTGCAACCACTTAAAAAATTATCACATTCAATTGAAGAGATTCTGAAAAGACCTGTGTGTACTAGAAAAGACAAACTCTCTCATCATAACATAACAGTAATAATGGACAGCAGCAGGACGTCAAACCAGTTTTCACGTGCAGGTGAGGCTGCTGCCCCTTTAGCTCAAATGTAATACTAAATTTCAATGTGTGCTATTATATGTATTATCTTTGTAATTGTAAGTGTAATGTTGGTAGTTATTCTCTGTTTTCAGAATCATCATTACAATGTGAGTCACAAAAAGCAATAGAGAGCTGTACAGGTAAGCACTGTTTTGTTATAAAAAAAAAAAACATAATTCAAAATTGTTAGATTGTGAAAATATGTATATTAAGAAAATGTTGGAAATGTGGCTTTTAGGCTTGAGGAAGAGGAGACAAACAAGGATCACTTTTACAGCTTTCCAGCTGCAGGAGCTGGAGCAAGTTTTTCAGCAAACTCACTACCCAGATGTGAACGCCAGAGACCAGTTAGCCTCCCGTCTGCAGCTCACTGAGGCACGAATACAGGTATTGTGCTTATGTTATATGTTGTGTTTAAAGTTACATTTTACTGCTTTTATGCACAAGACTCTAGAGTCTATGTGGCATTGTGTGATGTTTTAAATACATTAAATGAAACATAATAAACATGTGAAGAATAAACAGACTGCTGTCTACAAGCTAATTATACATTTTTAATTTAACAAGGTCCCAATTATATCATAATTAACTTGAAACCCATCTTTGGACAAAATGGTACATTAGCACTTTAATATATTGCCATAACTGTGTTTATTTTATTCATTTATTTTGCTTCAATATTTTCAGATTTGGTTCCAGAACCGCAGAGCCAAATGGAGAAAAGTGGAAACATTAAACAATATAGAACTTGTGGCCCAACAGCCAACAACTTTAACAACTCAGCACCTGGTTTATTATGAGGTAAATAAAGGCCTTTTACACTGACAAACGAAGTTTTTAAAACAAGACCTTGAATTGATGAGCTATTAAAGATGTTAATCTGTTGCTTGCCCTGATAAGTTGTATACATACACACTCTGCAATTGCAGAAGCACCAGCTGCATACAGGGTGCTGGCTCCGTTGCTGCTTTCCTGAACCGCTTCAGTCTCGTCTGGTTTCACCAAACTGGAACCCTCTTACCTTTACCGACATGAACTTCCTCCATCACAGGGCACTGAATTTTGACAGAAAGATAACATGTTATTAGTCTTTTGTTTATGTTTTTTTTTTTTTTTTTTTTTTTTTTTTTTACATTTTATTGGGCACAAAGTTAAGGCATTTTCAAATACTTATGCTCAAGCTACTGTCATTTAACATTTTAACATCAATTATAAAATTATTACAAAAAACTCATATGTAATGTATGTATCAACTGTAATGTATTATTAAATATGTTGTTATGATCATTTTTATGTATCAATAAAACATTTATTTTATTCTAAATCTTAATGTTTGTGCTATGGTCAATAAAATCAATTCAGAAACCTTTCTTTAAAATTTTTACGAACTTCGGCTTTTAAGACAGAACATTGGTTTTTTGGTTCCACAAAAAAGTCACGTTTGTTTTTTACTATAAATACAACTGCACAAGAGCCTTATTCATGACACCTCACTTCCTTGTAAAAAGTAGATATGGTGTGTGTGCAATAAAGCGTTTATCAGCTTGACTCTTTCACAACCTGTGCTTATCTTAATTTGCACTTGTAATATTAGGGTTATTGGCAGGTCAGTCACAGGAGATGAAGAAGTTTAAAAAAAAAAAGACACTGTATCTGAAACAGGTAAAACATATACAATACCAATTTGTCAAGAGATATGTTGCATTGCTGTTTGAATGATTAATTTGATTCACAAAATGGCCTATTGGTTTCTATAATGGAAACGTAAAATATAATTCTGTAAAATCAAAGAACATGCTTGTGTTTTCTGAGAACTGTTACACACAGAGTTTACCAAATTAAACTGCAGATAACACAATAAGATCACTCTTATCTCCATAACTGACTTATATATGATTAATTAAAGAAGCACTGAGTTCAGTCTGACATTTAACCCTGACCTTGTCAATTGGTTAATTTTTGTTGTTTTTTTTTTTTTTTTTAGGTAAATGGTACTCCTGGATACAAGGTAAAATTGTAAAAGAATGGAATAAGTCTGTATATATATATATATATATATATATATATATATATATATATATATATATATATATATATATATATATATATATATATATATATATATATATATATATATATATATATATATATATATATATATATATATCGTATGTATCTTTAAAGCATTTTCTTAAAACAAATAGAATAATTAAGAAAGTGCTGATGAATAAATTTATTTAAATAAAGTGGATAGTTTAATGAGAATTTGGAATTGGTACCTGTTTCTTCATATAATGTCTATGGTAAGTGGGCAGGCCGACTGTGTTTAGAACATAGTCTACCTGCATAATGTCAGAATGGTCATAAAAAGTATTTAATTTATTGTCTAACCATAACCATAACACCGTCAATGACTTTTGTTTTTTATTTTTCAGTCTTATCCTACTTAAGAGCTGTAGCCAGTATGTGTATTGATCCCATCTGCAGAGGTTAAACTCAAGCCTGGGCTAACAACCCATTAAACGTTCTTAGAGGCTCTAGAGTGCAACCATTTGGTCACACATGTGATTTAATTTTTCATTGGTGCAACTTAAAAAATTCTGAGGTCACACCAATGACTGTAAAAAATATGGATGTCTTCCGCCCATTGCTCCCATATTCATCAATGTTGTTCTCACCACAGGGCAATAAAATGGTTGATACATCTGGACTTTTTGCCTTTTACTGCATAGTAAAACAATAGTTTTCAGATTAATCAAATCATCAGTATTAATCAAAAATACCCCCTCCCCTTCCTCCAGAGTTGTCACGTAGTAAAAACTTAGCTCTAGAGACTGGAGCCATCTTTTGTACCAGGCTGTAAACATGATTTTTACACTTGTAAAGCTGCCATTGGGTTTCTCCTCGTATTTACGCTTTTGGAGCCTGCCCTCTGGTGGACGGCGGTATATTGCTGTATATTGCTGTATGGTGGCGCCCTTACTCGAGCACTTTTCAAGGGGTTCCATGAGAGGGGCTGGGGTCGCACCGGTGTGACCAGCCCTTCCAGGGGAAAAAAGGATGAATCCAGTTATATAGCTCCTGATTCCTAACCACTCTTCCTTAGCCTTTATGAGCTATGTCTTGAGGTCAAGAGTAAGACGTTTAGAGGTTCCTAATTGTTAAAAAAAAAAGAGCGACAGTGTTTTTTCTTTTTTCAATCCGACTACTACCACTAACTTCTCAGCAGAAACACGAGGGAAAGTTATGTTGACACACAGCAGCTTAATTAAAACTACACATCCCAGAAATAAACTACAACAAGCGCACCTTATCCTCTGTTTAACGAGGAAACAGGACAATTTAGAGAAATAATGTGAGCAATGTTTTACTGCAGCAGCATCAACAGTGAACAATAAAAGTTATGTGGAGCAGTGCAACCAGTTCAAAAAGTTATTCTAGAGTCCTATAGAACTTGAAATCTATATGAGAAAGATATAAACAAATCATTTATTACATTCATAATGTTAAATTGTCAACTTGAGGATAGTCACTTGCTGGCATAAGCTACAATTTGCTGGCAAACAAATGTTGTTCTTGTCTGTTTAGACTTTGTTATCATTGCCAATTCCTTTAATAATAAACCCCCAGTCTTACACGTACTCATTGTGTTCCTGTTTTTGCTCCCATCCTTACCTGTGTTATTGTGCTAAAATATTCCCTAGACCAGCCTGGCACGTAACAGTCTGCATCGACCAGGGGTGGGCTAACTAAGGCCTGGGGACCTGCGGCCCGTTGGGCTGTTTAATCTGCATATATTTTTCCTTTTTCTTCATATTCTGCAGTAATCAGTTGATTCCACTTTATAAAAGGCTTCAAACAAGAACAACCTTTCCTAAAGCAAGCATCTCTTTGCTCAGCGAAAGGTCAATGGTTTTAGAAAAAAAAACTGTAAAGAGTGGATATAAAACTGAGGAGGTCAGCTGTGACTGTGGAGTTTATTATACAATGTTCATTGCACATATTTTCTGCCAGAATATTGTCTATAGTTTAAGCTTAAATTATAGGCAAAATAAATGTGTTTTTATTGAGCAGTGAGTTCAGCAAGTTGAGTCTCATGTTCTAATGTGGCCCTTGGGGGAAAATATTTGCCCACCCTTTAAATAATTCAAAGAAAAGAAAGAGGCAATATTGCAATTTAAAGAGCTATTTCTATTTATCTATTAAGTATGGGTGCCTGTAAGGACAGACTTTGAGGCAGAAAAGTCCATACAATAAAATATAAATACTTTAAACACTTATTGGTGAGGTTGGTTTCAGAAAATGCTCTTTTAGACTTTCTATCTTGTTCCTTCTCTTGCCAAAGGTACAGTGGGCGGGGCTGTGGGTGAGGAGTCAGAGCTAATATTAATAATAACATAGTCTAATCACCCAGGGTTCAAATATCTAATATATCGTTATCAATACTATGTGGAATCTGACTTTATTCTCAGAACTCTTGCCCTATTCGGATTTTAATTTCCGAATTCTATCCTCAAAAAAAAAAGTGGCCCTAACCCTCTTCCGTTCTAAAGACTGCTACCCCTGAAAGAAAAAAAAAAGCCTACCTGATCTGACCTGAAATTAGCAATATTGATTAGGCCTTTAGCATATTAGCTGCTGTATTTCTTTAAATGCTTCGAGTCCCTCTTACGGGTTAACTGTTGTGTCTTTATTGTTATAAGATCCTCTACGCATTAATTTTTCCTAAGTTAGATTCTTTTTTTTTGCGGGTAATTAGTAATTAATTACTCCCAAAGCTGCAGCTACCCGGAGTTTTCTCCCTAAGTGGCCTATTGTAATTTCCTCAGCTGCCAATTTCCGATGTATACTTAAACTTTGTATTTGTCCTAAAATAAATGTGAGTCAAAAAAAAATAAATTAAAAATTAAAAAATAAATTGTCAACGCAATGTTTTAAACAAACCCCGTAAGCTATTGAACTCGCCATGTCTTAAAGAAGACAACAGGTGGCGCCATCGGATGCATAAATAAGCAGAATTGGTGCTGTATATTTTGCTATAGTCACAGAAGACAGCACTGACCTAATTCTGTCGCAGGGGTTCGGTGGTTATGGTTGTGTCCATCTTCTGTCAAGTGTTAATGACTGTAACCTGAAGGAAAATGGGTATCTTTTTGTAGCCTACCGAAGCGCCTTTCTACAAGGGGGCGGATATCCTGAGCATCTCGCAGCCTCCGCCCGCCCGTGTGGCTCAGAGGAGAGGCAGGGGAACTGCAGACCGACGGGGGACACCGATAACAAGAGAGAGGCGATGGCCGCGGATGGAGGATGCGGGGAATCGGTGGATCACTACCGGGCCGAGGTGGAGCGGCTCACGCAGGAACTGGCTGAGGCAAACCGGGAGAAGATAAGGGCAGCAGAGTGCGGTCTAGTGGTGCTGGAGGAGAATCAGGCGCTTAAACAGAAGTATGCAGACCTGGAAAGCGAGCAAGAGAGTCTCAGGAAGGAGTTGGAGCAGTTACAGGAGGTAAAGGGATACACTGGTTCTCTGTGAGACACTGTGGCGTGGCTGAAGCACTGCAGTCAAGTAGAGAGGATGCTCAGCCCTGGGTGGACATTCAGCGTCCACCCACCCAAATTAGTCTATGTTGATGTTAGGACTAGTGTTTTCAGTGGTGCTTTCTGTAGACTAGTACAGTCCAATACAATCAGTCATGGTCTTTTGGGTTCCTTACACAATGTTTGGCTTATGAATTCTTCATAAAGTTTATCAGAATAAGAAACATACTGTCAAGCTTCTATGCAAAAGCCTTTATAATATTTTGACATTTGTAACCCATTATACTGACACCAGTATTTTATTGTTTCCACCTTTTTTGATACTCTTTCTGCATGGCAACAGTCTTTGCTGGCAGGTCAGACTACTGGGAGTACTTATGCAGTCCCTAATTGGCCAAAATATCCATTTTTTTCTTATTAAATCAAGTTCCATTCCTTATAATCAAAGATGGACTCCACAGTTTGCATGGCACCTGTCAGTTTTCTAATGATGTAAAGCTCAATGTAAAGTATAGCTCTGGACAGACACAAAGACACTAAGACATATTGTGCAGCCAACATTAAAATTGATGCTTCTGTATCATTTATAACAATGTAGGGCACACATTTATAAATGCCATTTAGTCTATCCTGGCATTGTGTATTCTATCATTAGTGCATACATGCACAGAAGAGCTGCTGACAGGGCTCAGGGCTCAAGGTCGTTTGTAGAGTTGCTCAGACCAAAAGGGTACATGAAGGGAACAGCTGAAGACTGCATTTTTAGCAGAATAAGACACAAGGGAGTGTTTGCTCTTTGTTGCCAGCTCAGGAAGCCTTGTCACATTTATCATCAGTGAGTCTGTGTGATGTTGTATGACTCAACTTTAACTCAACTTTAGTCATGTAATGAAAGCAAGATAAGTTAGATTAACATTAAACTTTTTTTATTGAGAGAGAGCTTCTTTTAAAATTTCTTTATTTTTACATAGTATATACATGATATTGTATCATTATAAGAAAATTTAAAAACAATGCAACATCAATCTAAATCAAGCTGTGTAATTAGTTGTGTATTGATTACCTGGCTCTGCATTGCAATAAATAACCCATGATGATATCACATGCTCGGTATAAGGGTAGCACTTAACCACATTACATTATGCATGTGCGGTTTTATACTCACATCTCCCACTCTCTTTCTTGTGCCCTTTAAGTTTATGGCTGAATAGTTGAGTACTTTGCAGATTTAAAATATGTTTGCAGCACGTTGCCAGCAGTGAGGCGCTGTCGGCACAATGTCTCACACTTTATTGATTATTCAATGATACATGACACTGTGGATGAACAAAAATTTGCAGCAAAAAAAACAACCTTTTGGATAAAACTGTGCCCACATTGTGTCTGTTTAATGGAGGGTATACTGTGTTTTTATTATCTACTATTCAGTTTGATTTGTGCATCCTTTGTTCTTTTGCCTTACACCTGTCTGTCTGTTTGTCTGTCTGTGAATGTCCCTCTGAGCCTACCACACACTTCTATGAATATATTAACTTTGAATTTGCCTTTACAATAATGCCACAGTCTATTCAGTTTTCTCAGGAGGGCTGGGTATCATAAAAGGCAAGAGAAATAGAAACTGGAATTGCTTTTAGAGCTAAGGATATACTTACATTTATGAATGACATCTAGAAATATAAATTGATAGACTTTTTGCCATAGATAATTTTTTTTCCTCCTTAACACTCAGCTGAAATTGGTTGTTCATAGAAATTTAGAATTAGATTAATGCTGTAGAATGTGAAAATGCATTGTCATTTTTTGTTTTTGCTGTAAATAAGAGACTCTACAGTGTATGCCATTGTGCAAACTGGTCAGATTTACATCCGTTTGCATTGGGTTGTTTGCAACACGTCAGGTCCTACATTTCACTTTCATCCGGTTCCCAGCTGGAGGAGAGAGTGCCACCAGGAAACTCCAGCTATTAGAGTATATTGTGATACAAACCGGGTGAGATTTTTTAATTTGCAGGTTCGGGAAACGTTTTCTAAATTGTATTAATATAGAGACGTCTCAAGACTAACTTCAAGTGGGGTGACTGAGAAATTTAACCAATTTTTTAAAGTGTTAATTCCTGTAAAATTCAAGTACCATTAGTAGTAATTTTCAATAGGGAATTATCAACAGATGCAAATTAAACTGCCTCTGGACACAATTACACATTAGATACATTAGACATCAATTAGAGAAATGAAGCATTGCATAAAGCCGCCTTATTTTGATTATGATTAGTCTGACTGTGAAGGGAAAAGATCCAAGGCTTTTTTAATTTTGCAAGGTGAATATGTGTGGCTGGCCAAGCTGTATCATCATTGCACATATTATGCAGGTTCATATTGCAGTAATCACACATTTACGTTACATTGTGAATATGAAAAGCTAATTTCCCAACTCACAGACTACAGTGTGTTGTAGCTCCACCTTTAAACGCCTGATCTAACGTTAACTCAACAGACTGGTGCACAGTATAGTTAGACAAACTGAACTGTATACGTCTTGTTAGAGATTGGGCTTATACTGTATATGTAGTACCTTCACTCATGCTTCAGTGCAAATTGTGCTTTGCAGTCTCAACTGTTACTGGATATGCCTGGTTAAATGATATTTAGCTTGCCATGTATCATTGATTTAGCTATTTCTTTAGATCTGGACCTTGAATTAACCACACAACATTATTTACTTTTGCAAAGGTGACAAATCTAGAGTTTACAGCTTGTAAGTGAAAACCATTCTATCATTAAAACTGACAGTGTTTTATTTGTTATTGTGAATGTTTGTGAATGTAATGTCTGTTGTATGCAGGTCATGATAAGCACTTTTGTTGGCCAAAGCGAAAGAGTTTTTGCTCTCATTTTCTATCATTCATTACTCGCTCCCTTCCTCTCTTTTTTTTTCCAGCCTTTAGCATCGTCACTCTTCCACATCCGTCTGAGTACGTAATGTAGTGTATGTCTCGGGAGCACTGCTTAGAGATATTCAGGAGTATCTCTAAGCAGTGCTGGAGACAATTACAGTTACTCTGTGGTCGTGGCTTTTTAGCACTGTCTCTGGGCAGATTAACCTCTGCTACAATACTTTGATACTTTGCTGAAGGATGCCACAGCTGTAAAGTGGGATGGACACTGTTCATATTGCTCCAAATGTGTCTTCATAGTATGGCTAATATCATCCTCTCTGACAGAACAGTATTTGAGTTATTCTTAGTATTTGTATGTTATTTAATTTTTAATTCCATTTTTTTGCCTGCCTTTTTGATTTCATGCTAATGAGTTATTGAATGCATGCTAATGGAGTGTAGAAAACAAAATTATTATTTAGAAATCCAATTGGCACCCAGAATGATATAATTTGATGGCACCCCAAAGATAGGGAGTCATTTATAAAAAACAAAACTATGTATATCTTTGTTTTGTTTTGTTATTTCAGATAAGATTTTGAAGGTTTCATTAGAAAACTTAAAAATATACCACTGTTCACTTGACAAGGGTTGATTAGCCATCTCACTATTCCTGCATTTTCCCAGTGAATGTCATGTGACTGCACCGTCCTCAGGACCAGTGGAGAAGGTGTAAAACTGCTGTTTGGCTTCACCGCCTTTAGAATTAATGACTGTGTGAAGAGCGTGTTTAATGTCACACTGGGTTTACAGTGTATATATCTCATGTATGTAACCACTGTTTTTACATTATTTGTTGAACACGGCATTCTCTGGTCTATAGTGTGCTCACAATCTCATTGAACAATTAAACCTTTTTTTTAAATCTAACGTCAAATTCAAGATTAGCAAAAAGTGAATGCTAATTAGCATTTGTTAACCCTGGTGAATCTGACCTCTAACAGCTTAAAGAGAGGGTGGCTGCGGTTGTGCCCAGACTGAGGATTAATTACAGATTTTTCTTCTCCTCCTTTGTCCCTTTTTGCGTTTGTTGGGTCCATGGGAGGAGAGTAAACATGTAAGGATAGGGTGGATCAATATTTGAGGCGATGACGTGGTTCCCTCCATCATCAGCCCACCATCCCCCTGCTCATCCAGGCTGTCTGTCTGTCTTCTTTCTCACTCTGATGTGAGCTATTGATTTGCAATAGTGAAAGTGGTCAGACTGCTCTGTGTTGACAGGTTCCATGTAATTTGGAGAATGTGGACAATGACTCAACATCAAGTCATTTGTATTTACCAGGTATTACCCAGGTTTTCTATAATAGACATTAGTCAGGAGAGAACACAAATCCAAGTCATACCACTCAAGGCCTGCAGTCCTGTCTCGAGGTTTGCTGAGGTCGACCTGTGACCCTTGCAACAGGTGACAGCTGCTGTTGAGCAGACAAATAAAGACATGTTTGTCCTTGTGTTTGACTCAGACTGGTGTGTGTTTTGCCAAACCTGAGAAGAAGGTCATTTGTCTTTGAGTCGCTCACAGCCACAGCATGAGTGTGTTCTGTGTTTCTCGTTCCTGTGCAGTGGATGCGGATGTAGTAATTGTGTGCTGGTGAGTGACTAAGCCACCCACTGGTGCTCTTGTTGTTTCAGGTTTTCACGGCTGTGTTGACTCAATGGCTCTGTGTATATGATGAGAAGCATGGACGGGTGTTTCCTAACAGCAGCAGTGAGCTTTATAAAAAAAAAAAAACTACACCACCAAAGGTCTATTAATGTTTTATCTATGTTTATCTTTTTTTTCATTTAATTCAATCCATTTTTTCTTTTTCTGCAGCTGTGGTTAACGTCATAAACCTCACTTCTTTGCGGCGACACAATAATATTTATAAAAAGCTGGCCTCTGCTGCAGTGAGATACAGTAGACGATAAGAAGCAATAGGACTCCCCTGCCCACAGGCTGTCGTATTGATTGGTCGTCTGCTTTAGCTGTGTGTGCTGCAAAGTCTGAAAGCCAAGCAAAAAGCACATTCCAAGGGAACCTTTGTGTTTGTGCCTCCAGCCATACTTAGTTGCTACTTCCATTCCTCTTTCTCAATTACAGTGAATTAATAGTTATGTCTTGAAGAAGCCATTTGATTGTTTTGGTTCTTTTTTGTGTGTCATGTAGGATGGAAAAGCATCCTATCTAGATGACCAGAGGCTATTGTATTATATGAGCATTCATCTTTGAGTCTGATCCTCTGAAGTACTGCACACCCAAACAAGCACTGCTCATGGGTGTGTTTCTCAGAATAGGGTCAGCAGATCTGTCTCTGTCATCATGTGTGTCTATTTAGAAGATAGGGTTAGACATGCACTAAATCAAACTTTAGTTAACCCATTTTATTAGTCCCTTACTCCCTACCTCCCTAACTTCAGACCGACAGTGTTAGGTTAAGTCACTTTTCAGATTCTATACTTACACATGAACTACAGAAGACAAAATGCAAACTCCCAAGGGACTGTTACCTTTTAATAGATATTCAATATATTTAAAGTGTTACTAATTGTACTGATGTGATGTTTTTTATGAAAGATGGTAGTGTGCCTTGCCACTCAGAGGTTTTCTTTGTGTAGATTTTTCAGATGGTCAAAAGAAATTGTTGTTATGTGGTTTTCATTTGGAAAATGGTCTTGGGGAAAAAAGCTTTACTCTCATAAGCAGCAACAGTAAAGACACACAACAACTGTTTAAATACTGGCATGGCTCACCAACAGCTCTACATAAGACTGGAGTAGGATGCATCCAGGCCGGGTATCTTTTTGTCTGCGTGGATTGGCTTACAGAGACATCATCAGAGACTAAGTGGACCCAGAGAGACAATCTAATCATTTGAATCTTTCACTCTGTCTACTTCTGGTGCTTCCGGTCTTGTTTATGCGCACTGATACTGTCCAATCTGATAACATACAGTAGCTTGTAATATTTTGCTACTTAAGACACTCTGGATCTTACTCATCAGAATTTCCCCTTCAGATCTCGTTCCATGGAATACATCTAAGTGTGCCAAAGGTCAAAGTGATGAGGCGCTGTACAGGAAGGTGGAGACAGGCTGGTTTGATCTCTACACTTTCTGCATTAGTGCTGTACTACTTCTAACCCCAAGGGAAGTTCCTGCTCATTAAGTGACTGAAGCCACAGAGAACTTTAGGGGAGAATTATTTATGCTGGTCAATTAGTTCAAGTTTACAGAGAGAAAAACTAAATCTAAATGGAACCTATTATTCAGTCATTTTATTTGAGAGAAATATTGGATTCTATAAGCATTATTAAAGCTTCTCTCTCATTAAGATGTCTCTTTTCTGCACAAATAAATAGCGCAGGGCATGTTAGAGTGCGCCTCTAGCCGTGTGTATTTTTGAATACATGTATTATTTGTGTGCTGGAGATATTCAAAGGGTAGACCATTTATTTATTGTTTTTGCTTGACTCGCTGAAGATGTGCTACAGGGCATGACCAAACAAAGAGAAAGCTCTGACAGATATAACACTGCCATCTTTATGCAGTTTTCCCTCCCATCTCTCTTACACTTATCTTTGCAAAAGTCAAAGTTGCATCACCCAAGCTGCCCCTTTATATAAAACGGACGGACATTCAGCAAGACCGAGCGCATAAGTGACAGGCATTCTGGGAAATAATCCAGGTTCTCACTCATCATGAGGTGACTTGAGCCAAATTGAATCACTTTAATAGGACACGTCTTTTTAACTGAACCCAGTATATCCTCTGGCAGACCTTCAGAGAGTGTGTAGACATCGTGTTGGTGACAAAGTGGCAGATGGGACACTATTGTGGGTCTTCGCTAACCGGCATGGATTTGTCACTGTGAAGCACAAAAAAGGCGTTTTTGTTATCCAGCATTATGGACGGTTTCCTGGAGTGTCAGCATAATGGCATATTATCTTCAGAGGAATAGGCTTTTCTGGGCTAAATAGCATTCAAAGAGCAGAACGCCAGGCAATTCATTTTCTTGTTGTGTTGTACTGTCATCCTATAAAACAGTCATCTCAAAGTGATTCATGAATGGGAGGGCTCCATACCAACAGGGAAATGAAGGCAGGAGATTTAAATGGTGCAGTCGAGCATGTCTGAGCAATAAGCCTTAAAATAATAATCTCTAAGCATCCCTTTGGCTTTGTGAGCATGTCTTCTTTCAGCTTGCAGACATATGTCTGGCTGCATTTATTTTGTTGATTTTGTAATTTGTTGAAAATAGTTTTGAGTGTGACTGACCTCCATACTTGCTGGAGTCCTCTTGTGAAAAATGTGCTTGTGTGTGTGTGTGTTTTTTTTTTTTTTTTCATAGCTGACAAATCTTTTGACTTTGCACATTTCTCTGTGGCTGAGAGGGACATGAGGACATTTCTGTGTCCTTGTAAGATAGTATGTCAGGGCATCATTTCCTAAAAATATCCTTTATTAACAACATAGCCTCAGTAAAGTTAAAATAATTACTTATGTTTGTTCAAAACCTACACGAAAAAGAGTACCTTTGTTGTTATAAACCATTTCTTAATTTAGTGCTAATGGTACTTTAGAGCTTGTTGTCAGGTGGTTTACGTTGTCCAATTGCCTGCACACCCACTGCTGCGAAGTTATGCATCTAAAATTAACAAACATTTCCTCCACATTATTTGAACAGCCGATTGTCTCAAATCAGAACATTAGATTACGTTGTGTGGCAAGATGTCTTTTTGATTAACATTAACATTAGTCACATTCTACTCTATGCCTCCATTCAACCAACAGTTGACTAAAATAAAAAAAACACTAATGGTTAATTTAAGTTTAATGTGTTGTGTTGTCAAATTTATTTAAGCAACAGAAAAGCAAAGACGTGGTCTTATACAGTGTTCACATTGCCATGTTGGAAAATTAATTGATAGATGTTTCTGTACACTCTCACACTGTCGAGTCATCATCAGAAGTATTGCGCCTTGAGCTTTGACACTAATGTAAAATGTCTTCTTGTATCTTGCAGCATCATGGTAGCCTTGTATACCGAGCCTTATCTGCAAAGAATTAGCTTGGATTCATATACAACCAATCAGAGTAATAAAACCTCACACTGCTAGACTAGTGTTGTGTATGTTAGAGCTAGCTTAACTCTTAATTAAAGTTTAAAGGTTGTTAGCTTTTACAGTTGTGTGCCAAAAAGAAAGTCCTGCTGTGTAGAGAATCTCGGCGCCTCAGGCCGTCCCATGACTCCTCATTAGTGCCCCAGCAGTAAACGAAGGGCTCCTCTCCTTACCAAAGTGTCTGCCTCTCCTTTTTGTGGCCCCAGGGATGAATATCTGTGGAGGGAACGCAATTGTCTGGACTGAGCCACAGAAGGCCTTGAGCCTGAAGGTTGAATGAATTATGGAGGTTTTTTTTCTTTTTTTTTAGGACAAAGAGCTGAAAAGGCTGCCAGTGGAGGGCTCAAAATGTACTGCATCCCAGAAAACAGTGTTAAACTTTAATGTCACATAAATAATTTCTTTGCATCACGTGGTTTGTTAAAATTAGGGATGATGTTATGTATGCCAATTCCAGCACAAGCCCATCTATAGATTGACGATCACCGAAATGAAACAACCTAATTAACATGAACCTCGTGGTATTTTTAGCCACCTGAAGCCACTGTGAAGCAGCAGCAGAAGGCCACTGCAGACTGGGAGAGTCTGTAAACACCAAGGCCCACTTCACTGTGTCACTGTAATGTCTTTGTGGAGGAGCAGCAAGCAGACGGAGCAGGCCGGCAGCAGAGAGAGGCGGGAGGTGATGAATCCATCTGCTTTGCACAAAAAAAAATCAGTTTCTTTTTTTAGGTGATGACGTGTTTTCTGATTCACTGCTTTCAAACAAGTCCCCTTTCTGTCTTTGTCAGACTCTTTAGCGAGCCTGACCAGTCAAACACACTTGGCGAATAGAGAAAATAAATGAGAATTGCTTGCCAACATTAATGCAGTTCAGGTATGTATACTGCACATGTTGAGATTGCCAAGATGATATAATCGTATAGGTTTTGTAGCTTTGCCAGTTTGTTTGTAAAAGTCTTTGCCAGATGATCGTGATAAGGCGCAGATGTTCACAAGAGGCTTGCTCGGACGTTCGGCAGTCTCTCATGAGAACGGTTGCCTGTTCGCCCCACATTGTGCTCACCAATAATCACCACTTTTATTCCACAGGCCCTCCTTTTTACACACTCGCCACAATCAAACTGTGCCTCCAGAGAGTCAAAGGGTAACAAGATGGGTAAAATAGTGAATGGACAATAAAGAAAGAACTCCATGGACACATTAGTATTGCTTACACAATTATTGAGGTACATCTTTGGATGGGTTATTGTTATTTCTGTGCTCATTGAAGTCATTTTAGCCAGCCACTCCATTATAATAAATATGTTGAACAGGGAGTGAACGCCACCGGGAATGTAACTCTTGTACATTTACATTGCACCAAGCGTAATATTTTCCCCTCGGAGATTCAAAGTTGTAACAAGGGTTGTTTAATATTTATACACTCTTCCGTTGTGCAGTGTAGCACAATGAATAGAAACCATTAGTGCATTTTCTTGATTGCTATTTCTGTTTAGCCCTCATTGTTGTCAGATTGTTGCCATACTGTACTTAAGTTCACAGAAAAAATGAAAATGACCAGGCAGTAAATGCTCATTTCTCTGAAGTCTGTAGATTATAAATGATTAATGGGAAATGTTGACATAATGATGAGATGGAATGGTTGAATTATTAATACACTGGACACATTAGATATCTCTTTTAGGATTTTGTCAGTTTCAGTTGAGACACCATCGACACTATGTCTTGCCCTATTGTTCCATATGGCCAGTGCAAACAATAGCTTATATTTCAGTGAGGGGTGTATAGATTCATTCTCTCTGAGACACTGTGTAGACCATAAGGTGCTCATTTTTCATACTGATCAGCAAAGCTAGTGAATGCATGGTGTGTACGGAATAACTAAAGCTCCAGAGGAACCTAACTAAACTGACTTCAATGTTTAAAAAAAGAAAAAAGAAAAAAAAAAAAAAGGGATGTATCTTAATTTCTAAAATGTCACCACACCAGACATTGTTTGCGTGGGAAAGGCCTGTTCTGTTGATTTTCTCAATCAAAGCCTCGGCCTCATTATCAAGACAAGTCAGCTCTTACGGCTGCGAAAACCTGTGTCAGGAATTAGGAACAGTGATTTTATTGATCACATTGAAACCTCAACCCTCGTAGGTATCCTTAAGGGACGGTCACTGCCACTCTGCTGGCAGTGGCAATGTTCCATTAGCAAGCTCTGATACACATGCAAGTTCGATTTGGACGTTTTGTCTCTCTTTTCCTTCACAATTTCTGATCCCGATTATCTCTCTTGTTCTGTGTCCACAGGCATTTGGCCAGGCTTATACCAACCAGCGTAAGGTGGCAGAGGATGGAGAGACCAATGAGGAGACGTTGCTTCAGGAGTCTGCTTCCAAAGAGGCCTACTATATGAGCCGTCTGCTGGAGCTGCAGACCGATCTAACACTGTACCGATCTGTGGCCTCCAATGCCCAGGCCGAGACCGAGAGGCTCAACATACTTCTGCAGGAGCTACGGGAGGTGAGCTTTTACAATAACACACACAAAATCCTGACTTCAAAATTGGAAGATGTGTGATACGATGATTTAATAAACATTACAAATGGCATGTTTTGTCAGTTTAATCAGCACATGTGGGTTTATAACACTGTAGTGGATTCATAAGGGCCAGGTAATTGAGTGACACAAAAAGGTCAGAGCACCCGTGTATGTGCATACGTGCAGAAAGGGGGCAGTAACGCATGCATGCCTACTGCCACTGTGGCAGGCAGCACTGGAGTTCAAGCCCCGGTCAGACACTGTGGCCACGACCCCATTGTAGGGGCCAAATCCGGTGCTAAGCTGGGGGCTAAGTAAAATGCCCTGAGCTCGGCACATGAGGAGGGGCAGAGGGAGCTGTCATTACAACACCACACTAAAAAAAACACATGTCATTTATTATTATCAGTCAGTCAGTAGAATGTATCTAACAGAATATTGTATTTCTCAACATATTTACAATCATTTTGGGAATGCTGTGTCAAGTATGTGCATTTAATACGGATTTGTCAGTGATTGATTGATTGTATGCATACTAATGTCACATCATGGGTTTACTTGGATCTCTTGGTATCCAATAAGTAAGCAGACGGCAGGCACTCTAGAGAGTTATTTTTTTCATCCACCTGTTAACAATGTTACTACAGCCCTTTGATAAAGCTCAACACATTTTCTTTGATTCTGTTTCAAACACTGAATCACAAGGGCCTCTAACAGCATTGGCAGTCACAAAATATTAGTGTAACACATGTTTTATACCAAATAGTAATAATTAAATGAGACAATAAACAAACAATAAATATATTTTCTTTGCAGTTAGAAGCAGTAAGCAGTTATTAAAAAATAACATAAGTGCTGTAAACCCAGGTCGGCGGAGGGTGCCCTGTGGCAGGCTGTGTGCCAGTGCTGTGTAATGCACTGTCCCTGACCTCGGCCCGGCATGGATCACACACACCTCTATAGAGCCTCTCTCACTGTTTATTGTCCTCTAATCCTGAGCACTTCATACTCAGCTCATGAGTTATCTTGTGTTCTTATGAATATTTATTGGAACAATGTATCTATGAAAATACAGCATCCCTTCAGAAATGTGTTTTGTATAAATTAATAAACTGATGTGATTTAAATTGTGATCAGGTTTTGTTTCCATTCATTCATTCATTCATGTTCTACCGCTTTGTCCCATTAGGGGTTGCAGGTGACTGGAGCCTATCCCAGCAGCTTTGGGCCTGAGGCGGGGTACACCCTGGACAGTGGCCAGTTAGTCGCAGGGCTAACATTTAGAGACAAACATTGACAGACAACCATTCACTCTCACTTTCATTCACTAGGGACACTTTAGAGTTGCCAATTAACCTATACATGCATGTCTTTGGACGGTGGGAGGAAGCCGGAGTACCCGGAGAGAACCCACAGTAACACGTGGAGGACATGCAGACTTCTCACAGAAAGACCGGAGTCAGCCGAGAATATTTGAGTCGGCCGGGTTTTGAACTCACGACCTTCTTGCTGTGAGGCAGAAGTGCTAACCACTCTGCCACGTGCACCCGTTTTGTTTCCAATTTTCTTGAATTTATAAAAAGCCTTTTCAGTGAGACAGCTTTGCTACTCTCTACTCTAAATCATTAGCTTCAAGAGAATAGGAGCTGCTGTCAGCCATTGTAATCGTCAATAGATTCCCTGTATCATAAGAGTCTTGAGTTTCAGTTTAGTTACCTAAAACACAAAATGCCATTTGTTTCAATAAAAAGAAATAAAAAGGTTATGAAGGTTCAAATTCAGAACAGATCTAATGTGTCTCCTTCTCCTGTTTGCTTCCTCCTACTCCTGACACTCTTGTCTGTGGGTCAGCACTTCTACCATATGTACAGCGCGCCGCAGGGAAGCTGCAGGATGCTCTGCAGTAAAACTAGCACACACATGCGCACAGACAGCGGGTACTGTTTTTGTGTTCTATATTTAGTACATGCAGTAAATGTATTGGACCTCATGGGTAAAAATAGGAAACATACAGTGCTGACAGAGAATGTTTACACTGCATTTATTCTACAGTATTGTAGAATTTATCATTATGAGTACTTTTCTTTTGTACCTAAAAGTAGTCCCTCCAGATTTACAGAATTTATTTTAGGTAGATTAGTACTGTTTTCCTTTAAGTAGATGGTAACTGACATGACTCTGTTTAACAAGCAGCACACAAACTCACACGGGGATTAGGTTAGTCATGTGCAAGGGTGTGCATTTCACTATAGACCTATTTTTAGAAAAAAAGTCTAAATTAATAGTTGCTGGGGCTTCAATGATTTTGCTGACAATTTGGTGTGTTCATACTGCTGCAAGCTACCAGCTTTGAGGATTCATGACTTTGGTTCTTGCATTCCCACGTTGACAGTTTATCTTGACCCTTATATGCACAATTTTAATCATTCCAGGAGCAGAGATATGCTGACTTATCCACAAACTTGTAATGTAAATGTATGTTTTTAAAGAAAAATGTAAAGATGTACTGCCGTATGTGTTGTAGATTGGAAATGTACTGAATTGTGTTTGCTTTTCATTCAGACCAATGAGATGCTGGAGCTAGAGAGGAGTCGGATGAGGGAAGAAATCAAAGAGTACAAGTTCAGGGAGACCAGGCTCCTTCAGGATTACACCGAACTAGAGGAAGAGAACATCACTCTGCAGAAACTGGTCTCAACGCTCAAGCAGAGCCAGGTCAGTCTTAATGATGACAATGTAAGGACATAAAAAATGTATGAGTCACATTCAGTTTCTCAGTTGTGTTTTGAAATGACTTCCTGGAAGTGTTGGGTCACAAAATGCTGGGATTCGTCTTGTCGTAGTAGTAGGAGTTTACATATTATACTGACTAGAAGAAACTACAGAACATTATTTAACAATTAGCCCTGAACTTTTATACACCCACTTTTGTAAAAGGCAAGCACAAAGAAATTCCAATTGCAATCATGTCATTTCGATAAAAACATGATAAACCTAGTCATTAAATGTCATGGCAATGTATGAATGCAACTTACATTCAAAGAAAGTCAACAATACTTTTTATTACAAACAATAAGTAAACAACAGAAAGAATATCCTTTACATCATTAAAGACCCATGGGGATCCTTTAAATAAACAATAAACAAAAAATCTGCCATGGTAAATTATGAAGGAATAGGTTTCTTTATTTACAAGTATGGAGAAAGTTTTGTTTTGTTGTCTTTTATTATTTTGTTACAAATAAATTCAGGAATAATTTTTTTCTTATTATTTTTTTTTTCTTAATATCTTTATAAATAGCTACAACTATCATTTTTTTATCATGATTCTCATGTAAACTTTTTGTCTTTTTAGGTTGAGTATGAGGGGCTGAAACATGAAATCAAGGTTCTGGAAGAGGAAACGGTTCTCCTCAACAGCCAGCTGGAAGACGCACTGCGCTTGAAGGACATCTCACAGGGCCAGCTGGAGGAGGCGCTGGATGCTTTAAAGAGTGAGCGTGAACAGAAGAATAACCTCCGAAAAGAACTGGCCCACCACCTCAGCCTGAGTGACAGCGTCTATGGAGCAGGGGCCCATCTGGCGCTCACTGTAACCGGTGTCGAGGGCCTCAAGTTCCCCGAAGAAGCCAATGGCACCAACAGCTGTATGGTCCCCAGTGCAAATGGAAACAATGAAGACAGCAACAGGCGTAACGGCCACCTCCACGGAAGCTCCGGATTGGCTAAGATGAATGGAGAGTACCGCCCAGGCCGAAAGGGAGACGGACTACACCCTGTGCCAGATCTGTTCAGTGAGCTCAACCTGTCGGAGATGCAAAAGCTCAAGCAGCAGCTTCTGCAGGTGAGTTCAGGGTTTCCACGGGTGCTTCGTATCAGTGAAAATATTTGCATTTTAAAGGTGAGGGATGTAGATCGCAATTTCTTTTTTAGACAATGTCAACAGTTGAAGTGGCCTAGAGTGAGCTAGAGTTTACTTTATATTTTAAAGTATGATTCATCTAACAGTCAATAATTCACTTATAAAAAAGGAGGTGAATTGAATGGATGCAAAAATCGAATTAGGTAATTACTGTGGGTTTTTTCCCGAGCTGAGTTCTATTGGGAATAGGAAAATTAGATTAGTGGCCACTGTATTAGCAGTGAGCCGTACACTGTAAACAGAATTACTCACTAATCAGTTCTTTTCAGAGCATTATTCTGGGAACCACATCAACACCAGCAGCATCAGGTTTTCTCTGGTTACATCTCTCAAAAACATTTTCTTATCTTTACTTGTGTTTAATATTCATTTCACTGTTGTTTTCAAATCTATTTATAACTTCCCAATGAATGCGGTGTGTGTATAATTCACTCTTCTGTCTCATCAGGGCACACACTTGAATTAGGGAAATTTGATAAGTTCTTATTTACATATTAACTCTTGTTTCCAATAATGTCCAACAACTGTGATACACCTAAAATCATAAAGTATTGTCTAAATCTCACATTTATCTTTATTGGGACTTGATGTAATACAGTTGGAGCAGGTTGTACTAAAACGTACCTAACTGTTCTAAGCTTTTGTCGGCAGCTTCTAAAATAAAGTGTTAATTGAAATAAAATGTTTATCAGTAGTTTAAACTTAAGTGTGTCCAGCTGATATTTTAACTTAATGGATTTAACACTTAAGACTGTATGGGTTGCCTTTGATCCTTTTAGTGTGTTTTCTATTCACGTTACAGGTGGAACGTGAGAAGGCCGCTCTGCTCAGGACTCTTCAGGAGTCCCAGATCCAACTGCAGCACACCCAGGGCGCCCTGACCGAGCAGAATGAGCGAGTACACCGCCTCACAGAACATGTCAATGCAATGAAGCAGCTCAATGGAGACAAAGAACTGGCTGACCCACAGGAGAGTGAGAAGCCAGACGGAGGTCTGGGGTCCCCACCAACCAATGGTCACCATGATGACGACATTCATGGCATTGAAATCTTGGAGTGTAAGTATAAAGTGGCAGTGACTGAGGTGATTGACCTGAAAGCAGAGCTAAAGGCACTGAAGGAGAAGTACAACCAGGCAGTGGAGGGTCAGGGAGACAGCCACTCTGACGACAGGGTCCAAGCTCTCAGTGAACAGGTTTGTCCCTCCTACAGGTGCACATGTATGCTGCTTTTAAACTGAGTAATCTAACACATTTGTTTCTTTCAGGTCACTCTTTTGGAGCGCGGTTGTCGTGATGGCAGGGAGAGGATTACAGCACTGGAAGCAGAACTGCGAGCAGTAACAGCCACAACGACAGAAAGCCAAAGTATGCTGAACGTAGCGCAGGACGAGCTAGTGACTTTCAGTGAGGAGCTGGCCCAGCTCTACCACCATGTTTGTCTGTGCAACAACGAGACGCCAAACAGAGTCATGCTGGACTACTACCGGCAGAGTCGTGTCACACGCAACGGTAGTCTCAAAGGCTCAGACGACCCACGGGCCTTACTGTCACCTCGCTTAGCCAGACGCCTGGCAGCTATCTCTGCTGCCTGCTCCTCAGATCCTCCTCGCAGCCCCATGGACTCCCCCTCCAAAGACACCAGTCACAGTGAGTCCACTTCTGGTGTAGACTCTCCAGTGTACCATGGTAGCCCCAACCGCACAGTTAGCAGCCTGTCTCCATGTCCATCCCCAGTGTCCTCAGAGGCAGGGGACCTGCGCAAAGAGCCCATGAATATTTACAACTTGAACGCCATCATTAGGGACCAGATCAAACACCTCCAGAGGGCTGTGGACCGCTCTCTACAGCTGTCCCGGCAGCGGGCTGCTGCCAGGGAGCTGGCCCCTATGCTGGACAAGGACAAAGAGTCCTGCATGGAAGAAATACTCAAGCTCAAATCCCTGCTCAGCACCAAGAGAGAGCAGATAGCTACACTCAGGCTGGTGCTCAAGGCCAATAAACAGGTAAAAAGTGCTTTCATTTATTGTCGACAAAATACTATTATCAGAAAATTTGCTGTTAATATTCTGAGCAATCAAACATAATGTAATGTAAATAAAAAAGCAAACTTTTCTTGCAGACTGCAGAGGTTGCTCTGGCAAATTTAAAAAGCAAATATGAGAATGAAAAGGCCATGGTGACTGAGACCATGATGAAGCTAAGGAACGAGCTAAAGGCTTTGAAAGAAGATGCTGCAACATTCTCATCTCTCAGAGCTATGTTTGCTACTAGGTAACAATATAATACATTTAATATGTAGAACAATATATTGTCTCTATTTTGTGTAAAGTTGGTGTATTTTCTGTCTCTGTAGATGTGATGAATATGTTACTCAACTGGATGAGATGCAGAGGCAGCTGGCAGCTGCAGAGGATGAGAAAAAGACATTGAACTCTCTCCTCCGAATGGCTATCCAGCAGAAACTTGCTTTGACGCAACGTCTGGAAGATCTTGAGTTTGACCATGAGCAGACACACCGAGGCCGTGGCGCTAAAGTGCCCAAGATTAGAAGCAGTCCTCCCAAAGTAAGTGGAAGGGCTGCCTGGACAGCTCCCCCCAGCCCCACCAGACTCCACAGTCTCTCTGTTCTTACCACCCACAACCTGAACTCCCCTCTGATGCTTAGTAGTCCTACCTCTTTAAAGCCAGCAGCCTGTCCTGCCATGCCTACTTGGACCTCAAACCCACTTTATGAAACAACCCAGACCTTAGCTTCAGAACTGCCCAAATCAGGTCACTCCAGTTTTTGTGTGGGCACAGAGCCTGTCGTTATAAATCCAGACTGGCTCACGGTAGAAATCAGACGACATGTTTATTCAAAGCCAGATATGGGGCAGTTGTCCCCATCCCCAAGATCTAGCCCTTGTAACTCCACCTCAGTGTCTCCTCAGCTTCGACGGAGGAGATGACTTATTATGGAAAAAATAATCTGTGTGAACTTCTGGATATGTCCCTGCCCCACTTCAGTATGCACTGTGTACACAGTCTGTGGATTAGGTGGGATACAGAGAGGAGAATTGTTTTTTTTTTTTTATTGACCCACTATGGATAGAACATGCAGCAACAGAAAGTACTACTCTACTAATGAAACAGCTAAATATTTGATGAGCTTGACTTCTTATTCTTTTATAGATGAAAAAATAATAATTACAGCGTCAAATGAACTGGAAAGTTTTCTTGCAGGGTTCTGTGACTCACAGCAGCCCCCAGTGGCTGACTCACTAATGTGCATCTTTCTATTGTATTTTTATCAGCATGCAAAATGTTTAGCAATACAAGATTACTTGTAGAATATTTAAATATGTATTAACCTAATACTGTATATTATTCAGTTTACCAATGCATGCTTAAGTTTCATAAGCACTGTCATTGGGCATTTGACAGGTGTAAAACTATTAGTGATGATCATGAGGAAAAATTTAATTTGGAAAACTGTCAGCCTCCTCTCTGTACCTCACCCTACTACTTCCACATACTGAAATTTAATAGGTGTCAAAGCTGTCTTACTGAAAATTAACCCGTCTTTATGCATCACTGACCACTAGATGGCAGAATCTGGCTATATTTAAATTGTTGCCCTGTCAAATTCTTTTTGACTTGTTTGTAGCATATTCCACCCTCGACAATAAAAGCAAAACAATGTATTTAAAATATGCATTTAAAGTAAGTGTTAGCTTATCAAAATATTTTAAAATTGTAAGTAAGTTTGAAATAAAATTGAAAAATACAATAACCCTGAGCAGTAGGTTTGAACAGAATGAAATTGTTTAATATTATCCCCAATATACACTCTGTGTTTTGTGTTACACAAATCAATACACTATTGGATTTGTCAGTTTGTCTTTGTCTGTGTGTTGATGTTGGTGCCTGTCAGTCTGCTTTGTGTTTTCTTTTTGCTGATTGTTGTGTAGTCTCTGTGAACATGTGAGAGAGGCTGCTTCCATTGTTAGATACTTTCACAAACAATACACATTCACACCAAATAACTTTTATTCCCTAGGGTTCAGTAAACTGCCTACATCTCTTTTTCTTACAATCGTAAAACTTTCATTTTAGATGAACCTAATTCAAGTATAACAGGGTGAGGAACAATTAGAAAAACAAGTCGGCCTCCTTTGTTGTTGGTCCCATCGTCAAACCCCAAGTGTCACCACTCTGTATATCTGTCTAATTTGTCAGTTTCTTGTAGATTGTCAGCAGCCTGCTGCCTCAGTATCGTCACTCTCCCCACAACTAAGGCAAGGGAGAGCCTTTCCCGCCCGCAGGTAACGAGGTGAAAATCCTGCTGGTACTAGTCGTAGTATCGTTCTTTTCATCACTAACTCACAGCCACTTGATTAGACAATAGTTATGCACCGTGGGTGTGGTGCACTTGCATGCGCTTTCTCCTCAAAGTTTTCGTTAATTTAAAGTGACACAGGTCATGGTTCAGTTAATTCTTGTCTGTAGATAGATGGAGAGTTTGCATGCACTGCTCTGCATGGTACTTTAGTTAGCAGTTTGATACTTTAACTATGTTTTGCTTTTGGTTGTAGAATTCTTATTCTGTCACTTAAAACTTAAAACTACATACAATAAATGTGGAAGTGTACTGCATATTCAGTGTACTATGAAAAAGAGAAATTTGTATAAATATTGCTTTACATATATATATAAATAAATATATAGTGTACTGGAATGTAAACAAGAGTTTCCTGAGCACACTAAGACAAATTACACGACTAGAGAGCTGCCATTCGAATAAGAACACCTAAGTTGTATATTCTAATTAAGATGTGCAACAGTGTTCAGGACTCGGGGTCTCGTCTCTGTAGATTCAGCTACAGCAACAGTTTGATGCACACAGATGAGGCCTTCAAGGCTCTTAGGAAGCTGCCACTACAGTTTTTGGGTTACGTTCTGTTATTTTCTCCTATGTCGCTGCCATGTGAACAGTGCATATGTAATCTCTTTTGTTTTTTAGTGTCTGTTACAATTTTATACCCGGTCCTCCTCCTGTGACACCTAATATTTACCAAACTCATTCTTTTGCTCTGCCCTTTTGTCATTTCAGTCCTAGATCTGCTGCAGAGATCCAGGAACAGCACACAGCTCTGTCCAGCAACAGTGGTCTTCTCTCCCCATGTGACCCTCGCACCTGCCTGTCCTATGAGCCCCACCAGTCGTCTGGCACCTAAACACCGCTCAGCTTGGAGTGTACTGGACTCTGCCCTCTCGGCTCCAGCTGACCCCGTCCCTTCCAATACCTGGGTTGCAAAAGAGGAGCAGGATCATCTTTTCTCCACAGTCATCATAAATGGACGACTGAACTGCAGTGCAAACTTGTGCAAACTTTGTATTTTATTTATTTATTTATTCTGTTGTGTTTCTGATTTTTTTACTAAAATATTTATTACTGGAATGTTTTATTGTACACTGCTTGGATCAAGACTTGATCACATAGGATGGCACACAACAACTTTGACTCAGCATAAGATCTGCATTAAAGCAAAACTCTTTAACAACAGTTTGATGAAGTTTTTGAGATTTTGCTTTGGTGAAAAGGTTGGAATTATTGCCTAACTAAACAATAGAGCCATAGCATTTCTGGATCCTATGGTACGGACTTTCAACAAACTAATGAAAGTTCGATTGTTGCAGTGAGGGATGGTGGATATTTTTTACTGCAAAACCATGCATGTTATAAAAATTTTATACTTTCCTATTCCTAACCTTTTAATTATATTCATTTTTCACATAACTTCCTATGTATGTAGTTGCATCAGTTACAATACTCAGGCTTTTTGCATTTTTGAGTTAGCTGGGATTTTTCATTTTCATTTGCACAGGTTTAAGTGGCCATGACGTGAACTGACTTTTAAGAGTACTTATTCCAAATGAGTACACGTTGCTGCACTTTTTGTGAAGTTCATATCATAATCTTCTTCATTGTTCTTCCACAGCCCAGACATCTCTTTCCTTTTTTCAATACAACCATTAGCCATAACTACAAAGTGTTTTTTTTAAATGCAGATTCTTTAAACAATATGCAATATTGTCCAAGCACAATGTATCTCTCATTACAGCAATAGTATTATTCACACACATTTCGTTTTGACTTTCATCAGTCACTGCAAACATCCATGTCCACAAAAACTGTGTGGACTTGGACGCAGCTTTGTTTTCTCAGTGGAGTGTTTTCTTGAAATAAAAATGGTTGCCTGAGATGGATGTAATTTGTACTATTGTCTGTCACATGATTGATTTCATATCTTGATTTTCTCATGTCATTCAGAATGTTGTTAATTTAGTTTCCTTCACTGCACTTACAATGTTTTCAGATTTGAATTTTAACTAAAAACAGAAAGCCAGAACAGTGTTGTAATGACTTTTGTGTTACTGCGATGAATGATGAGCAAATCTCTCTCTTCTATTCTTTCGTCTGTGCACTTTTGGTGGATTAGTCTTATTCAGTGATCACTGATAGATGAACTTTTAAGTATTTGTGGTCGAACTCCTGTTTCCACACAGGGGCCCACCTTCCTGGATTTGTTTGCACAAAATGAAAGTACTGAGTGGAGAGGGACTAATCCACTGAGAGAAAAACAAGAGGATTATGCTGTACTACTACTGTGAGTTTTACAGTGTGCCCTACAATTTACTATTGGCCGGTGTCATAGTCAATAAAAGATCTGTCCTTGGAATTGTGTCTGACTTGATGATTGTCTCTGTATAATGACAGGTTACCATGAAAACAGTGGATATAACAAATAAATGGGGAATAGAGATGGAAAAAAACAATCATAAATGCATTGCGTTTATTATATTTGACTACTCTCTCAAGTGCAAGATCATTTGTGAGCATTAATTCACCGGAGGAGGGAAATAACTTTGACAAACGAGTTTCTTGATTGCAAAGTTGAGACTGCCAAAGTGCATTCCCCAGAGCTCGCAGGAAAACTGGGCGGGGCTTAAGTAACTCCCACCACCAGAGTTACATTGGAACACCGCTGAACTAATGGCTCCAACGGTGTCATAAATTATAGCCTAGTGGGCATTACACTATAGTACATCCAGCTGGATTCCGGACTATTTCGTGTTGTCTGAGGTCACGTGTTGACCTCTTGTCAGTCGTTGCTGGATTGGACGCTGACCGTGCACGCGCAGGGTAGTTTCGCTGATGTTTTTGGAGCACTTGTGGTCGTATGTAGTAAATAAATCTTAATGCTGGTGCGGTCGGTGGCACACAAGAGAATGGACGGCTTCAACAGAGTGGCTTTTCGGAGGAAACCGACAAGTATGGAGTCAAGTGAGGAGTCAGACGAAGCAGGTGGGTGGAAAACAAAAACCTCAAGCAAAATATTGAACTCACATTTTCAGCAGCTGCAACTTAAATCTCAGCCTATTGTATGTATTTTGGCTTATTTTTTCTACTGAGGTGTTTGTTGATCCGAGTCAGTATAACAAAAATTCTGACGATGAATACTTTTTTGCATTGCAATGTGATTCTTATAGAAGAAATGGTCTAATGTGGCTGTTGTTTCCCAGATATTAATATCAACTAACTAAGCATGTACTGAATTAATATTATTGTCATAGCTCATTTCTTATTTGAGTTATTACTCAGTCATGCTCTCCCCTACTGTATATTTACACAACACGCACAGGCTGCTGCTCCACGGGTATGAGGCGTTCTGTGGCACGTCTTAGCACGTTATATTTCAGCCGCAAGGCACATTTTTCACTTCAGAGGTTGGGATTTGATTGAACGGAGAGCTTTAACACAACCCTTTGTATTTTGACTTTACTGAAAACAGGCTCAAATGTGTGTGCCCCAAATGAGAAAAAAGATGGTCTAAGCTTACCAGCTGAAACTAAAAAAGTCCTTCTGCAGGTTTATAGGCTACTCTTTCTCAAAACACTCATCTATATTCAGTGCATGTCAGCACTCCTTACTGTGCTGTCTGGGCACGAGCTCATGCCTCAGTCTTATCTTGCAGCTTCACTTCTTGAGCTTGTGCAAACATGCAGTAAGTCATATGCTGCCAAATCCGTTAAAGCAGTAGAGCATGTGGACTTTGCTCTGGGAATAAGTGTCACATTGGAGGCAAAGTAACAGCATAAGGAGCGGGAGACAGTCTAGGCCAGGTATTAAGGGTAGTGTCAGGAAATGAGGTAAACACCTGAGTGGCTGGTGACTCACAGGGACAATACAGCTTGTGTTGCAATAAGAGAGCTGTAAACGTTCCATTATAATCAGCATATTTCCCCTCAGTTGCTCAAAAAGCTTATTGTATAATCATCATAACATAGCCAACAATATTTTAGAATATTCCTAGTCAAAGCAATTGTCATAATGATTTGTAAAAAGGTAAAACGAAATAAAGTAACTTAAGGGAAACTAGTTCTGGTGGGAGAGTTGTTATGCTCACTCACGGGCAGTGTGTGTCCTGATGGGGGAGTCGTTAGACTCATGTGAAGCATCAGCAGAACTGTTCCCTTCGGGTCGTAATGTCCTTCTAGAGAGAAACTGGTTTGAGTTTGGTTTCTAAACACTGTTGCAGATAAAATGGAAACTGGTCTGGTGTTATAGGCAGCTGTGCACATTGTAACAATACAGCCCACTGTGAACCTCTTTGAACAGACGCAGTGGGACTGTATGAATCATGCTGTGTTTCCTGTTGCCGATGCTATTGTCCCAGCGCACTAATGGACATTCACTTGTGTCCTCTGCTCACTCTCTTACTGGGGAAACACCATGAGTTAATTGTGCCTTACACATAATTACTGTTTATGTGCCATGCATCGCTGTGCCACAACTGTAGCTTGTGTCTGTCTGAGCCTTTTACAGATTACAAATGTATAAAGACTTATGGTACGTACTAGGTATATGTTAAATGCACAATTTTTCCTCTGCTTATCTCCCACACTCACTCAACAAATGTTTTACAAAGGTGTGACACTGAATTATTACAACTGCACTCTAGTTGTGTGCTGCTCAAGAGGTGTGGTTTAAAAAAAAAAAAAAAAACATAACCCAGTGAAGTTATTTTGTAAAAGTGGACGGCTTACTGCCAGAGATCCATCATCGTAAAACTGTCTGTATTTATTTTCTTAAATTGTATTCAGTTAACATTTTATCAAGTGAGGTGCCCGGTGGTTAGCACTCTTGCTTCAGAGCAGGTTGGAAGGTTGTGGGTTCAGTTCCTGTGTTGGCAGACAATGGGCTTTCATTGGAAATCTTGGTTTCTTTGTTGGTACTTCAGTTTCCTCCCACGGTCCAAAGACATGCATGTCTAGGTGGACTGGTGAATCTATATTGGCCCTAAATTCTTATGCTTTAGTTCAGTCACTCAATGCACACCCTTTGCAACCATTTATACCTTCTTTAAAAACTCAAAGTCCAAAATGTCTACTCTTTACTACTAAGGTAGAGTCGGTATTATGTCTTTGCCACAAAGTCTGTGAACCTTTTGGAATTTCATGGTTTTCTGAATAAATTTTTCTTAAAATGTAATATGATCTTCATCTAAGTCAAGGGTAACATAATGTGTCTGAAAATAATTACACATAAAAAGTCTGATCTTTCATTTCTTTATTGAGAATAACCAAATAACGTTATAGTGCTTGTGTAAAAAGTTAATGACCTCAAAAAAGCTAATTGGAATAAGTTTTAGCACACCTGGAGTCTTGTTAAGAGAATACGTTTATAGGTGTGAAAGTTATTTCAAAGACTTTATAAATCCCCCAGTCCACAGTTAGGCAAACAATCTACAAAAGGAGTCGCTTTGGGACTATTGCTACTCGACCAAGAAGTGTGTGCCCAGTCAAGATGACACCAAGAGCACAACAAAGACCCATCAGTGATTTAATGAAACAACCCGAAAGATTCAAAGGCATCATTGGAACTTGCTAACATCTCTGTTCATGAGTCTACAATGTGTCAAACACTGAACAAACAGGGTATCCATGACAGGACACTACAAAGGAAGCTGCTGCTTTCTAAAAAGAACATAGCTGCACACCTGAAGTTTGCAAAAGAGCACATTGACACTCCAAAGCAGTATTGGCAAAATGTTTTGTGTCTTCATAATGTATCTAACAATTTGAAAAAACGCACAGCGCTACATCTGGCACTCAACTGTAAAGTCTGGTGGAGGAAACATCAGGATTTGGGCCTGCTTTGCTGCATCAGGGCCTTCTTCAGACAATTCTTCAGGATAATGTGAGGATGTCGGTACATCAGCTGAAACTTTGTAGAAGGTGATGCAACAGGACAACAACCCAAAACACCAGAGCAAGTCTACAACAGAATGGCTTCAGAAAAACAAAATTCGCCTTTTGGAGAGGCCAAGTAAGAGCCCAGACCTCAACCCAATAGAGATGGATTGACTTGAAGAGGGCTAAGTAGATGAATGCAGAAGTAGATAAATAAATGTTTGAAATAATTCTTATTTGAACATACAACATTGAGCAACACAACCTAACCTTGATAAAACATTGTTAATTACAATTAAACCTTAAAGTATGTGGTACTCATTGCTCTTTAAACTAGACACTTCTTTATCACCCTGTCATCTGTTGTAAAGCCTTCAGTCTTGTGCATCTGTCTATTACTAATAACCACAATTGGCTTCGACCTCAGATTGATTTCAAGTGCAGCCACTCCTCTATCCATTAATGTTTGCCCACTGTGATTATTGCATTGTGACTTGATTCTTACTCATGTTGTCCTAAACCTTAAGTCAATACAGTCGATACATAACTACTATATACATTACATTCTGTTTGCATGAGTTTCCTCTATGTCTAAGAATGACACATCAAATTGAAAGAATGTCAAAGCATGGTGCTAGTTAATATTCGACTGATTCATAACAGTATGGTAAACTAGTTGGGATTAACGACAGGAAATGTTTATGCAGTGATTTGAGTCGATGTTGCTTCCAGTAGGTGGCAGTAGACTCCTAGAAATATTTATATGACATAAAGTGGTTGTTAAAGTGAATTGCACTTTGACTTCTGTTTTTAAAATAAAAATGACCCGTGGCTTTTATGCAAAGGCTCAAAAATGTATTGCAAAGGAATCTTGAGAAAGATATTTCATCAGGAGTGTTATTATTGACTGCCATCTTATTGTCTGGTCATGACTGGGATTATAAAGTTATACCCACTCCACCCTCATTGCAGGTCGACATATTGCATGTTTTAGTTTTTTAACTGTTGACAGCTGAATGATATCAATAAATATGATTCAAATATCACTTGTATACACACAATGAGTATAAAATCCAGTTTTACTGTCTTATACACCCTTTGGCAAAGGAAAGCTTTTATTGTGAAATTATTGGTGTGTTTGTTCTCATAACCACTTCAGGCTTTCTTTTCATGATGTTGAACATGACTATTGTCAAATCTCACTATACTAATAACATAGCATAATTATGTTTACAGATTTTAACATATTAATACTCCCAAAATGAGAAAACTGTAATTAAAAGCAAGAGTACACAGAGAGGGGTTCTAATCATCGTGAAAAACATAAAGTTAACTTTTATTATTTAAAAGACATTTTTAGCATTCAAATATATTAAAAGCAACACTACATTTATTTCATTTCAAAATGTATAGCTTATCATTTATATGTAGAACAATATGTGGCAACAAAGACGTTATGATGGCATATACAACGTGTTCCAGCTCAACAAATACATTCATTCAAGCGACAGGCATGCTACTGTCTCATAAGAACATGTATTTGGCCAAAACAACAACACAACTCATCACATTTTCAAAAAGAGTTGTATACTCAGACGTAACCATTAAGTGTATATTTGTACCACTGACCAGTGTTACTTTAATAATTTACTATATGAACTGTATTCAACATAAAGCAATAGTTAATACATGTATTTAATTGTAGCTAAACACTAAAATGTCATAAAGAAAACACAGGTTTGAATAACAGTATACCCACTCCTGTAGAGTTGAATTGTGTGTTTCAGAATACCCTGTTTATCTGCAGTGCTAGGCAGTGTTTCCTGCCTGCAGTGTTTTGTATGAGCAGAGGTCATTTCCCTTCATGACTATTAATGTTAACGTCTCACCACCACCAGGCCACTGTACCATCTGCCACTTTACCACCTCAGAAAACTAATCTCAGCCTCCTACAGGACTATGATACCAGAAGAGACTATTTTGGAGAAGTTACTTTACCCCGAGGAAAGTTGCTAAATCGCACAACCAAGACATGAAGCAACTTTTTTTTTTTTTTCTTACACCTTTGCGAAATGGAGGACATCCCGTATGTGGTAGACTGCAGAGATGTGTTTGTGCATGACTTATGGTCTTTCATTTTATTACGTACGTCTTGAGCAGTGGAGTGTAAGCCGGGTCCCTGCTGCCCCATGGAAAAGGAGCAAGGACAGAAGAAAATAGTTAACTGATTGTATTATTAAGATTCAAGAGGTATTTATTAGTCTTATCTCTGATTGACAACAACATGGAGTGGCTGAGCTCTCTTTACCGGAGGTCTTTTCTGGGACGGGTGGTCTCTGGTAGGTAAGTTTTATATAGACAGGTTGAAAATCAAGACATTTTTTTTAAACATAAAAAGACTGGACTTTCAATGAAACGGCGACGCAAGTACTGGTTTTGGAGGCGTAAAGGTAAAAAGATGTGTCTTCTCTGCTGTTATGGTAAGATTCCAGTGCTTTCACAATGCAAAAGTGTGTTAAATATCTGAAGTATATTGTCGATTCATTAACTCTGTCTATCCTTCCACAAATATACTTAGTGACTCATCTTTCAATATTACCTCAGATCTTTCTATTTTGTCTCGTGTTGGACTAATAAGTCCAGCAGCATGTTCAATGTATGGTCTAATGCTTCCATATCAACCACCACTCTTTTCATGCTGCTGTTTCCACTGACCATATGTTTTCATTGTAATCAAATCTTCATAAAAGGTTTCCTATGAGCATCTTTCATGTTTTGTCTCCACTGATGAAATGGAGTAGTCAGTGTAGGGCTTCACAGTTACTTGGTGTCAGTGGATAGAAGGTGGGAAAAAAAAAATTTAAATTCTGAAGAAAAACAGTTTGTTTCAGGACCCTGGGAACCGCTCCCCCTCTCAAGACCCTTACCCAACCACTTTTGGCATCTTGGTCTAAATGTGTGTGTTTGTATGCACTTGGAGTAAATTCATTAGTTGTGTGTGTCCGTATGTGTGTTTGTGTGTTTGTGTGTGTGTGTGCGTGTGTGCAGACCTTTGTAAAAGTGGTGTATTGTCGCTAGGGTGAGTCTTATTTAAAAGCACAGCAGAGGAAGCTCACTCCTTTCATTATTATGGCTGCAGGAAGGAAAAGGCTGGGAACAGCGGCAGGCCCATGTCCTTTCACTATGCACTGTGGGACCCGCTGTCATCAGAAACGGCTCCTGTAGTGATGGATGCGTTTTAATTTTCTGTTTCTGGCTTCTACGGTTAAACAGAAAACTCATTAGTTTTATTAGATTGATAGAAAGAACATTTGTTGCTTTGTATATCAGTGAACAAATAAAACAGGGGCTTGTTTCCAAGTGCTTTGACATGGCTTTCGTTTATGGCCATTTAATATTAAACACGTTGTGTATTCTAGTTTCTTACTGCTCCAGAAGGTTGTGGGTTCTATCCTCAGTCTGGACAGTGATGACCCTTTAGATGACATACAGGCAAGTTGTTCAATCTACTTCAAACTCCTGACATAGACATCTTTATTTTAACTTTTTATTATATACACTAGATATTCTTGAAAACGTAAAGTCTACTACAGATACTACATTAAAAAAACTCAAAGCTCATAGAATTATTTTTCTCCAGCCATGTGTTGTTTGTTATATTAGACGAGAACAGTCAGTGTGTGTGTGTGCATCTGTTTCTAATGTTGAACAGTTGTAGTAAAGTTTGTCGCTCTAGGTTTTTGTTCTACCGTCAGTATGCAGTAGGTGGTTTTGGATCAGGTCTGTGTTTGCATTCATTAATGAAAGTACTGTGTTGTGTGCAGTGCCATGTGTTTGTTAGGGGCCGCCAGTGACAGCTGTGTGGCTCATTAAAACGGGCAACAGCTGAGAACAAAGACTTCCTGTGACCATTGCATCGTTAGAATACTTCCTCATTGGTCTGTACTGAAATTTACCCTATTCACTAAAAGTATGTGCATGTTGTTTTTTTAGTATACTATGTACATTTGTTCCATTCAATCTCTAAATGCCTTTTATGGAAATTCAATTTAATTTCTGCCATGATTTCATTGTGTACAGACCATAAAAACAAAAATAGCATGTTCAAAATAGATATACAAAATTTTGCTTATATTCTATGATTACACTTATTAGTTTCCACTGGTGTACACTATCACTTCTCTTCCCACCTCTTTCCACTTGGTCAGTATTCCTCCCAGCATGCCTCTGGCTTGACAATATTTGACACACGATTGGCAGGAGAAACGTGTTCCCACACACTAACACACACCTCGAGTTCTCCTTCAGTCAGATGCACTATTGACATATAATGTACGTACTTCTGCATACATTTACATAAACACAAAGAAAGAACTTCATGGCCCCAACGAACGGCTTTTGTATCCAGCTCAAATAATAGCATGCATGGTGTGTATTTGAATAGAATATTGACTATTGATTTTCTAGCATATTAGAATAAAACATCACATTTTTTTATGGATTCATTGTGACTCACATTTCAAGGTGACAAAACTTAAGATTGAATTTGCTTTAAACTATTGATAAAATAACACCAAAACTTCGTCCCTGTTATAATGCAATTCTCATCGTTGACCACCTGAGGGTCTTCTGTACAAAATATTGTCAGTGCATGTAATCCTATACAGCACACTCAATGCTGTATGCAAATACGTGTAGTTTGTTTTCAATGTTTTTATTATCTTAATCTTAATTTATCTTTATCTTAGTTAAAATGGTGATAATACTATTTCCTAAATTGATGATCAGCAGCTAAGGTTAAAAATCTGTTGAATATACTCCTCTCACTAACTCATCATATTGGCATTTGTAAGTGTGCAGCTGTAATTTAAGCCTCCCATGTTGCCTGTCATCAGTCAGAACAAAACGTCCAATCAGATGCTCAGCTGAAATGTGATTGCACTGTTTGACTGTTAAATGATGTGAAGGGGAACGTAGTCAATCCTGTTAGCCAGGAAGACATGTTTAGGGCCTGAGCAGAATACTAATTCACCATGTAGAAATAATATCTGCTCTCAGTACGTTCTCATTGTTATCTTTCAATCATACTGTGGAGGCCTTTGTTATATTATAATAAGATAATATTCTTATCTTGATTTGAATTGAACTTGACTTAAATTATTCACTCTCTAGTAGTTTTCTACCGACTGTTTCAGTCACTGCACAACAAATCAACACCTAAATAGTATCTGCTGGCCAGATTACAAATTAGAAATCTGTTGCTTGCTAAGCCCTCCATTTTCAGCAGATTGTTAGTATTTTTAGGGTCTCATGTGTGAGGCAGGGAACCAATCCAAGGTGGCTGTTCCAGTGAAGCGGTGGCAGATTTAGTCTTGTATCCCGCTGTGCCCTTATGACAGATGTGTGCCACTGCCGCTGTAGCGACACCGCATTAGCCGATGTACCATGTTTGCTTGTCTTTTGTTAGTGCCAGAGAACGCATGTGCGGACAATGCCCATCATTCATCATTGACCTTCATAATGGGAGCGAGTCAATAGAAGCGGCATGGAATCAAATGAGTGTGTGTGCGGGCCAGCGTGCATTTTAAGTGATGTGGGTTTAATTAAAGATGTGTGGGAAAGGGGGCTCTTAGTTGTGGGGTGGTAATGGCCCAGAGCCATGATTAAAAGCCCTTTCCCCCCTTTCCTCTCTTGTTAAAAAAGAGGTGGATAATGGAGGCTGTAGGTGGACGTGACAGACAGCGGAGATGGGGAGGTGGCAGAGAAACGCCAGCTGCAGCAGTGAGCAACTATAGCTGGAGGTGTGAGGTGGGCAGTTAGTGGGAGGCTGTCAGAGCCAAGTGTGAACGGAGGCAAAAATATATGCACTCACCAAAGGCACACACAGAATATCACATATAAGAGTTAAGATGCAGATATTTTCCTAACAATATGGCACGAGCAAACAAACTCGTTTAACTACAGTTCAAAAACAACCACAAAGATCTTACTGTTTATTTTTTCAATTCCATCCAATATATTTTACTATATCTTAGTGGTCTTTCTGCATATTGTTAGTAAGTTATACACATCTATAATCTATAACAATGGCTTTAATTGGTAGAGATCATACAAGTAAAAAACATTTAGTTTTTTCTATTTGGCCTACAGCCATACATCCATTCTCTGCGGAGTTAGCAAGTGTGAAGTGTGCCAGTGCAAAATGTCCATCATAGCAGGTTTACAGTTGATGAGTTTAATTTTAATTAAAAAACAACACCCCAAATGCAAATAAGCCTGGATGTGTTCTTGTGCGTGAGATGGAGGAATGGATGAAAGGATTTAAGTGGATTGTCTGAGTGTGAGACAGTGAACTGACAGCTTTATCTACCTCCAAGCAGTACGCATTGTGTTTGATCACATTTTTGCACCTCAACCACCTTTCTGTTTGTAAAGCTGCCAGTGTAAATCTAATCTAATCCATGCCTCCAGTCATGTGGCCATTCCTGCATATTCCTGCATTATGACTGTAGTGCCTGTACTGTATGTGCGCTCACCTCTGATTATAGTGAATTCTTAAACAGGACCATCACTCACTGTCCAAAAAACAATACTTCTGTTAAGAGTCACCATGGAAACAATAATCCCCCCCAGCATGAACAATCAATAAGCGTTTTGTTCTTAAAATGAGAGTGGTTTTGTTTAATGAATACAACACTTTAACACAATATACTCACTGTATGACAATAGGAAAACAAGGCAATGCAATGTGATTTTTGAACAAGACTTTATTGTGTTATATTGAAGAATAAAAGACCCTGAAAGTGCAGTCCTGGGATCCCTGCCATATCATTCTGTACCAGTAGATGAAGCTACTGTAGTGCTAATTCTGACACTTCTACATTTCCACAACAGCAGCCTTCCACTTTCCATTGAGTGACACTTTGGAGTACTTTTGCACACTTTGTATATTCCTCCTGCTTGTGATTAGGTTTGTCAGTTGTTAATCACACAATTCACATCAGGTTTATTTTCTACATGACATAAAATGCACTCATAACTTCATGTCCATTTAAAGTGATACAAATTCAGTTTTAAACAGAAGTGACACCGATTAGGAGACATTAGGAGAAATGTAACACTGGGTTTTGAGAGGCTAACTTCATTCTCCCGCTTGTCAAGTTAGTTTAAGAGATTATTCTTAGTGTAGCACTAAATTAGCTCCCATATTATCCCAGGGTAATTACTGCAAATATTAATTACCATACTAAGGCAGTAAAATGCATTATTATGGCTACATATTCTATTTTTTATGGCTTTCTGGGATGTATTTAAAATGTGTGCACACAATACTGCTGTGTTTGTGCCCTCTGTGCAGCTGTGGTGACCTGCTCACACTAATGGCTTTGGAAGTGGTCAGGAAGAAACAGAGCCCATGCATTTATTTCTTTAACGCCCCTAATTTCCTGCTTGTGGCCCACATACACACACTAGTGACACACAGGGTCGTGGGTGAGTCTGGATGTCATTATTGCTCTATAGACCTTCCGGTCACTAATTACTCCTCCGTGTAATGAGGACTGTACACACTTAAAGTCAGTTTTAATGACTGTGGTGTTGTTGCTGTTAGAATTAAATTTTAATGGCTGACCGTCCATATCCGGTATTGGTTATAAGGATTGACAATAGAGTCTTTGTGTTTTAAAACAGGAGCAGGATTTCCAGCTATTCATATGAAAGGAGCGACATAGAAAGAAGGAAGTGAGGGTGGAAGGAAGGAAATGGAGACGAGGGAGACAGATAAGACGAGGAAAACTTGGGGTAGGGTTAAAAGCTGGTCAGGAGATGAATCCAAAAAAGGGGCCAAAGCTGCTGGAGGGAATTAGAAGAGAAGTGAGTGACTGAAGTCAGCTGAGGTGTGAATGTGCTCAGTCTGCCTTTAGTCATTTTCACACATAACTTTGGCGACTTGGATAGAGCTCAGTCTGCTTGTCACGTAAGATTTTGATTCTGGTAAACACTTTGATTGATTTGGATTGTCACAGCACTTCCTCGGTTGGAGGAACCGAGTGGGTGCTCTCTTACCAGTTGATCTTAGAACTGATAAAGTCTCTTGGAATTAGAGACAAAATATCTTCACCTTGAAAACTGAGTCCAGGTGCTTTTGCTTTAACCTTTTCTTATTATTAATACAATTAATTTTATGTCCTTTTCTATGTGCACAAGGGCTGAACTGGTATATTAGCCTAATTCATATTAAGAGCCAACGGTGTCTTCAATTTGGGTGGTTTATAGCATATGTTTGTGAGTCATGAGCAAAAGAAAAGCTAGCAATACAGTCTTTCAGTCAATTTTTATTAATATACAATGTGATTCTGTGTTGTTTTCACAACTGGAGACTAAATTAAAAAAGTTAAGCACTAGTAAATGCTTTTTCAATGTTACGCAACGTTAGCTACTTTGTTACGTAGCATTTCATTAATTTTAGCTAATGCTATTAGTAGATGGCTGGTAATTATGTGTTTGTGATTATAATCCGTAGTCTAATGCATAAAATAATAATTTTACACACCAACATTTGTAATATTTCCTGTAAAAATATATTTAAAGATCATCAGTATCAATGAAAGGCAAATCACAGAAAATAAACTCCCAAAAAATTACTGTTAAAATGCGTCACCTTAGAATTATTACAGATTTTGCTGATGCTTGCTTCTAAAATCTAAATATGTGATGAAAAAAACCTGAAGGATTATCAGATTACTCCATATTTAAGATTTGTGAGAGCTTGTGCATGAGTTTATATGAGGTTTAGTCTACTTTAAGGTTAGTTAACATAACAACTTTAAAAAAGATGTGACCATTTCTCTTAAGCCTGTAGGAACATTTATAGATATCCACCTGTGCTTCTCAGTCAAAAAACACATTACTTTTATTATGTAAAATCTTCTATTAATAGTGCAATACATGTTTTCAGTTTTACTGCAATTCACCCACCTATGATGTATTCTCTACAGTTTATGAACCCCAGTAGACATCATACAGATAGTATAAACCCCCGAGAGCTCAATAACAGCAAGATCAATTCTTCACCAGCCCTTCTTAGATTTCCATCCCCCATGCTGCCTCACCCCCTCTTCCTCTTTTTCTGAAGGGGGGCTTGTTTTGTGTCAGCACCTCTATCTATCTAATACTATGGCCACTATAGCACTAGTGGCAGCAGTGTGACATGTGCAGTCATTGGCTTCTTTCCCTTTGCTGGCCCTTCCCCTTGTCCGACACAATGGGTTCGATTGTCCATGCGACACACATACACGGGGGGCTTCACTAGTGGGGCTCGAGTGGCACTCCCCCTCCGCCATATGCCCACCATCTCCAGCGGAATGCCATTATCTTCAGTCGGAAAGCAACGAGGAAGGAGCGAAAGAGAGTGAGAGGGTGAGAAAGAGGAGGGGAAGGGAGGATGCGAGCAATGCAGCGAGGCGGCAGTTAAACACGAGTCTGAACCTGCCACTGTTTTTGGCAGAGACACAAGGGCAAGACACTTTTTAGTGTGTCCGGCACTGGATTTTCTCCTTGCTTCACAGAACTATGTTAGATCTGGACACATCCTCATTCAGGTTAGTACGTCTGACTCTGTCATACGGCAGTTTACCACTTTGGTGCTGTCTTCTAATACAAAGCAGCGTGGTGGGGCGTTGAGGTTAACAGCAGAGAAAATGTAGCGGTTTCTGACCACATGTTTGACATTTGACATACACACATTCTGTACATAGATAGATGGCGAGGTTAACAAAGGGAGGAGTGCATATGACAAAATCCTATGTCTCACCAAAGGATGTTGTTAATGCGAAGGGTAGCCGTTCAGTAGCTGTACTTAATGCAAGGCATGTTGTGAGGATGAGGGCTATGCTCAAAGCCTTGATTGAACATATACATGCATGCAGTTAATTTGAGCTTGGGGTGATTGATGTCCACTATGATGCTCCCTCTGTAAGAGGGTGTCATACAAACCATGACAAAGATAAAGAGCAGTGGGGTTAAGGTTGCTGAATGGTTTCCTCTTTTTTCTATAGATTTTTTACTGGTAGGTTTTTGAGTGAGTGTAGGTTGGCCAGAAATGATTTGATTATTTTTTGTTTTGGTCTGTATAAAGTAACTAAACCCTAAGCTCCAACATGTACATTTTGTAACATACAGGGTTAGTCTTGTATGTCACAATATGTACATGTACAGTTCTATTTTGTTGCGTTTGGATTCTGTTGGATATTTATCAGTGTTTTTCAGGTATGCAATGCATCTGTACTTTGAGTTTCTGTGACTGCTACACTGTAACCTTGTTCCACCCATTTAGAAGGGACTTTTGAAACTACTACCATTTAAAGTAACATTGTTTATGGCCTTCCTATTCCACGCTATGTCTGCCATGTTCACTGTGGCCTACAGTATATGGCCAGCTGCTCGTATATCTCTGCATTGTGAACCATTAACCTTATCTACAGTAATATATTTCCCTCCACTCTGTCTGTAAACCCTAGCATCCCATAGAGGCTTGTGTTATCAGATCATGTTTGTGTTGAGACGGAGGCATACACTCAGTGGAGCGTATTCTAATAAAGATCCTCGCTGGGGGGATCACTCTGAAGGGAGGCTCGTATCCAGGAGCTAAGGAAACAAGGTGGCAGTGACTGTAACACAGGAAGCAGGTTTTAAAAGAACTCACTCAACTTATCAAGCATCAGGATTGATCAGAGAAAACTCCCCTTTCAGGCCCTAATGAATCCACTCCACTCTGATGCTTAAACCCAAGTGGATGTTTTGCTAGTCGGTGCACATTTGTGAATCTGGTGACGTGCAGCATCTCGCACTTCATCACTACTTGTCTCCATCCCTTACTGTTTGTTAAACTGAGATGTGATAAATAACAGGAAAGCTCAGAGGTCAGATTTGACTGCAGTTGCTGCTCGAAGGGAAGTGAAGCTGTCATAACAGCAGCTTGGAGGCAGGTACGTGATCTGACCAAAAATGGGATTAGAAAGGATTTTTTTATACAAAACGTAAACTGAAGGAAGGCAGGCTGAGAGCAATCATTATGAATGCTGATGTATTTACAAGGACATCACGGACATCACAGACTGCCTTTTGTCTTATGTTTGTCTTCACATATGCTTCAGGGTGGAAGATTAAGTTTTAGCTGGTTTATAGAAGGAAAATTGTGAGGTGGAACTTACGACATGTAGTGTTGCTCTGCACTTTTTGAAAAAAAATTATTGAATGTAACAAAAAAATATATGTATATATATATGTAAAGTGCTGTGTCATTGTCCTTCAAAGGCATTGCACGTTCAATTTTTGGCAACTGATCGGCTTCACTCCGTCTCCTCTGACCTGGTCGGTTTGTCTTTCTGCTGATCCACTGGTGAAAGACAGAAGTGCTGATTGTGGAGTACACCTCGGAGTATGTGCTGAGCTATTTGCACTGCGGCTAAAATATTAAGTGTGCTTTGCCTGTTTGGAGAAGTGAATATTTCTTGTCATAAACTGTGTCTGATAATGCAGCTCAGTGTAGAGGAAGTGCTGTTTTCTGTCTCCTCCTTGAGCCTCAATCTGGCCCTGGTCTTGGCTGATGTCCGGCCTGCAGGCTTGCTCTCAGGACCGCTGGGCTGCAGTGCATTCCAAAGCTCTGTAGAGGGTATGTTGTTCCAATGGCTTGAGTCTGAAGGCTCATTCATACTGAGCACAATGAACCTGTTTGAGACACAAGTTTGTACCCACACTGTTTGATTGGCATTAGAGTCCTCTTCTGTTTACTTCATCCATAATGCATCCAGCCAAGTCTATTTAGCATTAATGGATAACTTTTGATTAATGTTGCCTTAATGCATAGCAGGGGTACAGGGAGATACATTTTAAATCTCAATTATAATGGTATTATCATGGTGCTTCATTTATAAGCAAGGGTTTAGCACTAATCAGTCTTGCAGTTCCTCATAATAGGCCATTTAGGGTTGACTGAGACATACCCAAAAGCCCAGACTTTTCACATAAACTTTAAAAAACATGCTTTTATGTAAGAGGATCATTCAGGTTTGTGTCTGTTTGTGTCTGTTTACACAGGTTATGTAATGTACAGGAGGTACTGTCATCATAGGAAGTGTGAAGGTGGGTTTTTTTGGAGTTTTTCCTCACCCTGATGGAGGGTCTAAGGACAGGGATGTTGTCTAGTGCAGTCTGTTAAGCCCTTTGAGGCGGCTGTTGTTGCGATATTGGGCTATACAAAAATAAATGTCTTGTCTTGTCTTGTCTTGACTGAGATAATAATTTCATTTTTATTCTACAACTCAAATTAGTAATTGTTAAAATGTTGATCACCACAAAAGCCAATTGGCATGTCAATTTAAATAGAAAATATTGCTTTGTGCTCTGTGTGAGTTTGGCCTTTCTGATTCACAAATCCATTGAATATTACTGTCAGTTCTTCTCTCAGCAGTTTCACCTTTAGACATTGATTTGGAAATGTCAGCAAAATCTGTATTCCCTGGACCTTTTATAAATGTCATTTTTTTTTTGCATTTATGATCTGTTGTGGCTTTTACCGTGCACATTAATTATGTCTGTCTGTGTAGGGACTAAAATCAGATGAGTAAAACTTCTCATGGGTTTATTTTTGGATCTAGGAAGTTGTTTGTGGAGTTGGAGATGGAAATTTAAAGGGCTATTTTTGCTTAGTTATTTTTGAAAGTGGCCATGTAACAATAAAATACTCAAGAGACCCAGAGTTCAGCCTCATTGACTTAACACAAATCTGGGAGTGCAGCTGCAATGTTTGGGGTGTATGTATTTAATAGACGGGCTCCCATTGGCTTGGTCTTTAAACACAAACAGATATAGGTCAGTTTCACATATCTGTAATTAATCTGCGAGACGTTTCCAATCTGTTTGCTGGAGTCTTATCAGAAAAAGCAGCTTGTTGTTTGCTGCTGAATGCACTAGTCTGCAGGGGCCCGGTCAGACATGGCCATTAGATGGACACTCCTTTGACTGACACACTTGGGAGCTCCTGTCCGGCAGCTGGAATCTGTTATCGAAGGTAGGCACTCAGGACACTATGAGGGCAGGGGAGGCTGATGATGGATGGTATAAAAGTAGAGAAAATAATAGAGAAAATTACAACAGACTGGCAGAGAATGGCAACCATTGTTTAAGTAAAGTAAAAGTGTCAGAAAAACAGAGAGTGATGTGGCCTGTCGATGTTATCAGTCAATTTTTTAACAATCAATTTGTTTGCAGTGACTACTTATAACAGAGTCTGTTATCTGCCATTGCTGTGTGGATTTCAATTACAGTCATGGCCTTGTGCTTTCCCATATCTGAAAATACACATTCTATTTAATCCTAGAAACTAAAATAAAACACTATTACTCTTTGTCATCTTCTTGAAATGCCTCCACTGGACATAGGCCAGATGATGTTCAAAGTTGGTTATGACATGCTGAGGCCAGGTTAGGAACATGTTGGTAACCAGTCATGCAGCAATGTACAAAAAGGGGGGACAGGGGCGCTAGGGTGAAAGCTCGGCTTGATTTTGAAATGTTCCTCAACCTCTAATTGGATTCATTATGCCAGGAATGTTGTTCATTATGTTAAACATTTTTACACTTTTGTTCTTAGGCCACCTCCTCCAAAAAGCTGTATGTTGTTAGTCAGCTTTGAGGCGGCTGTTGTTGTGATATTGGGCAATACAAAAAATAAATGTCTTGTCTAGCTTGGTTTTACCCTTCCTTTGTGTATCCATGAGCTCGCTGCCTTGTAGAGACTTTGATTATTTGGCTAATTCTGCCTCTGTATTATCAAAATTGTTGATTTTGTCATAAGGCCTTGTTTTCTCCTTAAAAAAGGCAGAGTCTCATCTGGTTGCCTTGACCACATAAAGGCTTTACAAGGCCTTTTAATTTTCCCTCTATTATGTTTGTGACGGAAAACCATAACTCTTTTGGTAATTGCCCATAATGGAAAGCCAGGAGTGAACAAGGATAGCCGCATCTGGCCTCCGAGAATAGCCCTTGTCAACCGTGAACGCCTCACCCACACACGACACAGGACACACTATTATCAGCAGCATGGATCTCATATGATTAAAGGGGTGTGACTTTGCATATTAATATGTTCTTCCCTTTACATTATGTATGAGTTACAATTGAATGGTAGTTATCTCAATCTAGGCCTATGATATGCAAATGTACAAGGGGGTGTTTTGCATTCTTTATTCCTTGCGGAGGCTCTTTTATATCTAATTTTCATCCATTTCTCATCATTATTCAGTGATTAATGCTGAGCCCCTTCTGTGATTATATTCTTTATTCTTTTTTTTTTTTTTACATGGATTAAGTCAAATCTAGATCAGTAGGTTTGTGCAGTGCGTGCTAGAATAAAGCGAGAGTTGGGTCTCACGTACTTCAGCAATATGCCTGCACAATGTGCTGTAATGTTTTCATTGTTGCATTATAAAAGCTGCTCTATCAGCTATATTACAAAACTGCTTTAGCTGCAAAAATGTTTCAGACAGCCACACTTTGTTTGTCGGAATAATTACAAGTGGACATTTTCCTCTTCTACTATTGCTTATAGTCAAGATGGCAGCATTCTCTGACACTACATTTTATGACGGTAAGGATTGCACTTGTTGATTGGTGTTCTGTACTTTGTCAGTCTGAATGCAAGTCTAACTAAGTGTTACAGAAGTTAGAGGAATTTGGCCAATACTACAAATAATATTAATAAAGAACTGTTATGTGTGTCAAATTGACCCTTTGCCTGTTTGTACATTTTCCCTAAGTTTGTTATATCGCAACTCCTCCCCTTTATTTACCTCCTCTACGTGTCCTTGTCCCGCCGCTCTACCTGTGTCCATGGAATCTGACTAACTTTCCAAGGATTATGTGAATAGTTAATGAATCTTGAAGGGCGGCCTCCTCCCTCCTTCATTTACTCACTCCTAGTCTTGGTGTGTGTGTGTGTGTGTGTGTGTGCTTGCATGTTACCTGGTGACTCTGGTTTCTAGGGAACCGGTTTGTACAGTGTCAGGGAAAGTTAGTACTAATAGTTTCATAGGTAGGTAAATACTCCGGATCAGTTTTGCGCTAACACAGCAGACGTGGAAACCCTGTGTCTGGCTAAAGGACTGCGATTTCAATGCTGACGATGATTAATTAATTGTGACGCTTGGACATGAAGAGAAATGGTGTGACTGAGACGAGGGGCAAACTTCAGCCCCTCTGGAGGCAGGTGTCATCAGGTAATGCAGACATTACATGAAACCATAAGTAACATTAGGCAGGCAGTAATAGAATATCAGTGCTTTTTCTTATTAAGAATATATACTTGGTTATCAGCTGATTAGAAGATGATGATGTGGTATTTTAGCAAGTACTTATGATGATTGATATCATTGTTTCATGATTTGAAAATTTAAACAAAATATAGTGTAGCGTTTTGAATCTTTGTTGCTTCAGTTGTGTTTGTATCTTTATGGCGTTTTAGCAGTCATTGATGTGTTCAGAAGGAAGAAGACACAGCGTTGAACTGGTAATTCAACATTTAGAGCATATCTATTTATACATAGGATTGTGTTTAACCTGTCATACATAGTGTGGTATTCAGTGGTATGGCCTGTAAGTCAGCTTTAAAGTCAAAGTTAGTGTTTGTCCGTTTTCTTATTCTTGTCATTGTTTACTTCTCATATGTTACTCCAAATAGATATTTTCTTTTGTGAACAGCCGGACATTGTTAGGGACACATAATGGTGCGTCTTGTCATGTCAACCTGTGTGCAGACTACGATTCAGAAAAAGGGAATATATATCACTCATCGTGGCACACCGCAACGTCTGTGTTCAGCCGGCGAACGTAAACAGACACAAAGCTTCTGTCAACAGCCTGGAGATAGTCACATGAGATACACCGCCTGTTTACAGCTCCCATATTGTTCGAGCCGTGATAAATGCCTCAGTTGAGCTGATGTTTTTATAAAGCACTTAACTATCTGTAAATAAGAGCTCACCAATGAATTCACTGTAATCCTAGTAATTAGGCCATTGTGTAGCGCAAAACATGAACCGATGTA